>CAUYUJ010002802.1:10000-72500 GCA_963575745.1 Prorocentrum cordatum | reverse complement strand
CGGTGTATATGGACTGGGGGAACAGAGGTCCTTCTACGGGGGATCGTGTCCATGAACTGTTGGTGAGGTTTGCGATCCGTGTGAGCTCCATTGACTACCCAGTTGGAGACACGTAGACACGTACTACGGCAGTGTGAGTTCGTCGGCCATTGGCTATGTGGCGACGTCCGCGTAGCAGAAGCGGAGCGTGGCCAAGTGCGTCCGTCTGCGGCATGCGAACCCTAGGCTGAAGCTGATAACGCAGCGGGGTCTGCAGGACCATATGCCCACCTTGTTGCGAGTGCACTATTCTTTTGGCTTTTCTTCGGCTCGCCCCACTGGCGTCAGGTGGGACTTCGACGGGCTGGCCCAAGCACTGCGTCGGGGGACGGGAGTGGGCGTCTTCCAGTCGGACCTCGAGGCAGCGCTCGCAAGTCGGCCAGACCCGCGCGAGGATGTGCCGACGGCAAGTGCGCCCGACCAGCTATGGCAGGATTGGATCGCAAAGGTGTGCGCGGTGGCTGACCGTCATCCCTTAAGAACTGCTGCGAAAGACGACAGAGCGGCACACTGTGAACGGGAGCGCAGGAGGCTACTGGCACTGCGTCGACATCAACGCAGGATCGGCGAAGATGACGCCGAGACCGGCCTGGCCTTAGCTCGTGTCACTCGTCTCCTACGCAAGCTTTCGACAAGCCCGCCTCGCAGAAGTGACGGAACATATGGCGACGGAGCTGCAACGGGTTTGGCGGGCGCAGCGCCGCGCCGAGGTGCCCGGCGCCTTGCGCGCCCGCTGGCAGGACAGTGCGCCTGGGATCACGGAAACGACTTTTCAAAGTGGCGGATGCGTAGGCTCCTCGGAATGATGAGGTGTGTGTGTGTGTGTGCATGTGTGTGTGCGTGTTTTTTTTTTTGTTCGGCACCACCTGCACCCCGGGCTCCGCCCGCTCCGGCCGCCTGAGGCCCCGCCTTCCTGTGCCCAGTCTCCCTGATTAAAACTGTGCGTAGCCCGCCTAGCTTTTAGCGGAAGAGGTTCGCTCTCGCCCCGCAGACCAAAAAGTGCGTGTGTTTTTTGCTCGCGCTGGCTCTGCAGGAGGGTTTCAGGCTGCGCCGATATCGTTTCACGAGTTTCAGCAAGAATGCTTGCAGGGGTTGCCTCCTCCCCCCCCTTCGGCGCAAACAACTTTGCTGACGTGGAGGAGGCCATGGATGATCTGGAGAAAGTGGGGGGCCCTGATCGCGAAAGCACAGAGGAGGAAGGCTGCCCCGGTGCACAGGGCGCCTTCAGAGCTGCTGCACTTGGCGATGGGCCCTGCTCGACGGTTCGACGGGTCTCATCGGAGACAACGACGACGACGAGACCGTGAAGGGGGGGCGACGATGGCGATGACGCTGGCCCCCCACCTCCTCGACGGCGTGATGCGCCTCGCCCTGCCAGTCAGCATCGTCTTTGGGGTGTGATCGTCGGGGCCTTGGGGCAGATCAGGAGGCCCTCCCGAACGCGACTGTTGTCTCTTCGTCCTCGAAGCGGCTCCAGCAAGTACAGTCGGGGCGTTGACCTAAGGAACCCTAAATAAGGAACGAGGCCCCTTCCATACTTCGATTTCCCATCGAGAACATAAGGAAAACCTGAGACAAGCTGTGAAACAACTAAGGAACACGGAGCCCCTCCCCAACGAAAAGGGTTCCTCCTTCAGCGAACCGACTGTATCGGTGCTTGCGTCTGAGGACGCTTCGCCTCTGCTTGACGAAGAACATGCTCGCACGATTCGCGGCATCGCCCGCGACCGGCCCCGCCGGCCCCCCCCCTCTCCGGAGAGCCCAGGATCGAATCGAGAAGTCGGATCGGCAGTCGAAGCGAGCCGGATCGGCGGAAATTGGCGGCCGAGCTGGGGAGAGTCGAACCGGGGGAAATCGGAAGCCTCGTACGCCTCCAGTACAGAATCGGGGCCCACATTGGAACCCCCACGTCGAAGCGAGTCGGAATCGGAATGCATCGAAGTCGGATCGAACGGAATCGGAGAAATCGCAACGAGCCCTGCCCTGGTCACGCCACGGTACGCGCTGGCGCGTGGGGATGGGCCGCTCCTATGGGCATTCCAGGGCGGCGCCCGCGCGAAGGGTGACGTGACCGGAGCCTCTCGCAGCGGGCCGACCTCCAATACAATCGGGTCGGGCGAAAGGGGGGGATAACAAAAGGGGGGTTTGAGAATCAGCTCACGTAGCTGATTTTCCCGGCGCCTCCTGGCGCCGGAGGCGGCTATGTATCAAGGAATGGGCCCCTCGGTGGGGCCAAAAACCAGCTGCATGCAGCAGATTTCGTAACCCTCCCTTTCCCAATCCCCCCCTTTCGTCCGGCCCGATACAAGCCCTGCGCACAAGATCAGGAGCCCCAGCTGGACACCTGTCCACGAGATGCTTGGCGTGTCTCCTGGGCGGCGCTCGTGCCAGAGGCCTGCGCAAATCCCGTTGGAAGAACTGTGGAAATTGTCGGGGTCCGAAACATAGAGCCGACCTGTGGATCCGACCAGCCATAACTGGGGAAGCTGTGGTCCTTACCGCCCTGGGGGAACCCATCGCGTCGACGATCTCTCGAGAGGGGTACCGAAATCGATGGGTCCCCCAGGGGGGTAAGGACCACAGCTCCCCCAGTTGTGGCTGGCCTGTGAATGACTCCCCGGGGCGGTGGCACACCCGAGCGTCACTCGGCACGGGGCGGCGCTCAGGCGTGCCACCGCCTAGGGATGGGTCCCGCCCCGCCGGGTTCTCGGTGAGGAGGAGGAGGGGGAGGGAGGAGGAGGAGGAGGAGGTGGAGGAGGAGGAGGAGGAGGTGGAGGAGGAGGAGGAGGAGGATGTGGACAAGAGGCCGCCTGCCAGCGAAGAAGGTCCAGAACTTCGGTACGTGGTCCATGGAGGCGGCAAAAGGGGGTCTTCGCTGGACGGGCCCCGAGGAAATCCGCTAATAAAAGGAGGGCAGACTAGCAACTCCGCAGAAGTCTGTCCCTGGACCCCTCCCTCTTGGGGCCCATCTGGTGCAATCTGTCACCCAGATCCTTTTTGGACGGTCCCGCGGTCCGACAACGGCCCTCCAAGGCAGAGCAAAACCAGGGAACCTCCTCGAGCCCACCACCCTGCACCTCTTCCCCACCCTCGTGCAGGGCGGAACCAGCGCTATGATGGCCACCCTCGCCTCCCAGCCGACTCCAACGGTGGCCCGTGCTTCTCCTCCACAGCCGGACCAAGGACAGAAGCACACCCTTCGAGAACAGGCCCTCCGCCATCCAAAACACACAGAACCTTCGACGATGCCCTCCTCCAGGATGCACAGGGACACACAACAAGCACGAAGAACATGAAGGGGTACCCTCCCCGAACCGACCTCGAGCTTACACCTCGGGCCAACCGTATGTGCCCCCCTCCCCTCCCCCCCGCCGCCAAGCCGACTCCAACGGTGGCCCATGCTTCTCCTCTAAGCACAGGGCGACGAAAACTATAACACACACATATATATATACATATATATGTATACATATATATGAATGTATATATACACGTGCATTTGCACACACACACACATATACGCATGCACGTACGTATGCACGTACGTACGTACGTACGTACGTATGTATGCATTGAATGAATGAATGAATGAATGAATGAATGAATGAATGAATGAATGAATGATTGGGTGTATGCATGTGTATATATACACATAGATATCCACTGCCCCTGGCCAAGCCCATCCTGGGCCAAAGATGGGCCTTGCCTATGGCAGTGGAAGTGCATAGATTTAGGTCGGGCATGTCCTCCTACGGGCGGCTCCTGAAAGATAAGTTATAAGTAGTCAAACAACGAATCACTACAACACAATACCGCGAACGAGCGCCACAACACCATTCTTGTCTTACCGTTCGGGGACATGCTGAGCACTGAATCATCTGCCCAAGGAGATACGAAAAGGAGGAGGAGGAGGATAAGGACAAGGAGGAGGACGAGGACAAGGACAAGGAGGAGGACGAGGACAAGGACGAGGAGGAGGAGGAGGAGGAGGAGGAGGAGGAGGAGGACAAGGACGAGGAGAAGCAAGAGGAGGACGAGGAGGAGGACGAGGGCGACGAGGACGAGGAGGACGAGGAGGGCGACGAGGAAGAGGAACAGACCTCGTCGCCCTGAAGCGCCGTCGTCCCCAGCGCGCTGGGCTGGTCTGCGCAGCTGGGCGCGCCCACGAGCCGCGGCAGCGCCGCCCCGCGGGCGCGCCCGAATGCGCGGGAAAGAGGGGCCCCCGCGCGCGGGTCGCCCCGCAGCCCGTTGTAGCTCACGTCCAGGGACATCAGGTTCTCGAGCCCCCTCACCTCGGAGCCGCCCTCCTCCGCCGCCCTCCTCCCTCCCTCCCTCCCTCCCTCCCGCCTCCTCGCCCCTCCCCTCCCTCCCTCCCTCCCTCCTCCTTCCCTCCTTCCTCCTCTTCCTCGGCCAGAGGCACCAGGTTCTCGAGCCCCCTCACCTGCTTCAGGGAAGGCTGCGCTCTGACGGAGTGAGCCCAGACGGAGACCGCGTCCTGCCAGGAGAGGCTACGTTCAGACGGAGTTATGAGCCCAGACGGAGACCGAGCACCTTGGCACTTCGTGCGGACTTACTCCGCACAAAAACTTCGCATCCTCCGACCGTCGGGGAGACGCAAGACTCGGGTTCGGGGGACTCGGGATGGCCTGATGGGGCCATCATGAAAATGACGAGACCGAGTCTCAAATTTGACGCGAACTCCCGCTGCAGATATCCCACAAAAACTGGACCTTCAAAATCCAGGACGCGCTCGTCAAAAAGCGCCGGCAAACCCGAGTTCTGGCGTACTCGAGTCTTACGTTTCCCCGAGACTGGGACGCGGAGATCCGAGTCTCCGAACAAACATTGGAGCGGCTAATTTTTTCCACGACGATGGTGCCGGACCGACGGCAATGTAATCCCACCAGCCCTTTGGGCGACAGGTGGTCTAAGCAGGGTCTCTTTCCTCTTCCACGACCCCTCTTCCCTTCGGGGAGGGACCTCTCCCCCTCACCTCCCTGAGGTTTTTTGGGAGGGATCGCGGGGTGTCGGAGGCTCCTTTTTCGGCCATTGGGAGGGCCATGTTTGCCACCCCTCACGAGGATCGTGGCCCCCGAGGGGGAGAACCCCCACTCTTTTGACCGACCGCCTCCAAGATGGCCTCCATGGCTCCCCAGAGACCCCCAAGAGGGTTCCACTAGCGCCCCAGGAGGCCCCAAGAGGGCTCCAAGAGGCCCCCGAGAGGCCTCAAAGTGGCCCCCGAATGGCCCTCAAGCGGCCTCAGAGAGCCCAAGACGACCTTCAAGATGGCTCAAGATAGTCCAAGCTGGCTCAAGATGGTCCCAAGATGCCCCAAGAGGCTCCAAGACCGCTCCAAGATGGCTCGAGATGGCCACGGAGCCTCCCCAGGATGCCGCCGAGATGCCCCAATCCTTCAAAAACTTACCGAACATGAGTGAATCCCACCAGCCCTTTGGGCGACAGGTGGTCTAAGCAGGGGGTCTCTTTCCCCTTCCACACCCCTTCTTCTTAGCTGCCCCGATACGCAACACGCGACACGTAGCGTATTGATACGGAGCTCAACACGTGGACTGAAAACGTAGGTCCGACGCGATACGTTCGCCAAAACGTGGGCCAACACGTGGAGCCAACACGCAACGTATTGACACGGACGTCTTGAACACGGGACGTGCTGCGTTTCAAAACGGGCGTATCGAGGCAACTAAGCCCCTCTTCCCTTCGGGGAGGGGGGCCCTCCGCTGCTTCGCGACGGCGCCCAGACCTCACAACATAGCTCTTGCATGCCCCATTCTCCGCGAGAGGGGGCCGGCGGCAGGGGGCGAAGCCCTTACTGATACATATATACATCTATATATATATAGATGTATAACTATGTAGGTCTATGTATACATAAACATACATCCATCCATCCGTCCATCCATCCATCCATCCATCCTTCCTTCCATCCATCCATCCATCCATCCATCCATCCATCCATGCATGCATGCATGCATGCATGCATGCATACAGACAGACAGACAGACAGACAGACAGACAGACAGACAGACAGACAGACATACAAATACACACATCCTAGACAATCGTCGTAGCGGCGATCCAGCAGCGGAGGAGGCAACGATTAACGGTGGGGCCGAGTGGCAAAGGTGGAATGTGGAATAGCCAAAGACCAGGTGCCAGACGCGGATGACAGTCATGGACCAACATCTCGACTCTACTCTAGACGAATCTTCGCAGACGCGGGTGGACAGGCTAAAATAGAAGCCTGCCTCGGGTGTCGACTTTGCTATGGGAGCCCCCGCGCCACCGGTGCGCCCCAGCCCCTCGTGCACGACCCCGATCCCCCTCGGGCCCCTGCACCGCCGCGGGCTCCCGTGGCCAGTCCTGGCGCCCCCCCTCCGTCTGGAAGGGGGACGAGATATGAACGCCACGAGTGCGACCGGTACTGTGCACTTTAGTAGTGGAAACAATTGGTTTTCAAAATGTGTGGTCTGTAGAAGCTCTGCGTGGCGACGCCCCCGTCGCCACGCGTGCCCTCTGCGTGCCTGCGGGGGCGCCACCACGTAGAAGTGCTGGAGACCGAGCATTTGGGGCGTCGCTACGCACGCCCTCTGCGTGGCTGCGAGCATTTGTTAAAACCCTAAAACCAATTAAATTCACAAATAAGGTACGAATGAGCTGGAACCCCTCTCGCTCCGACCCTCTGCCTGCAGCTGGGGCCCGTGAGCCCTCCTCCTCCTCCTCCTCCTCCTCCTGCTCCTCCTCCTCCTCCTCCTCCCCGATGCTGCGGCGAGGTCGGCGGCGTGGAGGCGCGGCCGCGGGCGGCGACAGGGAGGCCCCCCCGAGCACGGCCGCTGAGCCCCCCGCCAGCGCCCCGAGCGCGGGCCCGGTGTTGGCGCCCACGCCTGGGCGCGCCCGGGGCACGCCGCGGCCGCCGGTGCTGGTGGGGAGCGCGGCTTCGGGGCGATCCAGTAGATGGACAATGTATTCGAACCCTCACACATTCGAGGGAGATTCTAAATCACCCCGGCGCCCCCGACATCAATGTTGATCTCAGTAGAGGTAGTGCTTTGGGGTTCGAATATTTCTGTCCACTCACGCCCCCCCCCCCCGTCGCCACGCCATCAATATTAATGTCGGGGGGTCGGGGGGGCATCTTGGGCCACAGGGTTCGAATGTAATGCCCATGTGCTCCCTTGTGGGCGTCGCTTCATTGGGGGGGGCGATACAATGGGCGGGGGAGAGAGGTGCACCCCTCGGGCCCTGCAGGCGATCCTCTCGGAGGGCCTCTTTGTTGGAACAGGGACCGAGCGTCCCGGCATTCCTATAGTCCCACCACGACATGTTCTTAGGACCCAATAATGTTCTTAGAACAAACACAAGGTTCTTAGAACATAAACCCGATGTGCTCAAACAAGACAGGCTCCGCCAGAAATGTTCTAAGAGCATTTCTTGGAAACCACAAGAGGTTCTTAGAACATTGTTCGGTAGGGCTACAGGCGAGCCAGGACGCTTCGCCACTGCTTGAAACTTTGGGGGCCCCTTCTGGGGCCCTTTTCTGCAGCGCTCGCTGTCCCACCCTGAGTCGCCCCCCCGCTAATTATCGGGAGCGGCGAAGAGGGGGGTGTCCAAGAGGGGGGGGTGCAAATCATGACCGGCGGCATGTGCGCGGCCAAGCGGGGGGGCCAGGGGCGTAATGAAACAAGAAGAGGCGCCATGAAATCTGGGAAACATCATGGCCCCCGCCATGGCATCCACCCCCCCTAATCATCACCCCCCTCTTTTCCGCCCCCGACGCTAAGTACGCGACGCCCAGAGCCCAAGCCCCGCTCCGCCCGCCGGGCTGGTCAGATCCGTGGCCTCCTTCCGCGGGGGGCCGGTCTCGCTCGCCCGTCCGAGCGCCCGGCGGGTGCCTGGAAGAGCGCGCGGCTGGAGGGGGGGCAGCAAGCCAAGGCGATGCCAGGACGGGAAGGATGATGGAAAATGCTTACATCAGGGCAAAGATGCATGCTGTCTCTAACAGAGCGGGCAGGCCCATGGACACTCCTGGGAAGTGGCGCTACCATGGGCTCAGCGCCGAACTGCGCGAGCCCCCGTGCCAAGCTCCGCGGCGGCGTCGGTTCCAAGGCCTCTGCGGCTGTTGAGCTGGGCAGAGCCAAGGCGAGCCAAGGCGATGCCCCCGTTGTTGCTAGGATGCCTCTCGGAGCAGCACCCGCAGGCTGGGGCGACCACTACAGATTTGGCACAGTCCCATTGGTGTGCTGTTTTGCGGGCCCAGGAACAATCTGCGACCGCTGCCGGAAGTTCATCGCTGGCGATAGGGGGCCACATGCGAACCCTACCCCTACCCCCCACGATTTCTAAGTGGGAGGGTGGGGTTCCATTCGTTCGGGAGCTCCCGAGCGAAGTGAACCCCACCCTCCCCCTCAGAAATCGTGGGGGGTAGGGGTAGGGTTCGCATGCGGCCCCCTAGGCGAACCAGAGACTGCAGTGGCGTGGGCACGTCAGGCCGCATGCAAGCCATGCGGGCAGAGGGCGAACGTGAGACCTGCGCTGGAAGCCACACACTGGCGCACGGAAAATACGGTGTGAGTGCTCGTTGGGAGTTGGGCCAACTCCGGCAGGAGGAGGCAGAGCGTCAGGAGAGGCGGAGGTCGTGGAGAGGGGCCAGACCAGAAAAGAGCCAGAGACGGGAGCACTACAGCATTACACTTCACCATGTCGGGGGCGCGCCCATCGCGGGGGGACGACGACAATCGAAGACACGACAAGGCAAAATAAGATGCGACAATCCAATCCGCCACCGTGCCTCAAGGCACGAGTTGGAGTGCACTCAGGTTCTTGGCCCAGTCCCTGAAGCCTCAATCCTCAACCGTGAGGGGCTCTTTCAAGGGTCCCCGCCTGCCCCCCGGTGCTGGGGCGTCTTCCCGCATTACCCATCGGTCGGAAGAAGTAGGTAGAAATATGAAGTAGGAAGGCGTTGAAAGTAGATTGGGTCTCCGTCCGCCCCCTTGGGACGACGTATGACGTGAAACCACTCGATCCTTGAAGTAGGAAGGCGCTGAAAGTAGATTGGAACCTGGGAACCCAAGAATACCTACTTTCAACGACCGATGGGTACTTTTTGGCCCCAAGGAGGCCCCCCGATGGGCCCAGAGGGCCGCAAGAGTCCCCCAAGACGGTCCACGGGGGCCCCGAGTCGCCGCACGACCGGTCCAAGAGGCCCATCTCAAGACGACCCAAGATGCCTCCAAGACGCCCCAAGAGGCCTCCAAAAGGCTTCCCGAGTTGGCCCCAAGAGGCAATCATCGTGGATTCTCTCAAAGTTTTTGAAGGAATTCGGCGTTATCGCCTTTTCGGCTTCCCGACGCTCCAAGACGGCTTAAGAGGCCCCCAAGATCGCCCCAAGAGGCCTCCCCAGAGGGCCCGAAGACGACCCAAGAGGCCTCCAGGACGGCCCAAGAGGCCCCCAAGACGGCTTCTAGAGGGGGCCCAGACGGGGAACCCGAACGGACATTTCGAGCCCTCTGCTCCCAGAGGCCCCCAAGAGGCCCTAAGAGGCCCCCAAGAGGCTCCCAGGGGCCCCCAGGAGGCCCCCGGGAAGCCCTAAAGGGTCCCCAAGAGGCTTCCAAGAGGCCCCAAGACGCTTCAAAACTGCCTCGGGGAGGCACCCGAGAGCGCCCCGAAGAGATCCCAAGATGCATCCCTGAGGACTCTGACACACAATCCAGGCACGGTGGCGGAATGGGCCGAAGGCCATTCGACCTGCTTGACATGGGGACGGGAAGCGCTCGTACTCTGCGAGGGCGCGATATCGTTTGCTCCGTGTCTTGGAGCCCTCTTGGTGTTAAGACTGTGGCACACCCTAAAAACAACTAGTAAACAACCCTACGAACACGTATGAATATGGCCTCTCCAGGCCTGCTTGGATGTTCTTTTGGGGCTCCTTTGAGCCGTCTTGGAGCCCCTTTGGGCCGTTCTGGGGCCGTCTTGGGCCGTCTTGGGGGGCTTGGGCCGTCTTGGGGCCTTCTCGAAGCCCTATTGGGCTGGAGCTTCCAAATCTGCCTTCCGTGGCTCAAAGACGTGCCAAGACGGTCCCGAATCGCCAAACGATTGATTCAAGTTGCCTACGATGGCTCCAAGACGCCCCAAGACGCCTTCGAGACGCCCCAAGAGAGACTCAAGAGCCTTCCCAAGAGGGCCCCGAGAGGCAAACAATAATGGTTTCACGTAGGTTTTCATTATTTCTGGGGATCTCGTTTTCTCGAGACTCCGATGCTCCAAGACGGCCCAGGAGGCCTCGTAGACCGCCCCAAAACTGCCCCCGAGGCCCCCACGAGGGCACCAAGACGGCTCAATTCCAAGACTGCCCAAAGAGGGTCCAAGACAGCCAGAGATCGCCCCAAGAGGGCCCCAAGAGAGGCCAAGAGGGAGAAAAAGAAACAACAATTTGATCTTTGGCCCCAAGGGGCCCCGCCAAAGCCCCAAGAAGCCCCCAGGCGGCCCAAGAGATACCTTCAATGAGCCCCACGAGGCCCCCAAGAGGCCCCCAAGCGGCCCAAGAGAGGCCCGCAGACGGACTCCGGGACGTTGCAAAGCGGCCTCCAAGGGGCTCAACCAGGCCCCCAAATAGTTCCAAAGATGCCCACACGAGTCCTCCTCCTCCTCCTCCTCCTCCTCCTCCTCCTCCTCCTCCTCCCCCTCCTCCGCCTCCCCCCAGACAGTGCCCAAGAAATCCACGACGCCTCAACCGTGGACTCTTCTGGGGGCCGGCGGAATGGCGCAGGCCTCTTGGACAAACCTCCCTTTAGTAAACCTCCCTTTCGTGAAAACGGCCCGGGACCGAAACCGACGGACCTGGACCCGCAAAACTGACGGCCGCGACGCCCTCTCGCGAACCGAAAACGGCCAATTCCTGAATACACGTGTCAGGGTAGGAGGTCGATCAACCTTCGAGAAGATTCCTCCTGTAGAGGGACATGACCGACTTAACGCCATACTACTTGGCGGCGCGCACATGGGGGCGGGGGGAGGGGAGCAGAGCTTCTCAGAAGCAGGCTGCCTCTTAGAAGGCGCCGGCCTTACGTCTATAGATGAGGCCCGCGCCTTCTCTGAGAAGCAGGGGGGTGCTTCTAAGAAGCCCTCCCCCCTCCCCCCACCTCCCTCTGCGCGTGGCTGAACTATGTCTTGGCTATCCTTGAACGCTCCTCCGGTGGCGGGACATGCCCGACCTCGCCCTTGCGCGAAGGCGGCGCCTTCTAAGAAGCAGGGGTGCTTCTAAGAAGCCCTCCCCCCTCCCCCCACCCCCCCTCTGCGCGTGGCTAAACTGTGCTTTGGCTATCCTGGAGCGCTCCTCCGGTGGCGGGGCATGCCCGACCTCGCCCCTTGCGCGAGGGCGAGGGCCCGCGCGCCCTCGCGGACGCCCGAGGATCTATAGATGCCAGCCTCGGCAGCCCTGCGGCTCGGCGAGCACGGCCTGCGCGCCCCTTCGGGGAGAATCGGCTATACACGCAGGAGTGATCCTGGGCTGGTGGATGCCACGACACAATGGACACCCTGACAGTCCCACCCTTGCATTTAAGAAGGTGTTTCACATGTAGGAAACATGCTCTAAGCATGTTCTATACATGCTTAATTCATGTTTAAATGCTATTTAATGCATGTTCTAGACATCTGGAAATTATTTAGCAAAATGCTTCCTCTCCATTGCTCGCCCTCCACAGCCCTGGGCAAGAATGACCTTTGGTGCGCGGCTAAACGGGGGACGCGGGGTGGCAAAAACCCAGGCGCGCAAGCCGCCGCTACTAGAGGAAAGGGAACTATGCACATACACCGATTCTGGCCAGGCCCATCCTGAGCCCAGGATCGGTGCATACGCCCTCTCACCTTGGCCAGGAAGGTATATGCACCGATCCTGGGTCAAGGATGGGCGTTGTCAGGATCGGTGCATGTGCATAGTTCTCTTCGCCCGAGCTACCGCATCGCGTTCGGCGATCGGGAGACCCCATTGGGCGCGCACCAGAGGTCGCTCCGGCGAAAGGTCACTCCTACGCCCAGTCGAGAGGAGAGCCGGACGTGTGCACTTCACCGGTCCTGGCCGGGGCGGCCCGCCCCGAGCCCAGGATCGGTGCACAACCTCCCCCCCCCCCCTGGCTCGGCTAGGGAGGCATCTATAATCCCAGAGATCCGACGTCGTGATTTTCTCAATGCGCGGTCCGCCGAAGTCTCGACCCATTCCCCATGGGACTGGTTTTTCATCCCGGGTCGTGTTTTGACGGTCCGGGGGCCCGGCGAGGGCCCCCAGAGGCCGAAGATCGAGAAACACCTCCGCCATGCTTTGTCCAATGCGTTGGAGGTCTGGGACCCTGGCTCTGGGCCAGGAGGGCCCCACCTGAGGAGACGCAGCCCCGGCCACGGTGACGCGCGGCCCGCAGTCGACGCCTCCGCGATGAGAGCCGGACGGACGCGTGCACTGCACGGGCCCCGTCCCGAGGGAGGCGACGGCATGGAGAGGGGAACGAGGGGAGGGGAGGCGAGCATTCTTCTGAACCCCCCTCGTGCACTCTTCCTCCTCCTCCTCCTCCTCCTCCTCCTCCTCCTCCTCCTCCTCCAGCAGCACGGGCGGCGGCCAACAAGCAGCAACGAGGTGGTGGTGGTGGTGGCCGACAGCAGTCTGGTGGCGGTGGACAGTCGCAGTCCAAGGTCATCCAGGAGCTCAAGGCAGAGCTGGCATCTCTCCGCGGCGCAGCTGGGGGCGGAGGGTCGGGAGGACCGCCGCCGAAGGCGCAGCCGCCGCAGGCCTCCGGGAGCGAGCTCACCTACGCGCAGGTGCTCACCTTCCTCAAGGGCCAGCAGATCGATTCGAGCGCCATCCAGGCGGTCGAGCAGGCAAAGGTCAGGGAGTTCGAGTCGAAGCCGCCGACAGCGGTTGCGGCTCAGCACAGGGTGGAGAACGCCAAGAAGAAGATCGAGCGCCTCGACGCGAGGCTCAAGCAGTACCGGGAGCAGCGTGAGGAGCTCGACAAGTCGATCAACGAGACGTCCACCTTCCTCGCGGAGGCGAAGTCCGAGCTTGAGCGGCACACGAAGATGTTGCACAAGGTCACGCTCGAGGAGGCAGCAGACCCCCTGCAGGCAGGGTTCGCAGGACTGGATCCTTCCGTGGCTTCCTCGACTGAGGGCAAGCAGGCGCTGGACGTGCTGCGGCGCTTGCAGGAGGCCGCCAAGGCGCAGCAGGCCTCAGCAGCGCAGGCTCCTGCCGGGGATACTGGGGCTCCTCCTGGCGGCGGTGCAGGTCCTGGGGGTGCTGTTGGTGCTGGTCCCCCGCAGCAGCCTGGAGGAGGAGAGCGTGGTTTCGCCAATATGGAGGAGGAGGATTTCGACGACGAGGACCTCCACCAGGGCATCAAGCGCCTCATGGAGGCTGGAGGGGAGGGCTCCAAGGCTGCAGTTGCCAAGATGTTGGCAGAGCACGCAGCCAAGCGAGCACGACGGCTTTGACGCAGTCGATACTCCACCGCCCTGGGCGCCGCCAATAGGTTCTGTATGGGCACCCTGCACGGCGTCGCAGGAGGACGATGATGATGTGTTCATCTGCCTGGGGCTTGAAGAGGCCGACGTTTGGCCCACGCCTGCCCAGGCCATGCAGTTTCCACGTGCAAGCTCAGAGTCGAGGATTTCGAGCTCGGCGGCGGCGGCGTCGGCATTCTCCAGTGCGACCGGGACCTCTCGTTCGGCAGCGTCGCGGACCACGGGGACTGGCACGGGACCGACGAGTTCGGTTACTTCTAGGTCCGGGTCGCCGCAGGACCCGAGGACCGGAGGAGGGGCCCGAGGAGGGAGGTCAGGGGGGCAAGCGGTGACACAATGCTCCCCTGCCGTACACGCTGGCCGCCTTGCGCGGGCTGCTGGAGGAGCTGCCGCGGGGGGCGCCGCCGCGGGCGGCCCAGGGTGGTCGCCAAGCCCTTCCGCGCGGGCCGCTGGTGTCGCTGCCGCTGGGAGTACGGGCTCGGCGGCCCCCAGGACGTCTCCGGGCACGTGGTCGGGACCGTCGGCTTCGCCGATACGTCGTCGCCACGCGGTGTTGCCGCGGTCGGGGCCGTCGGCTCCTAGCCAAGATATCGTTTTTCTTGGAGTGAATGCGAATTCCTGGGGCAGCTTCGAGGGCGTGTACGATTGGCTGTGCGATGGTGGTCTTCCTATGCTCGCTGAGGCTTTCGGGACTGCGGCCCCATTCCCGCAGATACTAGCAGTCCAGGAGACCAGGATGAAGTTCGCCCGCGTCGAAGAGCAGGCGCTGTCGTGGGCCAAGGGGCATAGTAGCAGCATGTCTTTTGGCAGGGCCTTGTCGACGGGTGCAGGTCCTCTGGAGAGCTCTGGAGGAGTCGGTCTAGGAGTGCAGCCTCACATAGCGTCGGCGCCTATGGACTTGCCGGAGGACCTTCAGCAGTTCGGTCACCGAGTGGTCGTGCGCAAGGCGAATCTGGGGTTCCAGTCTGGAATCTTGTTCGTCTCCCTGTACCTTCTGGTCGGCGAGGGCCCTAAGGGGGCCACGAATTGGGACATCCTGTCCAAACTGGCCGTGTTTCTGTTATCTCAGAGTTCGCCGTGGGTGATCCAGGGAGATTGGAATTGCACGCCAGCTGAGCTGACGGATTCCGGTTGGCTGAACACGTGCGTGGGCGCGATCTTCCAGCCACAGGCGCCGACATGTTTCACTCGTCACAAGGAGGAGGACGAGGAGGGGAACTTCAGGTTGGTTACGGTGGAGAGGGAGCTCGACTTTTTCGTGGGCGCCAAGGTGTTGCGCCACTGTGTGCAGTCCGTCGTAGCTTTCAGTTCGGCGACAACGTCGCCTCACATTCCAGTTGGCGTGCTCTTCAGGGGTCTGGGAGGCACAGTGAGCTACAGGAAGCCCAAGTCGTTCAAGAAGTTCCCCGTCGTGCCGTGCATAGGCCCCCACAGGGATCCACCAGATGCCGACTGGCGGCAGGCCCCGGACGAGGCCCCCGTGGACCTCCCGCAGGCGATCCGCGAGTGGTTCAGCAATGCCGAGGGATGGTTGGGCGTCTATCACGACATCCCCCCTGACGAGAGCGTCTCTTACATGGGCCGGGCACTGGGACCGCAGTCCTCCAGGGTGCCATTGCAGACCCTCTGGGATCGGGAATCCAGACGGCGTTTCAGTAGCGGGACCGTGGCGTGGATGTCGTGTTGGAGTCTGGCAGGGAGGGCTGCTGCTCTTGGGAAGGATCTGGGGGCCCGAGGGCGAGATGCCCGAGCTAGGTGGGTTAGCACGCTGCTAGGCATGTTAAGTACGATGTACATCGAGAAGCCTCCCGACACCGCGCTGTCCATGCAGGGCGTCGAGCGCCCGTCCGAGGCTTTGCTGCGCGGCCTGTTCACGCGCATCGGCGACGGCACGGCCGACCTGAGCGACGTTGCTTGGACCAAGTTCTACGAGTACTGCGCGTTCCTGCAACGCGCGGACGCGCAGGAGAGGGCGAGGAAATGGAGGTCATGGGCTAAGGAGGCGGTGCTGAAAGGGGGGAAGGCGGCGCACGCCTATGCTCGGAAGAAGCCCTCCGTTCCCACCCACCTGGAGCAGGGGCCTGGAGGGCTCCCCATCAACGGTGACCAGGCCATCGCCTCCCTCCTGGACGAATGGATGCCCATGTGGGCCCCGCAGGGCCGCGCCCCCGTCGACCCTCGTTCCTGGGACATCGGAGACAGCTCCCTGCCCCCGCTTTCCTTGGAGGCCTTGCAGGACGCGTGCCGTTCGTATCCAGAAGGTGCTGGTTTAGGATGGGACCAATTCCACCCGCGGTGGGTCCTCCAGCTCCTGGTCGAGTACCAGGTCAGGATCATAGGTATTCTCCACAAGTTCGAAGATGACCCGTCCTGGATCTTCGAGCTGGTTACTAACATAGTCTTCATATCGAAGCCTGGGGGCGGAGTCCGACCGATTGGATTGCTGTGTCTATTTATGAAGCTTTGGAGCAAGCTTAGACAGCCGCTGTGCCGAGAGTGGGAGCGAGCCCACAACATGGAGTTCTTCTGGGGGAGCGGACCCACCACGACGTGCGAGAAAGCAGGCTGGACCCACAATCTTCTTGCAGCGTTTTGTCGCTCCCTCGGCACGGACAGCGCCACGGTGCTGTTGGATTTAAAGAAATTCTATGAGCACGTGGTGCATTCGGATTTGTTCGCGGCGGCCCGACAGTTCGATTTTAATTTAAAGCTCCTGAGGGGTCTGGTTACGATCTACTCGGGATTTCGAACGTTGTTGTTCGACGGGGCGATTTCGGAGTTCCTGCAAGCAACGGGGGCTATCGTGGCTGGATGTTCGGCGGCGACGACGTTAGCCAAACTTTTACTCTTGGGGCCGCTGTCGTCGATAATGCATGGCCGCCCGCAGCTGCAGGTAAGGAACGTCGTCGACGACGTGGCCCTCCAGTGCTTCGGACCGCAGCAGCTGGTCGTTGGCCAGCTCCCTTCGGCGGTCGAGGGCCTGCTCGGGTACTTCCGGGAGCTCAGCCTCCCAATCGAATGGACGAAGTGCAAGTTTTTGGCGAGCAGCGCAGAGTTGGCTCAGCGATTGTGCGAACAATGGACCCTCCCAGCCTCGAGTAGAGTCGACACAGCACGTAATCTCGGCACGGATGCGTCGCTAGGAGGGGTCCGTCGTGTGGGTGTGACCCGAGCGCGGTGGAGCAAAGCAGCCAGGGCCGCGGGACGCCTGGCCGGCCTGCGGGAGGCTGGGGCTGATGTAACATGGATTCAGAGGACTGGTCCGACAGCGGCTGCGTTGTGGGGAGTGTGTGTCATGGGTGTGCCACCGTCTGAGCTGCATCGGCTGCGAGTTGCCACGTGTCGGAGCCTCGGACGTTTCCCTCGTGGTGCCACGGTTGGCCTCAGACTCTACACTTTCAAGAACGGCTTCCGCGTGGACCCATGGGTGATCTCGACGGGGCTCGTGTTGCACCAGTGGGCCTCCGCAGTCTGGGAAGGGGATCCGAAGCCATCGATCCTGACCAAAACGCTCGATGCAGCTAGGACCAGATGCCAGGCTTCGACAAGGCCGTGGACAGGAGCGGCGACTCCGGCTGATGTATTTTACCTCACGTTGCAAGGCATAGGTTGGGAGCCGACGTCTTCGCAGGTAATTCGCACAGATCAGGGGCAGGAGCTCAACCTCGTTCGACTGGCTCCTGCTTTGCTGAAGCGGCTGGTGGAGACCGGAGTGAGTAGAGCCTCCGACCGTAGAGCGCTGGAAGCGCATTCCAGCCCATGGAAGCTGCCCATTTTTTGGGCTTGTTCAAATCAACTCTTTTCAAAGAAGACTTCGATTTGGACCGTCCGGCACCACCGTGCCTTGCGCGCAGTTTTCTCCGGAGTTTGGTGGTCCCAAGCTCGGCTGCACAAGCACGGTTTGGCTGCCTCGGGAGCCTGCGCTCTATGTGGCGACCCCGATGGGTCGATCTGGCATCGGTGTTATGCTTGTGATGCACACGCGGCGCTCAGGAGAGACAGAGTCACAGCTGACCACCTTCGGAGAGCCGGCGCGGTGAAGTCCTGGAGTTTTGAAGCCGGGGAGCTTTTCGCCAGGGGCATTTTCCCTGACCCAGGGCCGCTATTCACGTTCCCCGTGCCGGCTCAGACTATCTTTTGGTTTAAGAGGCCCAGCAGCGGCTACCTATCGGGGCTGTTATTCACCGATGGCTCGGCGATGTGGACCCGAGCGCCAGGTTTAGCCCGCGCAGGCTGGTCGGTGGTCATGTGCGATGACCATGGCCGAGTGTTGGCTGCGGCCTATGGCCCTCTCCCTCTTGACCTCGCCCCTCGTCAAACGGCGAGGGATGCGGAGGATTTCGCAGTGAGCATCCTCACGCAGGTAGCGATACCTCCGTTCCAGATCTACGGAGATTGTAAAGGCACGGTCTCGACGCTGCGGAAGGGGCCTGGCTCTGGTTCGGGGTGCGGGAACCCGAGGGCCCACATGTGGGCCCCTTTCTGGGCTTCGTTCGGCCCCGGGGACTTCGAGGCTCACAAGACGAAGGCTCACTGCAGCATGACCGACGTGTACAGCGGCAGGACTACGTTATGGGAGAAGCGCGGCAACGATGCCGCAGACGAGTTCGCGAAGCGAGGAGCGAGCAGCCACGGGGTAGAGGAAAGACACTACCACCTGTGGCGCGGGCTTTTAGATTTAGCACGCGAGCCTGCTCAGTGGTCCGGGGAGGTTCACGCGTTGTTGGGGGATGGGCTGGCCGGGAAGGATCACGACGATTTGCTCGAGGCATACCTTGGGGCGCGTGCTGCAGCCGAGGAGGCTCCAGATCCGGCGCCTGAGAGTGTGCCTCAATCGTTTGATGCGCCAGCTCAGCCTCCCGCCGAGGGGTGGGAGGAGTTCCGTGACGCGGGCTATAACTTTAATGGCCACCCTCTGTTGCATGCTAGGGTGGTGTCGAGGAGCGGGCGTGACGATAATCGTGCCGTGTCGTTTTGTTGCGCCTGTGGGGCCTACTTCTCGGGCTTTCGGCCCACGAGGGCCCTTCTCCAACCCTGCTACCGTGAGCATGCTGGTTCCGGCCTGGTCGACCAGCTGCGTCGGATCAGGGCCAGGCAGTATCCGTCTTACAAGCAGGGGCTCAAGGATCTGGTGCTGGAAGCGCCGGAAGGAGTCCCTGCGGAGATCCGTTTGAGGATGCGCTCCCTGTTCAGTCCTAGCCCGCAGGGCCAAGGGGGACCACAGCCTGGTGGGTCCCTGGGGTCGGTGTCGGGGGTCCCTTGCCCCAGCGATCCTCGGTCCTGCGTGCTAGGAGCCTTTGGCATAGGCGAGGCTGATTTGGCTGCGGTGGAAGCCCGCGGCAGGACCCTCTGTGCAGATGACTCGGAGGGGGAGGCCTCGTCTGACTCCGACGGCGAATCCGTCGGCTAAGACTGCGAACCTGGCTTTAGGCCGCTGTCTCATCTCATCATCACCTCCTGCTCCTCCTCCTCCTCCCTCTCCTTCTCCTCCTCTGGAAGGGGGGTGTGGGGGAGAGAGAGGCCGCAGAGGCCCCTATAGGCAAGCCCGATCTGTGGTGCGCGGCCTCCCCGGTGCTCGGTGAGAGACAACGGCGCGCGCAGCCCTCGGCGGGGAGGCCCGGGGCAGTGTGCACTTCCACCGCGCCATGGCAGGAGGCCCGCCCGCCCCGAGCGCCCGGGAGCGGTGCGTGGGCCCCGCGCGCGCCCTCTCGGCTCGGCCGGGGAGGGATCTTTGCTCTCCGACGCTGCCCTCGCCCGAATCCTGAGTCCTGAGGACGTCAGCCTCGGAGGGAGCGTGATCCACCGCCGCGTTATACTGTGGAGAATTCCCCCCCTCTTCCTCGGGAGCCCGGGGGTCCCCCCCCCCCCATCCCTCCGAACCCCCCCCCCCCTGCTGGACCCGCCCCCCCCGCCCCCCCCCCTTCCCTGGCAAAACCCCCCCCCCCCCCCCCCTCCCAGCCCCCCCCCTCAAAGAAAACCGAGGGGGGGGGGCCACTACCGGTTCGAACCCCCCCCCCCCCCTCGAAAACCGGGGGGGGGGTCAACCGAACTACCGGTTCGAACCCCTCCCCCCCCCCCTCACCGCCAGCAAACGACTCCTGGTCCCTACCACCGTCCGCACCACATCCCCCACTGTTGTTCCCAGCACCACTGTCCTCACCACCACTGTCCCCACTGGTTCCACCACCGTCCCTACTGTCCCCACCAGTGCCCCCACCACTGTCGCACTGTCCCCACTGTCCGTCCCCCCCATGGTTCCCACCACGGTTCTACTCTCCCCACTTTCTCCACGGCCCCAACCACTGCCCGACTATTCCCACTGTCCCCACTGTCCCACTGTCTCCTCCGCTGTCCCACTGAGCTGTCCCACTGTTCCCACCACTGTCCCCACTGTCCCCACCACTGTCCCCACTGTCCCCACTGTCCCACATTCCCACTGTCCCCGCACCACTGTCCCCACCACCACCGTCCCCACCACTGTCCCACTGTCCCCACTGTTCCCACCATTGTCCCCGCTGTCCCCACCAGTGCCCCCACCAGTGTGTCAATGTCCTCACTCTCTCCACCATTGTCCCACCACGGTCCCACTCTCCCCACTTTCCCCACGGTCCCCACCACTGTCCCACTGTCCCCACTGTACCCACCACCACCGTCCCCACCACCACCGTCCCCACCACTGTCCGCACCCCCCTCCGGTTTTCGAGGGGGGGGGGTTCGAACCGGTAGTGACGCCCCCCGGTTTTCGGGGGGGGGGGGGTTCGAACCGGTAGTGACCCCCCCCTCCTTTTCATGATGGACTGGGGGGGGTGGGGAGGGGTTCGAACCGGTAGTGACCCCCTCCGGTTTTCCGGAGGGGGGGGGGGTTCGAAGCGGTAGTGACCCCCCCTGGTTTTCCGCCAGCAGCGGGCGGTAGAACACGCTTTTTCCAGCCTCGGCAGCCCTGGGCATATGTGAGAGCGGCGGCCTGCACCCCTCTGCGATGGGAGCCAGACGTGTGCACTTCACAAGTCCCGGCAGGGCCCGTCCTGAGCCCAGGATCGGTGCACACAAGCCTCCTCGAAATCAAGCGCAAGTCCTTCATGTCGGTCGACGCGCGAAACGCGGCACACGGGGTCAGATTTTTGTGCTTCGGCGCGAGCGTTGAGATTTTGGGTGTCCCGGGGCGCCGCCACGTCGCGGGAAAAACTTGCGTCTGATTTCGAGGGGGGATGGACTCCCCCCCGGCTTGGCCAGGGAAGGATCTGCTCCGACCCTGGGCCGGGATCGGTGTGCGCATGCCACGCGCGTGCAGGCCAGAGGTACCCATCGGTCGGAACAAGTAGGTAGAAACATGAAGTAGAAAAGCGTTGAAAATAGATTGGGTTCCGTCAGCCCCCTAAGGAGGCCGGAAAAGGTGGAGCTACACGATCATTGAAGTACGAAGGCGCTTGAAGCAGATTGGAATGTGGGAATCCCAAAGTACCTATTTTCAACGACCGATGGGTACGCATGCCCGTCACTGCCGAGAATAGGGGAACAAAAAGTGGCATAAGTATAAAAAACTCGGAGGTCCGCGCGGATCCGAGAAATCCGCGCGGACCTCAGAGTTTTTATGTTTATGCCACTTTTTGGAAGGGGCCCGGGGACACACAAAGAAATACACACAAATAAAACAATCCCCCATATTTTCCTATCTGTTCTTGGTTTTTTGTCCTCCCCACCACTTCCCATCTTTTCCCATATTTTCTGGGGAATCGGCGATTAATCGTGTCTGTGTGTTTTTCTCCCTCCTGATTTGTTTCCCCTAGAGCAGCGTGCAGCTGCGGCATCTGCCGAGCCCTCTCCAGGCCGATCCGCGCCCTCCTCCTCCTCCTCCTCCTCCTCCTCCTCCTCCTCCTCCCCCTCCTCCTCCGCCTCCTCCTCCTCCTCCTCCCTCCTCCTCCTCCTCCTCCTCCTCCTCCTCCTCCTCCTCCTCCTCCTCTGGGGCCCGGGCCGATGCGCGTGTCGGACAGCCTCAGCACGCGCAGCCTGCGACCGGGCGGCGCTCGCCCCGCGGCCCAGCGAGCTCCCCGCCGCCTCTCCCTGACGGCGACGACCGCGGGCCAGCATGCGGGGCCCGTGCTGGAAATGATGCTGCTCTCATCGTGCTGAAAGACCGCGTCCCAGGAGTCATTTCGAGCACCCGCCCCTCACGAGGATCGTGGCCTCCGAGGGGGTGGCTGCAATCGACTACCCCCCCCCTCCCGCCCCAAGGGGCCCCCAAGAGCCCCCTAAGAGGCCCCATGGGAGCCCAAGACGCCGCCAAGGAGCCCCAAGACGCTCCCAAGAAGCCCCCAAGAGGCCCCCAAGACGGCCCCAAGAGGCCCCAAATAGCGCTCCAGGGCCGGCGGAATGAGCGAAGCGATAAATAATTTCGAGCACCCAGGAACGTATTGAAGCAGTGTCGAACGAGTATCGCCTCCCAGGGCCCCACGCGTGAACACCCTCCAGCTTCGGTGCTCTCCTGGTGCTCGATGTTTTCCCTGGTGCTCGAGGCGAAGGCAAGCTGGAACATCGCAAGTCATAAACCATTGAAACAGAGGGGCCCTGACACAATCACGGCGTCGGAGGCTTCGGGGTGGGACGCCAGCGCGCGGGCTCGACATGCTGCGACCAGGCCGGGCCTCAGCCGACATGGGGCCCGGTGCCCGCGAGGGGCGCGCGCGACCAGAGGCGCTGGCCGCCGCGGCTCCGGGCGGAGCGCGGTCGTGCCTGAGGGGGTTCTGTGCGACTGCCCGCGCATGGCACACAATGACATGGGACGCACAGAGGCACACCAATACTATAGGTCCTCCTGGGAGGCGCGCGCGTCCGACCCGAACACCCGAACATATAGAGTGCACCCATCTTGTGGCACATCGTTTCCCGAGCGGTGTGGCCAGAAAGCGCCCGCCACGACGCATGCACTGTGAGATCTCTCGGTGCGCGCGTCGCCCCCGGGGGGGGGGGGGGGCGACGCACGTATATCAAGGGCCCCTGGGACACACAAATAAATCCACACAATTGAAAAATTATCCCAGTGCGACCCTACTTAGGAGTTGGAACCCCTAGGAAAGCAGCATTAATAGTAACAGTAACGCTAAGCTAAAGCTAAACTAAAGCTAAGCCACAGCTAAGCTAAATCTAAGCTAAAGCTGAGCTTAAGCTAAGCTGAATATAAGCTAAAGCTAAGCTAAAACTAAGCTAAAGCTGAGCTAAAGCTAAGCTAAAGCTAAGCTAAAGCTAAGCTACAGCCAAGCTAAAGCTAAGCTAACACTAAGCTAAAGCTAAGCTAAAGCTAAGCTAAAGCTAAGCTACAGCTAAGCTACAGCTAAGCTAAAGCTAAGCTACAGCTAAGCCAGACGCTAAGCGAAAAGCTAAGCGAAACGCTAAGCTAAAGCTAAGCTACAGCTAAGCTACAGCTAAGCTAAAGCTAAAGCTAAAGCTAAAGCTAAAGCTCCCAGGGGACTGGGGGGAACCGCTCCCAGGGGACTGGGAGAACCGCCCGGGGCGTGTAGCACTGCCCGGCCCCTTTAAGCTAGAGAGTAAGAACCCTTCTAGGCAGAGCCTAGGTAGGGAAACAATCCCCCATCTTTCCCCATATGTTCTGGGTTGTTGTCTTCCCCCCCATTCCCCATATTTTCCCACATTTTCTGGGGGATCGAGGATGAATTGGGTCTGTGTGCTTCTTTTCCTCCTGAGTATAGTAGAGGTATGTTCGGGTGACGCCGGTGACAGGTTGTGGCACACGGCCAAGATTCCGTCGAGGCTGGAGGGCGCGGCGCCCCTGACGCGCAACGGTATTCCCCCGAAAGAGCCGGTCCGTGCGCGCGCAGGGCTCGGCGAATTGTGTGCTACTGGCCATCGCTCGGACGTCCATTCCCTGTCTTTTTGGGGGTTTCGTGCGTGGTTTTTCGCCAAATGATCAAGGATGCTCCTCGATGGTCCTCGCCGAGAAGAAAAATGCACACGTCCGAGCGATGGCAAGGTTAGGAGGCAACTATTGGGAAGTTTTCGTCGGAAAGATAAAAGAGGATTGCGTCCCATTGGGGGGCTGTTATGCCGGAGTGGGCCTCGGATTTAGCCGGATTAAGCGGGATTAAGCGGGCTTAAGTCGGATTTCGGACCAGGGCAAAAACAGAATTTGACCTCCCAGGAGTTGCATCCGAATGTGTGTGCGTGTGTGTGTGTGTGTGTTGCAGAACTGCTCGCAACGAACACGGGCGCGTTTCGCTCCGCCTTGGCAAGAACAACGGCAATCACATTGGGCTTCTGACGAACTGCGCTGAAACATTGTAAGATCCTTGGCCTCGGCATCCGAACTGAACCCCTTTCTTCCTCGAGGTTCCTTCTCCTCGCGGGGGTGGGCACGCGGGCAGACCCTAGATCGGGCGGGCGGGTCGGGTCGGGCGGCCCTAAGTCGGCCAGTAGCGTCGGGCGGTCGGACCCTATCTCGGGCGGACGGGTCGGGTCGGGCGGACCCGAATGTGGGCGGCAGGTCGGGTTCGGCCGGAGACCCCCGAAGTCTCTGGAGGCATTTCTGGAGCTCGAGCTCACGGAAGCCTCCAAAGTCCCAAGGCCCCCAAATGGCAAATCAGCCGACCCTGTCGACGTGTGGGAGACGCTGTTCCGTTTGACTCGTCGTCGTCGTCGTCGTCGTCGTCATGCCGTTGCCGTCGCCGCTCTGTTCCGTTTCCCCGGGCCCTCCTCTTCAACCGCCAGCCACAAGGAAATTGAGGCTCGTCGTAGTCCAATCGAAGGGAAGCCTTTCTCTATGATCCGTTCCCCACCGGGGGGGCGTCCCCAGTAGGTATGTATGTGTGTGTGTGTGTGCGTGTGTGTTTGTTTGTGTGTGCGTGAAAGGGGGGGTGCATGGCCGGGTCAGAACGACGGTCCCCACCAGGTCCCGGAAGGTCCCGGGGGGGGGGTCGCCAGCTGGGGTTTCGGGGGAGGTCCCGCATACAGGGTCGGCTACACTGGCCGCAAGGCCATCCCAAGAACTCATGTCAAACTGTGAATGTTTACCAGCTGAGATTCCAATCAACGAGCTCTTGCAGTCTGGGTGTACAAGCTATCTGGCGCAAGCGATGCGAGCTACAAGCGGTGTGGTGCAATTTGTGTACAGTGCAAGCTATGTGGTGTAATCAGTGTGGTGTGAACAGCGTGCTGCAAAGCATGTGTGGTGCAAGGCTACGTGGTGCAAACTATGTGGTGTAAGCTACGCGGGAAAGCTACGTGGTGCAAGCTACGCGGGGTAAGCTTTGAGATGTGAGTACAGCGATGTAGACTAGATAGTGCAATCAGTTCTTCTCAACTCATGAATTGTCAACTCCACTGACCACGCATGTCCCACATCCAAGCCAAGCCGCAACTTGGATTGCAAAACCCATGCGGCGGCGATTGCGATGACTGCTTGGCCATGGCTGGCGCATCTCTGCGGCCGCGCTGGCGCGCGCATGCTCGCGCGAAGGGCGGCTACGTAGCCGGTTTGACACAACCGATGCGGCCGCGATGGCGCTTGGCGATGGCAAGGTCCGAACACGCGTCAAAGGCCGCGCTGGCGAGCGGGCACTTCAATACGGGTCGGTGGCTTTGGCGGGGGCGCGGTATCATGATGACGTCGACAATGGCGGCAACGGTGAATATAGTAGCGATGGTTGTGGCGACGATGACGATGACGATGGCACGGCCAATGACGGCGCCAATGCTGGTAACGCCAGTGGCGATGACGATGGTGCTAACGAAGATGATAATGGTGATGATGATGATTCTGATGATGGCGATGATGATGATCATGATGATAATGTCCACGTGTCCATGATGAAGATGCTTGAATGATGGCGGCAATTGCGGCGATTGTCGATGACGGTGGCGTCAAGCGGCGTCGCTGATGAGGGTGATGGTGGGGAAGTGCGCGCGCACAAATCCACGAACTGCGCCCACTTTTCTGTTGAGGAACAGCTGGTTGTTCATACGTGCTCGGAGATATCGATTTTGAGATGCTTCGGTCACCCATGGTTTTGGCAGGATTTCGAGACGCTCGCGTCGCGGCGCGCACGTGTGGCCCGCACGGCAATGTTTGAGACGCATTCGTGCACCGGGCGCAGCCTGGACCAACGCGGAGGCCCCGCGTGGCGAGTCCAGACTGCGGGTGTTGGGGCGAGATTGCTAATGCGGGATGGCGATGAATAAAAAAATGGGAGAGAACGATTCAACAAATAGTTTCCTGCTATTGCTGCACAATTCTCTGACTGGAGGAGAACGATTAAAAACATAGTTTTCCAGCCCGCGGCCGGTTTTTTCTAATCGTCATCCCGGGCGCCGCCGCGTGAACACGACCCCCGGTCATTCATTAATCGTCATACTCCAGCACGTACGCGCGGGCAGACAAGGAGCAAGACCTGTAAGGAATATCCTTGACTTGTTTGGCTTGTTGGCTTGTTTCTTTTCGCTGCTCGAATCCATGATGCACTGGTGTGGTTCCGATAGGCTCGACGTGTGGGCGCGCGTGCGTGTGCTTTCCACGGGACAACTGACACATGATCGTTTGCGAGAGGCGAGTGTTAACAGGGATGGGGGGGGCGATGCCTGGCCCCCCTGGGGTATAGCAAATATTCATGGTGTGGGGAAACAACGACGACGCAGAATACCACCTCACTTGCAATGTCCCACGTGGTACCGAGAAGTCGCGGGGGGAGGGTGGTAGAGTCTGTAAGGAACCGAACTGTATACACCGATGCTTGTTTTCCGGTCCCGCACTGAGATTCGCGCAAGAAAACGGATTACGGCATCCTGGTGTATACATTTTTGGTTGCTTCCACGGCAACACAGGGAAACAAGTATACACCACACCACCCCGACGCCGTCCCCGACCCTCGAAACTTCCTGGGGGTGAACAACAGCCCGCCACTGGTAATGTATATGTTCCAGTTTCCGAGTCTGCTCTTCTGAAGGGGAACTGGGACACACAAATAGATACACACAAATAACAGGATTTCCCATATTTTCCGATATGTTCTAGGTTTTTGTCTCCCCCCCACCTCCCACATTTTCCTATATTTTCTGGGGAGTCGACGATTAATTGTGTCTGTGTGTTTCTTTGATGCCCCCCCTCGGCGGGTTGCGAGCAGCTTCGCGCGGGCGCGCTCTCTCGGGGAGCTCTCTCCTCCTCCTCCTCCTCCTCTTCCTCCTCCTCTCCCTCCTCCTCCTCCTCCTCCTCCTCCTCCTCCTCCTCCTCCTCCTCCTCCTCCTCCTGCTCTTCTTCTGAACCAGCTGGCCCAGCACAGCCCGCGCGAGGCGCACACAACCGGGCGACCGCGAGGCCGCCCATGCCGGGCGAGACTCCGAGGGCCCCGCCGGCGCAGGGTGCGCCCGCGGGGAGCCCACGAGGAGCCCACCGAGCGGACCACCCTCGGCACACCCAGCAGCTTGCCGTCGCTCGGACGTCCATTTCCCGTGCATTTTTCGGTTTCGTGCGTGTTTTTTTTGGCTCGATGGTTCAGGATGGTCCTCGATGGTTCTCGCTGAGAAAAAATGCACAGGTCCAAGCGATGCCAGGGCAGGGCGGAACCTGAACGGTGTTTTTCGTTCTCGTTTCGTTTTCGGATCAGTTGCATGGGGCCTATGAGGAGGGAGCTCGGAGGGTGGGTTTATTCAAACATCGCTGCTGACTCTTGGGTTTGTACCGGTCCTCCTCCTCCTCCTCCCCCTCCCCCTCCCCCTCCGCCTCCTCCTCCTCCGCCTCCTCCTCCTCCTCCTCCTCCGCCTCCTCCTCCTCCTCCTCCTCCCTCGCTTTTGCCTCGAATCCGCCTCTGCCGCAACACGAAGTCGAGACGAACACGGCCCACGACATCGCCAAGAACGCCCTTTGGGCCCGGCCCTGACGCCCGGCTCGCCCACGGGCCCCTCGTATGATAGGGGAACACAAAAATTACATAAACATAAAAACTCCGAGGTCAGCGGGGATTTCTCGGGTCCGCGCCGGACTCCCCTCCCTGGCGCGCGGAGCGCGCCAGGGGCGGCGCCGGAGGCGCCGCCGGGGGTCCCCAGCGCGGAGCCGAGAAATCCGCGCGGACCTCGGAGTTTTTATGTTTATGTCACTTCGTGTTCCCCTGCCTGTATAGGGCGCAAACAAACCTACCTCGCTTTTGACCACCCTCGCTTCCAACAGATACCAAGCGACGCCAAACTACGGCCTGCGCTGGTCAGGCCGCGTGACGAGGAGGCGCGTGGTACGACCTGGTTTTGCCTGGAAACGAAAGCGGGGGAGGCAATTCACGCTCTGACTATATGCGAGGAGCCCGCGGGCGCCCACACGAGGCGCCCCCTCGACGCGCGCGGGCCGCGCACGCGGCGCCCACCGGGGCGCGCCCGCCGGGCGCAGGGCCCCGCCGTGCCGAGGCCGCGCGCGGGGAGCCGCGGCGCCCACGAGGCGCCCAGGGAGG
The DNA here is from genome assembly GCA_963575745.1 of Prorocentrum cordatum. Taxonomy (NCBI): domain Eukaryota; class Dinophyceae; order Prorocentrales; family Prorocentraceae; genus Prorocentrum; species Prorocentrum cordatum. The sequence goes on along the minus strand of CAUYUJ010002802.1, from coordinate 44,493 downwards.
CCATAGGAGGCAACTCCTGGGAGGCTTTCGCTGGAAAAATTAGTGAAGGGGCCCTGGGACACACAAAGAAATACACACAAATAAAAAGATCCCCCATATTTTCCAATATTTACTGGGTTTCTGTCTTCCCCCCCCCCCCACTGCCCATGTTTTCCCATGTTTTCTGGGGAATCGGCGATTCATTGTGTCTGTGTGTGTTTCTTCCCCTCCTGAATTAAGGAGGATTGCGCCCCATTTGGGAGCTGTTGCGCCGGAGTGGGCCTCGGACCAAGCAGGATGAAGCCGGATTCAAAGGGGATTCAGCGGGATCAAGCCGGATGAAGCGGGATGAAGGCGGGATTCAGCGGGATTGAACGGGATTGCGCGGGATTAAGCCGGATGAAGCGGGATAGAAGGCGGGATTGAGCCGGACTTCGGACCAGGGCAACATCAGAATGTTGCCTCCGAGGAGCTGCCTCCGAACGGCGGCGCCCGCCGGGCGAGCGCCCGCCAAGCTCACCCCACGATTCACCGCCCGACGAGAGCCCCTGCGTGGAAGCATGCTTTGGGTTTACGTCGGGCGTGTCCCCCATACAGAGGGGGATCTTCGAGGACAAATAGAAGATGCGGAAACAATGCTCCAAAGTGGTCACAAATACTCAAAAATAGTCCCCTGACTATTGCTTGACTGTTTTTGGAACCTTCCCCTTGTAGAGGGGCAGGCCCGACTTAACTTTGGGTACTTGACTAGTGGCAATAATTGGTTTTCAAACTGTTTGGTGTTTAGAAGCTCTGCGTGGCGACGCCCCCGTCGCCACGCGTGCCCTCTGCGTGCCTGCGGGGGCCCCGCCACGTAGAAGTGCTGGAGACCGAGCATTTGGGGCGTCGCTACGCACGCCCTCTGCGTGGCTGCGACCATTTGTTAAAACCCTAAAACCAGTTACATTCACGAATAGAGTAACAACTTGCTCCGCAGTGTCTCTCCCCACCTCGCAGGCTCGGCGTTTTGGGGCTCGGCGGCGATCTCGTCGGGCAGGTCGGCCCTCCGCACCCCTGCGAGCCGGCATCCGAGGTCTGCGGGTCCTCGGTTGTTCCCCTCGTGCCCTGTGAGCTTCAATTGCGACACCGGCCGCTTCAATACGAGCTTCGACATTTCGATTGGCAGTCCGACCGCCTCGGGCGCCAACAAGGGACCGCGCAGACACGACGTGCGAAGCAACAACTATCAATCGGTTTTAGGGACCCAGCCAGGGTTTGAATTAGAAAATTCTTTGTTGCGAGACGAAAACAAACTTTTCCCTTGCAAACCGACCGCCCCGAGAACCAACAAGACAGAGCGCTCGGACACAACATCTGAAACACATCTAGGCCGCAATATTAGGGGCCCAAGCCGATGCTGGCAGAAGATAGTACAACGATCAATCGGCTAAATGGTACAGCGGATACCCAGCTAACTGGTAGAACAATCACCTCGCTAAGAGGTAGGACGGTCACCCTGCTAAGTGCTACAACGATTACCCGTAGGAGCGGCGTGGAACGACTGGAAGTGGTAGGAAGATTCTAAGGCAACTTGTAGAACGGGCGCTTTAAGTGGTAGAACGGTGTAGTTCTGCAAATGCATGCCGAGTCCGTCATGAAGATGCAGCTCCCCCCTCTCCGTCCGCCTTCACCTCGGTCCTCCTCGTCCTTCTGCTCCAGGTCCTCCTCCCCTTCCCCCTCTGCCTCGAGGTCGTCCTCCCACCTCCCTCTCCTGCCTTCCCCTCCGTTTCGAATCATGGTGACCTCGACCCCTCTTCCACATGTTTTTCCCAACCATCCTGTGGTGTTGGGTCCTCGTTTTGAAGAGACGGTGCCCCGCTGTCATCATCCTCCTCTGAAGAGACGGTGCCCCGCTTCCCTCCTCCTCCTCCTCCTCCCGCTGCCCCCTCATCTCCACATCATCATCATCATCATCATCATCATCATCATCATCATCATCATCATCATCATCATCATCATCATCATCATCATCATCATCATCATCATCATCATCATCATCATCATCATCATCATCACCCCCCCTCTTCCCTGCGTTTCACCCACCCAGTACAGCGTTCGTAGCCCCATAGGAGCTCCACCGAAGGCCCCAGTGCCCGCGCCGCATGCGTCACCCACACCCAATTTCGGCACACCCCTCACACGTTTCGTGGCTCCATAGGGAGCTCCACCGAAGGCCCCAGAGAGCCCGCGCCCGCATGCGTCACCCACACCCATTTCGGCACACCCCTCACACGTTTCGTGGCTCCATAGGGAGCTCCACCGAAGGCCCCAGTGCCCGCGCCCGCATGCGTCACCCACACCCATTTCGGCACACCCCTCACACGTTTCGTGGCTCCATAGGGAGCTCCACCGAAGGCCCCAGTGCCCGCGCCCGCATGCGTCACCCACACCCATTTCGGCACACCCCTCACACGTTTCGTGGCTCCATAGGGAGCTCCACCGAAGGCCCCAGTGCCCGCGCCCGCATGCGTCACCCACACCCATTTCGGCACACCCCTCACACGTTTCGTGGCTCCATAGGGAGCTCCGCCGAAGGCCCCAGTGCCCGCGCCCGCATGCGTCACCCACACCCATTTCGGCACACCCCTCACACGTTTCGTGGCTCCATAGGGAGCTCCACCGAAGGCCCCAGTGCCCGCGCCCGCAAGCGTCACCCACACCCATTTCGGCACACCCCTCACACGTTTCGTGGCTCCATAGGGAGCTCCACCGAAGGCCCCAGTGCCCGCGCCCGCATGCGTCACCCACACCCATTTCGGCACACCCCTCACACGTTTCGTGGCTCCATAGGGAGCTCCACCGAAGGCCCCAGTGCCCGCGCCCGCATGCGTCACCCACACCCATTTCGGCACACCCTACACGTTTCGTGGCTCCATAGGGAGCTCCACCGAAGGCCCCAGGCCCGCGCCCGCATGCGTCAGCCACACCCATTTCGGCACACCCCGCACACGTTCGGGCTCCATAGGGAGCCCCCCGTGCCCCAGTGCCCTCCCACATGCGTCACCCACACCCATTTCGGCACACCCTCCCGTTTCGTGGCTCCATAGGGAGCTCCACGAAGGCCCCAGTGCCCGCGCCCGCATGCGTCACCCACACCCATTTCGGCACACCCCACACACTCCAGCTCGTTTGCGTCGGCACGCCCCTCACACGTTTCGTGGCCCCATAGGGAGCTCCACCGAAGGCCCCAGTGCCCGCGCCCGCATGCGTCACCCACACCCATTTCGGCACACCCCTCACACGTTTCGTGGCCCCATAGGGAGCTCCACCGAAGGCCCCAGTGCCCGCGCCCGCATGCGTCAGCCACACCCATTTCGGCACGCCCCTCACGCGTTCCGTGGCCCCATAGGGAGCTCCGCCGAAGGTCCCAGTGGGTGTGCCCGCATGCGTCCCGCACACCCATTTCGGCACACCCCTCACACGTTTCTTGGCCCCATAGAGAGCTCCACCGAAGGCCCCAGTGGGTGTGCCCGCATGCGTCCCGCATACCCATGTCGGCACACCCCTCGTACGTTTCGTGGCCCCGTAGGGGGCTCCACCGAGAAGATATTCACAATTGCAGTATTCACAATTGCATATGGTTGGGTCCTTCGCCAGGATTTTTTTTTTGAGGGAGAAGATGGGAGCGCACACGATGACGTTTGAAACACATGTTGATCAGGAATAACTGGCCGAATTTCCGCCCCGTAGCAGCCGGACGTAGAAATCAACTTCGGGCCGAGTCACCCGTGACAATTATTGCCCGGGCAACTTCCGTGCAGATGTGCCGGCACCTCACCGGTGCGTCGATCGCGGGCAGGCGGGCAGCGGCCGCGCCACCCCGCAAGGGCCTCGGGTGGCCATGCGTGCACGGCGGTGGGTGGCGGCACACCTGCGTGAGGTCGGGCATGCCCCGCTACAGGCGGATCCTGGACGAAAGGAAGACGTGCTCTAAAGATATTCCGAAATGGTCCCCAGACTAGTTCTTGACTATGCTTTCATATACAGCCAGGGCGTTGACCTAAGGAACCCTAAATAAGGAACGAGGCCCCTTTTTTCCATAAGTTAAGCTTCGATTTCCCATCGAAAACATAAGGAAACCCTGAGGCAAGCTGTGAAACAATCAAGGAACACCGAGCCCCTCCCCAACCAACAGGCTTCCTTCTTCAGCGCCCCGACAAAAAGGGTTCCTTCTTCAGGGATCTTGGACGACATGAAGACGTGCTCTAAAAATATTCCAAAATGGTCCCCAGACTACTCGCCATCGCTCGGACGTCCATTCCCTGTGTGTTTTTTTCTGTTTCGTGCGTGGCTTTTTCGCCAAGTGATCAAGGATGCTCCTCGATGGTTCTCGCCGAGGAAAAAATGCACACGTCCGAGCGATGCCAGGACTATTTCTTGACTATGCTGTCATGTATTCCTCCTGTGGAGGGACGTGCCCGACCGCGCCGCGCGCGGTGCGCGCGCTGCGTGGCGCGCGTGCGGACGCGCCACGCGTCCAGACCCTGAACCTCTCTCTGGTCCGGCCAGGGGCGGCTGGAGGCCGTTCGGCCACGATGGCATACAGTCGGGGCGTTGACCTAAGGAACCCTAAATAAGGAGCGAGGCCCCTGACCCGACTGTATCCGTCTTCGGAGCAGGTCCGCATGGGCCGCCTGGCCCCGACGGTTCCACAACAGGAGTGCTACTCTCCTCTCCTGAGGGGCAACGATCGGGGGGACTGGCATAATTAGGGGGCGATGCATCGACCTGGGGTCGGCGATGCATCGCCGATAGATCGGCGATAGGCCTCCGACGGTGAATCCGCGCCTTCCTGGGCAGGTTGGGGCTGTACAGCCCCTATCGGCGATTAACGGGCGATTGGGGGTCGATGCGCCCCCCCCCCTGTGCCTATCCCACCCTATCGTTGCCCCCGATCTCTCCCCTGGCCCCGTCAAGAAGATGTGCCGGTTCTCTCCGCGTATGCATTGTTTTTCACGCGCAGACTTGGGCAAGGTGGTTTTCCTTTGGTAGTTCACAATGCGACTGTTCTCGGTGTTTCACGATGGTGCTCCCGCGGCAGCGTTCGCTTCCTTTTCGGATCGGCGCTTTGCTCCCGTCGTTCAGAGCGGCGCTCTCGGCCCAGCTCGGGCCACTTTTCTGGATCCGAATCCTTTTTCATCGCTGAAGCCCCCCATCATTTACCCTCCTCCGCATTCCCCGGGTCCTCCTGCTCCTTCCGCTCCAGGTCCTGCTGCTGCGGTTCGCCCTCGTCCTCGTCCTTCCACGTTATCCTTTCTTCTCCTGCTCATCTTCTTGCTCCCCCGCCACCTCCTCTTCCTATGTACGCAGCTCCCCTTCTTCCGATTGCGCATAGCACGGTACAGTCGGGGCGCTGACCTAAGGAACCCTAAATAAGGAACGAGGCCCTTTTCCCATAAGTTAAACTCCGATTTCCTATCGAAGACATAAGGAAAACCTGAGGCAAGCTGTGAAACACTTAAGGAACGCGGAGCCCCTCCCCAACCAACAGGCTTCCTTCTTCAGGGCCCCGACTGTAGGGCCTTCTTCCGGGGGGGGGTCCAGTGGGTAGAGAACACATGCCAGCGCAATCTGCGGAGGGATGGGCGGCCGGGAGATCGGAGCGGAGCGTAGGACGGCAGACATGGCGCGAGCGCGCCCAGCCTGTCCCTCCCCTAAGGTGAACGAAGACTGGCATAAACATAAACACTCGGAGGTCCACGCGCATCCGAGAAATCCGCGCGTACCGCCGAGTTTGTGGGGGAGGAGGAGGAGGAGCAGGAGGAGGAGGAGGAGGAGGAGGAGGAGGAGGAAGAGAGAGGAGCAGGAGGAGGAGGAGGCGGAGGAGAGAAGAGGAGAGGAGGAGGAGAGGAGGAGGAGGAGGTGCAGGAAGGAGGAGGTGTTTATGTCATTCTTCGTTCCCCTGCCTCCCCCCCTCCCTCCCTCCCTCCCCCCCCCTTCGCCCCCCCCCCCCTCCCTGGCCGGTGCCGCCCGTGGCCTGGGGCTGCCCGCGTGCATCTTGCCGCAGACCCTGGCCACCACCTCGGGCGGAGGCCGGCGGGGCGGGGACGAGGTCGGGCGTGTCCTTCGGCGGTGGACAAGCCTCCCTTTCGTAGACCTCCCCTTAGTGAGAACGGCCTGGGACCTCCCCTTAGTGAGAAGGCCTCAGGGTGACATCCATGTGGGGTCAAGAATCCATCCGTCTTGCGATGCCCCTTTTGCAGGCTCAAGCCTCGAACATCAAGCGACACGGCATTTCAGATTTCACCCTTCGCCCTGCACCCAAAGAAAATGCTCGGATTGAGGAGGATGACGCCCCATTTCGGAGCCGTTACGCCGGAGCGGGCCTCGGACTGAGCAGGATGAAGCCGGATGAAACGGGATTTCGGCGATGGACAAGCCTCCCTTTCGCAGACCTCCCCTCAGTGAGAACGGCCTGGGACCGAAACCGACGGACCTGGACCCGCAAGGATGACGGCCGCGGCGCCCTCCCGCGAACCGAAAAAGGCCGATTCCTCAATCGACGTGTCAGGGTAGGAGGTCTGTCCACCTCCGAGCCCTCCTAAAGGCGGATCGTGGACGAAACAACATAGCCAACAAATGTCAAACAATCATCAAACAAACGAGCGACAAATCGCGTCCCGACTGTTCTCTTACTATGTTGTTGATGCTTTGATTGGGCTATTGCTTGATTATGGCCTGATGAAGAAATAAGCGACAGATCGTCGCCCCCCGACTAATTGTTTTGACTATTTTGGAATGTTCCTCCTTTGCAGGGACAGGCCCGACTTCAGGCTGGCGGGACGAGGCTGCCCGAGCCCAGGGCCCGCTGCCGGTGCCAGTGCACCGGCAGTCGCCCTCGTCCTGCTGCCGGGGCTGCTGCTGCTCCTCCTCCTTCTCCTCCTCCTCCTCCTCCGTCTCCTTCTCTTCCTCCTTCTCTTCCTTTTCCACCTGCTCTTCCTCCTCCTCATCCTCCTCCTCCTCATTCTCTTCCTCCTCCTCCTCCTCATTTTCCACCTCCTCCTCCACCTCCTCCTCCTCCTCTTCCTCCTCCTCCTCCTCCACCTCCTCTTACTCCTCCTTTTCCACCTTCTCCTCCTCCTCCTCGTCCTTGTCCTCCTCCTCCTCCTCCTCCTCTTCCTCCTCCTCCTCCTCCTCCTCCTTCGGCTCCTCCTGCGTCTCCTCCTGCTCCTGCTCCTCCTCACACCTCCTCCGTCTCCTCCTTCTCCTCCTGCTTCGTCTCCGTTGCTGTCTCCTCCTTCCCCGCCTCCTCCTCATCGTTCGCCGCGCGGCCAGCGCAAGCCGCCAAGGAGGGGCCGAAGGGAAAGGCTGCAAGGGTTAGCCTCGGAGAGCGGCTCATCCTTCCTGTGCGGGTTGCCTGTAGAGGCCGGTCCTGGGCAGGGGGCGAGGATGCCACTGGAGCCCATGCCAGAAGGAGGTCGTGGCGTCGGAGGTCTGGCCCGGAGGAGCGTTGGGACCTCTTCGTGGAGGGGCAGGAAGCGGCACACACAGAAACTTTCGGAGCTCAGCGCGGATTTCTTGGATCGGCGCTGGACCACCCTCCCCGGCGCGCGGAGCACGCCAGGCGGGCCCAGCGCCGATTCACAACATCCGCGCGGAGCTCCGAAGGCTTATGTTGATTATGCAATTGTTCCGTCTTCGATCTCGGCTGCCAAGGCTCCGATCCGAGGTTCGTTCGGTGGCTGACGACGACGAGCGGGCTCGGACGCCGAATCAGCTTAAAAGAACCCTCAGGTCCATCGCCGTCCAGCCCGCTGCCGGGTTTCGGCAGTCACTCGGAACGGATCGTCTCCTCGTCGTCGTCGTCGCCGCTCAACTCATCCTCCTGGCTCTTCTAATCGGGGTGCGTGGCAGCGCCATCACCTTTTCCGACGCCGCCTCATCCCCCTTCTCCACCCACCCGCTGCTTGGTGCAAAAATTATTCGGCTGCCCGCACTCTCTTCGTCTGCCGTTGCCCACTCTGCCTCCACCTCCTCCCTCCTCCCTTCTTCCTCCTCCCTCCTCCTTCCTCCTTCCTCCTTCCTTCCTGCTCCCTCCTCCCTCCCGCCTCCCGTTTCCCTCCTCCTCCTCCTCCTCCTCCTCCTCCTGCCCCTTCTCCTCCTCCTCATCCTTCTCCTCCTCCTCCTCTTTCTCCTCCTCTTCCTCCGCCTCCTCCTGCCCCCTCTCCTCCTCCTGCCCCTTCTCCTTCTCATGCCCCTTCTCCTCCTCCTCCGCCTCCTCCTCCTCCTGCCCCTTCTCCTCCTCCTCCTCCTCCTCCTCCTCCTCCTCCTCCTCATCCTCATCATCATCATCATCACCATCATCAGCATCATCATCATCATCATCATCATCATCATCATCGTCGTCGTCGTCGTCATCATCATCATCATCATCATCATCATCATCATCATCATCATCATCGTCATCATCATCATCCATCAGCATTATCATCAGCCATCACATCAGGCAGTCATCCATCATCTCTCATCATCATCAGCATCAGCATCAGGCATCAGCATCAGCATCATCATATCCTCATCATCGTCATGTCATCTCATCATCATCAGCATCAGCATCAGCATCAGCATCAGCATCAGGAATCAGCATCATCATCATCAGCATCATCTTCCGCATCATCATCATCAGCATCAGCATCACATCATCATCATCATGTCATGCAGCATCATCATCATCATCATCAGCATCAGCATCAGCATCAGCACAGCATCAGCATCACCATCACATCAGCATCATCACATCATCACATCAACATCATCATCATCATCATCATCATCAGCATCATCATCATCATCATCATCATCATCATCATCAGCATCAGCATCAGCATCAGCATCAGCATCATCATCATCATCATCATCATCATCATCATCATCATCATCATCATCATCATCATCATCATCATCATCATCATCATCATCCTTGTTCACCCTGGTGCGATGCGCCCCCGGCAGAAGGGCCCATCACCCGGGGCAGGGAGCGCCCCGCGTGCAGGGAGAGCGCCAGCTTTTCCCTAGGCCCGAGCGGAAGGGCCCCGCCCACCGAGAGTGCTCGGCAGGGCGGCGGGGAGCGCGGCCTTGTCGAGGCGGGCCGCGCTCCTTGGCCGCCCCCTCGGATTCGGGCGAACCGCCTCGACAAGGCCGCGCTCCCGAGGCCGTCCCTGCCGACAGCACTCCGGTGGGCGGGGCCCTATCCGCTTCGGCCTAGTGGGAAAAGCTGGCGCTGTCTTCTGCACGCGGCGGGGGCGCCCGAGTGCCCGGAGTGCAGGGGCCCTTCTGCCGGTGAAGCGAATGCACCGGGGGGTGGAACAAAGGAGGAGGAGGAGGACGGAGGGGAGGAGGAGGAGGAGGGAGGAGGAGGGGAGAGGGGAGTAGGGAGGATAGGAGGAGATGGAGGAGGAGGAGGAGCGAGGAGGAGAAGAAGAAGGGGGCAGGAGAATAGGAGAGAAAGGGGCAGGCCCGAGGACGGAGGAGGCGGGCAGGAGGAGGAGGAGGGGCAGGAGAGGAAAGGAGGAGGAGGAGGAGGGAGGAGGAAGGAGGAGAGTAAGGGGCAGAGGAGCTAAGGAGGAGGTAGTAGAGTAGGAGGAGGAGGAGGAGGATCGGGTCGCGAAAGGGGAGGATAGCAAAGGAGGGGTTTGAGAATCAGCTCACGTAGCTGATTCTCCCAGCGCCTCCCGGCGCCGGAGGCGCGCATGCATCGAAGAATGGGCCCCTCGGCGGGGCCGAAACCAGCTGCATGCAGCAAATTTCGTACCCCCCCTTTCCCTATCCCCCCCTTTCGCGGTACGATGAGGAGGAGGAGGAGGAGGAGGAGGAGGAGGAGGAGGGTGGAGGAAGCGGAGGAGAGGACCTGCCTTCGGCCCCCAAACAAGGTTCGGGCACGTGGGTTGAGCGCGTGGCGCCCGCCCCATGTGGCCCGGGGCCGCGGCTGTGGCTCTGGGCCGGGGCGACGGGCCCTCCTGGGCCTCCTCCTCCTCCTCATCCTCTTCCTTCTCCTCCTCCTTTCCTCCTCCTCCTCTCCTCCTCCTCTCCTCCTCCTCTCCTAGCCTCCTCCTTCTCCTCCTCCTCCTCCTCCTCCGCCCGGCGCCAACCGCACCCGCGCGCGGGGTGGCGGCGCCCTCGCGCGCCGCCCCCCCGCGCGCTGCCGACGGGGCGCCCGCCGCACTCCTCGCGGCCGGGGCCCCTCGCGGCCCAGGGTGCCCCCGGCAGCGGCGGGCGCCGCCCCGTGCAGGGGGGGGGAGGGTGCTGTTCTCGTTGTTTTCTCGTTGCTGCCGTTGTTCTCGTTCTGAGCGTTGTGTTGTCGCTGTGTTGTCGCTGTCGTTGCGAGGTGCCGTGCAGAGGGGCCTGCTCCCTGCGGGGCCGAAGCGCAGCCCGCACCCTGCGGGCCGGGGCGCCGCGGGAGCGCGCGCCGTCGCCCCTGGAGGGGGAGGCGGATATGTGTGTGAATGGCAGGGAGGGCTGGCGGCGCGCGCCGGGGGGGGCAGGGTAGGTAGGGAGCCCACAAAGGACGTACGCGCCCAGCTATGTACATGAACACGGCCCCTCGATTCGCGAGACCCGCCGCGCTATACGAACATTTGTGCAATGCGTGCTCTCGAAACCAGCGTGGATTCATGTACATGTACGTCCTTGTTTCGCTCCTGGGTAGGGGGAGGAAGGAAGGCTTCTTAGACGGAGGCTGCATCTCAGAGGGCGCGGGCCTTACATCGACAGCCAGTGCCCGCGCATTCTAAGAAGCGGCCTCCTTCCACGAAGCCTTCCCCCCTCCCCCCACTCCCTCTGCGCGTGGTCGAGGATCAGAGAGCCCGCCCGGCCAACAATCTGTAGGATGACGACGATTGGGGTGTTCTCCTCTCCCCATGAGGGGGCGCCAACACCTGAAGAGCCGAAAGGGCTGCGGTAGAGGTAAGGAGAGAGATAAGAGAGGGCACACGCATAGCACAGGAGAGAGATAACGGAGGGCACACACATAGCACCCGTCGTTCTTGTAGGGGTCCGGTGGCCCGCAGCGGACCTCGATACTGATGGCGTTGTCCGGCTACACAAGGAGTGTGACCCCAGGCAAGTGTGACCTTTGGTGCGCGCGGCCTTTTGGGGCTGCCGAGGGGGGAGGGGGGGGGGCAACTCCGATCGCGCCAGCCAATGCTGAGGGGACCCCTGAGGGCCCGCACCAAAAGGCAACTCCAGCCGACGGTCAATCTCACGCATAGCTGGGTCACCGTCATCGCCATTGCGGCCCAAACTGGTGAAACACAGGTCCTCTCTGTCTTCCTCGCGAGGGAGGTCTGGACCACCCCCTTCCTCCCCGTCTTCAGGGGCAGGCCTCGTCGTGCAGGTGGTTGCGCGACAGGTCCAACTCCTTCAGCGCGGGCAGCCCGCGCTGCAGCATCGACACCACCTCTTCCGCGCCGACCTGGTCGAAGCTGTTCTCCGAGAGGTTCAGGGACCTCAGCCAGGGCCAACGCCCGACATCGCCATCCTCCATCATGAAAGCGCGCTGCAACAAGTCGACGCAACATGCGCAGACAGAGCGGAGACAGATCCGACGCACGGGCCTTGGAGCGAACACACATCGAGGCGGCAACTGCCTGATTGCCCTGGGCCTTTGGTGGTCCGTTTCAGGACCCGAGACTGAGAAAAACAACTACACACCATTCGGCAAGCTCTGGAACCCCTGGATCCACAAATGTTGGCGTCTCACGTTTCCCTCCGCCACTCTCCGCCAACTCTCGCTGGCGGAACCGCGGGCGTGAGCCATATGAACCGAAGCGGTAAGAGGACGACGATGAGGGGACGAGCTTGAGGCACGTGCAAGAGACACTGCGAACAGTGCTAACGATTTTCTGGGCCCGCTGTAATGGAGCCAACAAGCGACAGCACGTGCACCCTGAATCTGTGATGCCAAGTGCCGCTGCTGAGAAGTCGACGCTCAACAGTCTAAACATGTGCCACATGCTGAGCACTGAACGCGCTCCTCCTCCTCCCTCCTCCTCCCTCCTCCTCCTCCTCCTCCCTCCTCCTCCTCCCTCCTCCTCCTCCTCCTCCTCCTCCTCCTCCTCCTCCTCCTCCTCCTCCTCCCTCCTCCTCCTCCTCCTCCTCCTCCTCCTCCTCCCTCCTCCTCCTCCTCCTCCCCCTCCTTCTCCTGCACCTCCTTTTGAAGGGGAAGGATCCACAACCGATCCCGCTTTCGAGCGCTCCCCCCCCAGTTCCCCACATTACTACGGCCGAGAACTGTTGCACAGCGTGTCGCGGCGGCCCCGGCGACACGCTATGCGCCCTGCGAACGGATGGCGTGTCGCTCCAGTCCGTGGGGCGGCAGGCTCGAACAGGCTCGGCACGTGGACGCCTCGGGACAGTGGCGTGGACAGCGTGTCGCGCCGAAACGTGGGGGGCCAGAACTGGCGGAGCCACACACTATCCCCAAAGTTGCCGACCGTTCGTCGGATGGGCTGCTTCCATACCTCTGTCCTTCGACCCCCTCCCCCTTGACCGCCCGCCCCCTCACCGTCCTCTCCCCAGCCATCCCCCTCCCCCTCCTCCTCCTCCTGTTTCCTCTCCTCCTCGCCTCCTCCTCTCTGACCTCCTCTACCCTCCCTCCTCCCCCTACTCTCCTCTCCTCTCCTCTGCTGCTCCTCATCATCATACATCATCGTCGTCATCATCATCATCAGCATCAGCATCAGGCATCAGCATCAGCATCATCCATCAGCATCATCATCATCATATCATCATCCATCATCAGCATCAGCATCAGAATCCGACATCACAGCTCAGCCAGTCAGCATCATCATCATCATCATCATCATCATCATCATCATCATCATCATCATCATCATCATCATCATCATCATCATCATCATCATCATCATCATCATCATCATCATCATCATCATCATCATCATCATCATCATCATCATCATCCGTCTCCTCTTCTTCCTCCCCCTGCGCATCCGCATCCTCCTTCTCCGCCTCTTCCTCCGCCCTCCTCCTCCTCCTCCTCCTCCTCCTCCTCCTTTACCTCCTTTACTCTCTCCTCCTCCGGCCCCGCGCAGCGCTGGCTCGGGCCGGCGGAGGCCCAGCGGCTCGCGTCCGGACGCGGCAGCCGCACACGCGCAGCCGCACTCCCCGGGCCAGAGCCGCCGGCCGGGCCCCAAGACGCGGCGCGCCGGCCGGGCCTCCCGGCCTCGACCATACTTAGGCGGGTCTGCGCAGCACCCTGGCCGTCCAGCAGGAGGAGGAGGAGGAGGAGGAGGAGGAGGAGGAGGAGGAGGAGGAGGAGGAGGAGGAGGGGGAGGGGAGAAGGAGGAGGAGGAGGAGGAGGGGGAGGGGGGAGGGGGAGGGGAAGGGGAGGAGGAGGAGGAGGAGGAGGAGGAGGAGGATGAGGAGGAGGAGGAGGAGGAGGCGGAGGAGGAGGGGGAGGAGGAGGTTGCCAGGAGTGCCCCTGGGCCGAGGTGCGTCCCCAGGACTTCCAGGGAGGCCCCCCGACGGCCTCCAAGAGCACTCCACACGAGGCCCCCAGAGGGCCCCCGGCGGCTTCGAGACGGAGCGAGAAGCACTCTACCTGCAAGGAGGAAAGACTGGTCTACTCTGTAAGAACGGTTTTTTGCAGGCAGATCTGCCTTCAAAGAACGGTTTTTTGAAGGCAGATCTGCCTTCAAAAAACCGTTCTTACTTTGAAGGCAGATCTGCCTTCAAAAAACCGTTCTTACGGGGCACCTCGGGTCAGGGACACCTCCAGCAGCCTCCGAAGGAGGGGCCCTCACTGTGCAGAGGGGAGCGGACGGTGCCATCGGAGGCCCGCGCGGAGCTCTCGGATCGGCGCCGGACCCTCCCCGAGCGCCGAGGCGAGAAGGCCGCGCGGACCTCCGACAGCGTCTGCTTATGCCAATGCTTGTTCCCCGAGCATCAGATCGGGCGTGTCCCCCTGCAGGCGGACCTTGGACGAAAAAAACACCCAGAAAAGGATCAAGCATATTCAAAAATGATAAATGAATTCGTCCCCATACTACTTCTTAACTATGTTTGACTACCCCTCCTGTAGAGGGACAAGCCCGACTTAACCCGAGCACAGCACCTCGGGGCCCAGGATGGCACTGTGTAGCGAAGGGATGGTGGTGTGCAGCCTCCCTCTGCATATCATAGGCTCAGGGAGCGCTCGTGCGTTCCGGGGTCCATCTTCTCGAACGGGTGCATGCGCGCACCGGCAGGGCTGTTGCGCTGGCCAATGGCGGTCGACACCGCGCCCAGGTCTCGCATGAGCTCTGCGTGCAGCCTCTCGACGTGCACATCGGATGCCTCGCACGAGGAGCGTGAGGATGAGATGGAGGAGGAGGAAGAGGAGGAGGTGGAAGAGGATGATGAGGATGAGGATGATGAGGATGAGGATGATGGGGATGAGGATGAGAGGAACAAAGGGCCGTGAGCCTGTCCCAGCCGCAGCTGTGGCAGCCAGTCCTCGTCCCCAGGCTGGCCGCTGGGCATCAGCATGGGCATGGGCATGCCCGTGCCCGCCACCAGCGAATTGACCTCGTCGCCCTCCTCCCTCCACCCCTTGCCTCTCCTGGGGCTGGTGTCCCGCCCCCGCCGTCCGGCTGCGTGCACACGAACACCCCAAATGGCTCCTCCTCCTCCTCCTCCTCCTCCTCCTCCTCCTTCTCCTCCTCCTCCTCCCCCTCCTCCCCCTCCTCCTCCCCCTAAACATAATGTCTGATGTTTGCGCAACTGTTCGTTCTTCGACGTCGGGCCTGGTGGGCCCCCGCCTCCGGCAGACTGGCTGGGCCGGCCAAGCAAACGGCACTCCTGCCTCGGTCGCCTGCGAACGCCTGCGAGTCTCCCCGCGGCCTGCCCGAGGGCGGGGGTTACAGGGCAGTTTTTAACACATATGATGGTTTTTAACTATACGATTTTGAATCCATGATTAATGTATGTATAAATGTATGCATGAACCCATCGTTGTTTTTAATGCTAAATCCATGCATGTTTAATACATGATCCGCACGCGGAGCATGTACTAAACAAGGCACTGTATGGGTAGAGGCGCGGACCCCCCCCAGACCTCCGACGCCGCGTGTTTTCCATCTGTACAGGTCAGCAGCAGCCCTGCTTCTTCGACCGACACGCGCGATCGCCGGCCTGGGACATGAGCAAAACATGTCTTCGATCTGGGATCCAGGGAGAATCCGCCTCCGTCCCTCTCCGTCGAGGCTTGTGGGCGGCAAGGGACCCTGGAAGGCCCCTGGAGGCCCAACACAAGTCCCAGGCCCTCCTCCTCCTCCTCCTCCTCCTCCGCCTCCTCCTCCTCCTCCTCCTCCTCCTCCTCCCCTCCTCCCCTCCTCCCCCTCCTCCTCCCCCACCTCCTCCACCTCTCCTCTTTTTCTTTGAGGAAAGAGGAAGAAAAATGAGGGAGCGCGACCAATGACCTTGACCTGCCTCGGCCTCGGCCCGCCGTGCGAAACCAAGAGGTGGCAGGGCAAACCAGGACCATCAACACGAGGCCGATCCTCCTGATCGCTGCTCCTCTGTCCTCCCCCCCCTCCTCCTCCTCCTCCTCCTCTCCTCCCTAGCCTCCTACTCCTCCTCCTCCTCTCCTCCTCCCCCTCCTCCTCCTCTCCCCTCCTCCTCATCCTCCTCCCCCTCCTCCTCCTTCTCCCCCCTCCTCCTCCTCCTCCTCTCCCCGCTCCTCTCTTCCTCCTCCTCTCCTCCTCCTCTCCTCCTCCTCCTTCCTCCTCCTCCTCCTCCACTGCTCCTCCTCCTCCCCTCCTCCTCCTCCTCCCTCCTCCTCCTCCCTCTCTCCTCTCCTCCTCCTCTCCTCCTCCTCCTCCTCCTCCTCCTCCTTCCTCCTCCCTCCCTCCTCCTCCTCCTCCTCCTCATCATCCCCATCCTCTCTCATCTGCAGTCGAAGTCCTCCTCCTCCTCCTCCTCCTCCTCCTCCTCCTCCTCCTCCTCATGCGCCTCCCCGGAGATCCGCCGTTGCGAACACGTTGCAACATCGCGCAAGAGCACGACCGGGGCCCCAGACCCCTAGACCCCATCTTCCTGAGTCAAATTTCGAGCCAGGTCGAGCTGTGAGGGTCCCGGGGCCCGAATCCCGGCGAAAACGCCCGGTGAAGAAAAATTGCCACGCCCAGATCTGAGGGCCCCCCTTCTCCTCTTCCTCCTCCTCTTCCGCTTTCCGCTGCTTTGGCGGAGGCCCCCAAAGGGAACCCCTCCTCCTCCTCCTCCTCCTCCTCCTCCTCCTCCTCCTCCTCCTCCTCATCATCATCATCATCATCATCATCATCATCATCATCATCATCATCCCGCAACTGACCTGGACAAACTGCTGCAGGCCGGCCATGTCCAGCCCGGGGCGCACCTGCAGGACCGCGCCAGCGGGGTCCGTGGTGTAACCGACGACGCCGCCGACGAACTCGTGCATGGCCGTGGCGTCGAAGACGGCCCTCGTGATCTGGTCTGTGAGCGACGCCTTTGCTAACCAGCCTCGAACTTATCCTTATCCCTAAGGTGGGCGAGCAAAAAGCGAGGAGAATCTTGGGGATGTGCCCTCAGAAACTGAGGGAATCCTTAAGATCGGCATCGATGTGAGGTGACGCCAAACACAGGGATAGGGATATGTTTCAAACTGGTAATTTGCTGGGACGCACAAGGACATACTGGCACGATGTGCCCTCCTCGGATGCGTGCGTCCGACCCGACCATCTGGCACAAACATCTTGTGGTGCATCGTTTCCCGAGCGATATGGCCAGAACGAGCCCGCCACGGAGCGTCTACTATCAGATTTCTTGGCGCGCGCGTGGCCCCCCAGGGGGGCGACGCACACGTTTGGTTGATGCCGACGTGTTACGGTCGGGAACTCTTGCCTAGCCTGTCGCTGCGGCGGCCCCGGCGACATGCTATGACCTGCAAGCAGATGGCGTGTCGCTCCGCTCCGCGGGGCGGGAGGCTGGGGCATGGTCAGGACGCCGACGCACGGGAACTGGGACGTGGATAGCGTGTCGCGTCGAAGCGTGATGGGCCAGAACCAGTGGGACGACACGCTAAGCCAAAGTTCCCGACCGTGGGCGGCATGGCAACTCCTGCGAGGTCTTCGTAGGATTGGGGGCCACGGAGCGGTACCAGGGGGCCAGGAGCTGGATCAGGCCAGGGACAGGCCAGACCAGGCCGGACCGAGCCGTGGAGGGGCAGAGCGGGATGGAGCGCCAGACTGCGGAGGCTGAGCGCCAAGGAACAGACGGGGACGTAGCTGCGCCCCGCTGCGCAGCACGCAGCCCGTCGCGAGCTGACGCGGAGCTCACTTTACGCAGGCTACAAAAACGCAGGTCCGGTGCGACACGCTCGCCCAGACGTGGGCCAACACGTCGAGCCACCTCGCGGCGTGCCGACACGGACGCCTTGCACGCGGCACAATCGGGGGCAAGGAGGAGGAGAAGCAGGAGGAGGAGGAGGAGGAAGAGGAGGAGGAGGAGGAGGAGGAGGAGGAGGAGGAGGAGGAGAAGGCTGCATTGGCACTTCAAGACGGGCGCACCGGGGGACGGTGGCCACGCGACTCAACCTCCCAGGGAGTTGCGGCCGAGCCTTGGACAGCGGCCGCCCGAGAGCGGCGGCGTACAGGGGCGTGCGGCTGAACTTCCAGTACTCCTGCAGCCCTGGGTCGCCCTGCACGTCGGCGTCCGTCGGGAAGAAGACGCCGAGGTACCCGGAGACCCATCGGTAGAGAGCCCGCCAGAGGTCCAGGCCGTCCTGGAAGATCGGGAGGCGGTCCTTCAGGCCATCGGGCAGGTCGAAGGCCTCGCGCTCCTCCGGCCAGGTCCGGAACCTGTAGCTGGCGGCAGCCATGGCGAACACTCGCTGCAGCTCCTCGTACGGGAAGGGAGACATGCGGTGCAGCATGCCGCCCTCGGGATACAGGCTCAGCGCGGAGTGGTGGTTGATGGATTCGGTCTTGTAGGTGTGCACCTGCAGCAGCCTGCGGACGGGGTGGTTCGCGTCCAGGGTCTCGTAGATCCGCCACCGTGCCCACCGGCACGCTGAGGCGTGGCACTTAGAATGCCACGTGCTGCCTGGCTGTTTGTCATCTTCCAAGGGGTCCCACCCACTACAGTCATCGGCCTGACCTAAGGAACTATAAATAAGGAACGAAGCCCCTTTTTTATCCCAAGGAATAACGCATAAGGAACGATAAATAACAAATAACGCATAAGGAACTGTAAATAACGTATGCAAACCTAAGGAACGACCGAGCCCCTTTTGAAAAGTAAGCGTTCCTTATTCAAGCCGCTCACTGTAGTAGCAGACCGCTGCGTGCATCGCCGCCGCCCTCCCCCACCCCTGGAAGCTTCCTGGCCTGCCAGCCGGCTCCCCGGGGCGCTCCCGTGGCGTCCAAAGAATGCACAGGATCGCTCTCAAGACGGCCAAGGCAAGCTACCCAAACCGACACGATGGTCCAGGATGCCCCCATGACAGACCGCGACGACTCCCAAACGGCCGAAGATGGCTTCAAGACTACCCACGAGGCCCCCAAGCCTGCCAAGGAGGACTCCAAGAAAACCTCCAGTAGAGCCCGAAGAAGCCAGCATTACTAACGCTCCCTGAATGTGTGAAGGAGTTTCGCATTCTCGCCTGTTCGGGATTCGATCGGCTCAAGACGGCCCGAGAGGCTTCCATGATGACCCCACGACGGCCCAAGAGGGCCTCAAGATAGCCCAAGAAGCATCTAAGACGGCCCCAGGACACCGCCAAAGGACCCCTGGGCAGTGGACGCTGACCCAAGAGGGCCTCCAAAAAGACCCAAGACGCCCTAAGAGAACCCATGGACGGCCGAAACCAGCCCCACAACGGCCCCAGGACACCCCCCAGACGGCCACGAAAGCCCCCAGAGAGCCCCAATACGGCACAGGAGGGCCCTAAGAAGACCCAAGAGGGCCTCAAAGGAACCCCAAGACTGCCCCACAAGAGCCCCGGACAGCCCCAAGACGGCCCAAATGAGGCCCATGTGGACTTCTGAAGAAGTCAATACGAAAGGTGGCCCACAAGACTGCCCCAGAAGCCCTGGACAGCCTCAAGACTGCCCCACAAGAGCCCGGGACAGCCCCAAGACGGCCCAAATGTGGCCCCAAGGGGCCCCCAAGACTTCCCCACAGGAGGCCAATACAGTCCTAAAACGGCCCAAGTGATCTCTATGAGAGCTCCTCATGAAGTGAAGTCTGACGAAACATGTCACGTGCCACAATCTTTCTTCTTCTCCTCCTACTGCTCCTTCTGCTCCTACTGCTGCTGCTGCTCCTCCTCCTCCTCCTCCTCCTCCTCCTCCTCCTCGTCATCATCCTGATCCTCCTCCTCTCCCCCTCCTCCTCCTTCTCCTCCTCCTCCTCCTCCTCCTCCTCCTCCTCCTCATCATCATCATCATCATCATCATCATCATCATCATCATCATCATTATCATCACCATTATCAGCATCCTAAGCATCCTCCTCATCACCATCATCATCATCATCATCATCATCATCATCATCATCATCATCATCAGCATCATCATCATCATCATCATCATCGTCATCATCGTCATCACCATCGCCATCGCCATCACCATCACCACCACCACCATCATCATCCTCATCATCATCATCACACCCATCACCATCATCACCATCACCATCACCATCATCATCGTCATCGTCATCGTCATCGTCATCGTCATCGTCATCGTCATCGTCATCGTCATCAGCATCGCCATCACCATCGTAATCATCATCATTTTCATCATCTGCAGCATCACCATCATCATACACATCATAATACGCATCAACATCATCTTCATCGTCATCTTCATTTTCATCTTCATAAGCATCTTCATATTCATCTTCATCATCATCCTTATCCTCCCCCTCCTCCTCCTCGTCCTCGTCATCGTCATCGTCGTCATCGTCGTCATCATCATCAGCATCAGCCTCAACATTATCATGATGGTCATCATGCTAGGTTCGAACCGCTGCCAACGATAATGATGGGCTGGCACGGTGGCGGGACTTGCCGCAAGCAGCTGGATAGAAGTGGCGAAGCTGTTGGAAGATATCCAATGCGTCCACATCAAATGATTGACAACCGTGATGTGGGTAACGAGAGAGCACCGCCAGACCCATTTCGCGTGTTCCCAGTCAGGGTCCTCCGGCGTAACGATTGTGTCGCGATGCCTCCAGTCGATGGCAGTGATCCTCCACTGGTCGCCGTCCGGGCGAAAGAATGCCGCCGCACCAAGGCGCTCGAAAGCATCCCGGACCCCGAAGCCGCTCAGAGCAGACACATCGCAGACCACCTCCCCATACCTGTCCTTCAGCTCGTGGTCCCTGTTCTCCCGGAGGAACAACTGCCCTATGCCGCACCAGGCGATGGCCGCCTGCTCCCGGTCGCCACGTATGTCCCTGAACGGGAACGCGGCTTTCGGCAGGAAGGAGTCGGGCCGCGAGGTGGAGTTTGGCGGGCACTGCTCCGCGACTTCGCGCCTGAAACCAGGTCGGGCATGTCCCCCTACAGGCGGTATTTTGGGCGACAAAAAAAAACCAAAACATATTCAAACATAGTCAAGGATAGTAAAACAATTGTCCCCTGAGTATGGCTTGACTGTTATTTTTGAACATTCCTCCTGTAGAGGGACAGGCCCGACGTAAGCCTGAAGAGCATCTGGCACAGCATGATGGCCGCCGAGCGCTGCCGCTGCGACCGCACCTCCCACGCCGGCGGCATGTCGTCGCAGAGGCCCTGCTCCAGCAGTGTGTTGACTCCCTCGGCGAGGCCGTCCCTCACCCTCTTGGCGAAACTCGCGGGCGCCGGGAGACGAATGCTCGGCGTCGCGTCCACGAACTCCAGGTCCATGAAGCGCTCGAAAGGGCCCCGCGGGCGGGCGTCGAACTCGCTGGAGGCGGAGCGGGCGCTCAGGTCCTTGTACTGCTTCCGGGACAGCTCGAAGAACATGCGGGTGTTCAGGTCGAACTTCGCGAGCTTCGCGCTCTCGTCGACGCCCCCCTTCGGGCCCAGCGCCCTCAGCAGCTTGCCCAGCGAGCCGAGCTCCGAGTCGCACATGTCGATCTGGTGCAGCAGCCTCCCGAGCTCCACAGGGCCTTCGCCCATCAGCAGCGCCTCCCCGGTCTGGTCACCGTCCAGCCAGTCCTCGAACTGCAGGACGAAGTCCTTCCACCAGCGACCCTGCACGCCCTCCGGCTTGGGCCGGCCGAGCGGGCGCCAGAACTTGCGGCATCCCGTCCGGGCAGGACGAGGCTGTGGGGATATCGTTGCGAGCGGCATCGACTGCGGCGCCGTCGGCACCGGATGGGTGGAGGATGGAAGATGAGTGTTGAAGAAGGGATGAGGGAGGAGACGAGTGCAAAAGAGCAAGAGGGACGAAGAGGGACGAAGAGGAGGAGGAGGACGAGGAGGACAAGGAGGAGGAGGAGGAGGAAGAGGAGGGAGGAGGAGGCGGAGGACCAGCGCGAGCAGGAACGCCTGGCAGACATCCAGGGTCAGCTGGATGCCAGGGCAGGCCTTGGAGTCGAAAGTGCCGGGCTGACCGCGCGCCTGGTTCGCGAAGCCCACGTGCTCGGCGCGGTACAGCTCGGGGGCCTTGAGAGTGAAGCGGTTGCAGTCCGTGCCCCAGACGGCGGGGTCTCGGAGGGCCGCGTTGAGCGAGAGGATCTCTCGGTTGTCCCCCCGCCAGTAGCAGAAACCCTGCACCGCGGGGAAGAGGCGGGTGACCTCGTACACGAAGGGCTCCACGTTGCTCCTGTCCAGCCTGAAGGGCGACGGCAACAAATCTGGAGTGAAGAGCACCGCAATGCCAGAGTGGATGGTCTGCGGCACCGAGAGCCCGCCGGCGAAGACGAACATCTCCAGTATCGCCTGAGCCACGGCCTCCTGCTCACCCCTCGGCACCTGCCTCTGGATGCAGTCGGACCTCAGAATAATCTCGCGATACCTTCGCTGGGCTTCGCAGATCTGGTCAATGGTCCAGACCTTCTTTGAGATGGGGCCCACCCTCAGCTTCTCCGCCAGGAAGTTCGGAGCCGGCAGCACGGCGCTCTGCAGCCACTGCATCTGGAAGGCGCCGAACGCCCGGTAGGGGCACTTGGAGCCCTCCTGCGCCGGAAGCTCGACCTTGAGGACGTGCCTCCAGAGCATCTCGTGCCACCACACGGTCACCTCTCGTCTCACCTTGAACTGCCCAGCCTGACGCCTCTCCCCCCTCGGCTCCGCCGCACGCGCCAGGAACGCGGCCGCCTCGCAGAACCAGTCGTCCCAGGTGGGCAGCCTGCCTGGGCTCAGGAAGTGCTCCAACCACTTCCGCTGGATCCTCTTCGGGGATGAACGAAACCCCCTCTAGTAAAACGTGGCTTAGTGAAAACGACCTCGGGCCCAAACCTGGCGGTTGCAAGTCTGGAAAATGACGGCCGCGGCGCCCTCTCGACAAGCGAAAACGGACAATTCACTAATCGACGTGTCAGGGTGGGGGTTTTGTCCACCCCCGACCTCTTCGCCTCCACGGGGTTGCCGAGGCCGAGGCAGCCGCTGTCCGGAAAGGCGTCCGGCTGCAACAGCAAGTACCCCAGCTCGTTCCGCCGGCAGATGGCGCCGGACGCGTGCTCGCCGGACACCCTCGCCAGCTTGTCCTTCACCTCTTGAGCAAGGGCGGACCATCACGGTCTGCTTGTAGGCCTACCACGAAACGTTGTGAGCAGAAGACGTCGAATGGCATATCGAAAGCGATGCTCGTATGCCGTACTGCTAAGCTGGCCCATCGATGTGAACAATGATGGATCAACGAAGCAAGCGGACAAGAACGGGAAGCGCCGATGTTGTCCATTGGGCTCGTAAGGATGATGGTGACGACAAGGCAACGGATGACGAGGATGCCAGCATGAAAGACGGGAGGGCAGCGACGGGAGCAGGAGGACAACGAGTAGGAAGACAAGCGCGAGGACGAGGAATAGATGGAGGAGGACGATTACGAGGAGGAACGGATCGGAGGAAGAGGTGGAGGAGGAGAAGGACGACGACGAAGGAGGACGGTAAGGAGCCTGGGGACAAGGACGTCTAAGAAGGGGGGGGGTCCTCGTGATTTTTGAGGCTACCCTGGGAGCTGTTGAGGCCATCTGGGGCTCTCTTGGGGCATCCTGGCGCCTCTTGGGGACCTGTCGGGGGGTCCCCTTGAGGGCCTCGCTGGGGTCGTCGTGGGCTGCCTGGGCGTGTGTCAGGGCTCTGTGGGGGCTCCCTCGGGCCGTCTTGGCGACATCCTGGGGAGGAGGAGGAGGAGGAGGAGGAGCAGGAGGAGGAGGAGGAGGAGGAGGAGGAGGAGGAGGAGAAGGAGGAGGAGGAGGAGGAGGAGGAGGAGGAAGAGGAGGAGGGGGCCTCCAGGGGGCTCCCCTGGGGCCCTTTTTTGGGGGGGTCCTCTGGGGGGCCTTCTGGTGCTCTCTTTTTGGCCACGGTGGGCCCCTTCCGATCGAGATTCCACCGCGATGTTGACTCGGATCGTGAGCGTATGTATTATTATTACTACTACTCAAATTATTAATGTTATTATCCTTCTTCTTCTTATTAATATCATTATTATTATTATTATTATTATTATTAGTGTTAGTATTATTGTGATTATTATTATGATTGTTATTATTGTTATTATTATCATTATTATTATTAATATTAATATTATTACTACTAGTATTATTAGTATTGCTTTTACATGTACATATATATATAGTAATATTATTAGTATTAATAATATTCTTCTTCTTCTTATTATTATTATTATTAGTAGTAGTATTAATTGGCGTTTCGACATTCTTGCCGTCGCTCGGACGTCCATTTCCCGTGCATGGTTAGGCTTCGTGCGAATCGTTGGCTTGCTCGATGGCCCAGGATGGTCCTCGATGGTCCTCGCCGAGAACCACATGCACACGTCCGAGCGATGCCAAGCATTGGGTGGAAGGGGGGGAAGGGAGGGGGGGGGCGATCTGGCTCCCGACCTCTGCTTAGTGCGACTGTTTGCAAGAGTGCTGCCTCTGGGGGGGACTCCACCCGCTCGAAACGGGCGCCGAAGGGGGAGGGGAGTGCGAGGGCCCGCGCCGATCGGCAGAAAGATGAGTAAGAAAACTGCCACGTCCCCCTCCGAAGCCGTTTGTTTTAGGATGTCTCAAGCGAATCGGCCATTTTCCCCGAATCCGCCAGAGGTCCCGAATGTGTTTCCAAAGCCTGAAGACTGCCAGAGAACAAGCGCTCCACGCCAGAAGCGCTTCCCGTCATCCGCCGCCGCGCCCCTTGGCTTAAACGTCGAGGCGTGCTAGAACGCCAGGTGCTGCCTGGCATGGCAGGGTGCCTGTAGTGCTCTAAGTGTCCCCCCCCCTGCCCTGGCCGCGTCCAGCTGCATGCATCCCCCTCCCTCACGGAGCCACGATCTTGCAGACCAGACAACGGCTCCGCGCGCCCGAGGCCGCGGTCCGTCGTCCAGGAGTGCATGGAGCCGCGCCCCGGGCTTCTCAGACGGCCCAGGCGCGCAACCACGCCCGTCAAGAGGGCCTCGATGGCGGCCGTGATGTCCCCAAGGCGGTCAGAGATGGCCTGCAGAGGGCGCGAGATGCCCCGAAGAGGGGCCAAGAGGACCAGAAGAGTACCCCGAACAAGGTCCGAAGAAAGCGTTGGTTTAGACATCCGATTGCCTCCACAGTGTATATGTATACAGATATACATGTATACAAATGTATGCGTAGTTGTATAGATATAGATGTAGATAGTTGTACTTATACATATACATATACAATATTTGCATTATCACATATTAGGGCTTCTGTCAACTCAAGATGGCGCAGGGAGCTGGCGTCTGCGCGCTCAAGACGGCACAAGAGGCCCCCCAGACTGGCGAAAGCCGACCCAAGAGACCATTCAAACGGCCTGGAGACAGCCAAGGAGGGCCCCCAGGACGGCCCAAGAGGCCCCGACGGCAGCAACGAAGACCGGAATGTGGCCCCAAGAGATGGCCAAAAAGGGGAATTCGCAGAGACCCTGGGTAGGGGAACAAAAAGTGGCATAAACTAAAAACTCAGAGGTCCACGCGGATTTCTCGGATCGGCGCTGGACCCCCCTCCCTGGCGCGCGGAGCGCGCCAGGGGCGGCGCCGGAGGCGCCGCCGGGGCGCCCCAGCGCCGATCCGAGAAATCCGCGCGGACCTCCGAGTTTTTTACGTTTATGCCACTTTTTTGTTCCCCTATATGGGAGCCCTCCCTCAGAAGGTGGCCCCCAGGATCTCCCAACTGGCTCCAAAAGGCACCCCAAGAGATCCAAAGGGCCCCCTCACCCCCCCGGGGGAGCCTCGACGAAGCTCCCGGACGCCGCCACCTGGCCCGCCAGTGAGCCCCGAAGGTGCCCCCCCCCCATGCGTGCCAAGAGGCTTCAGACATGTCAGACGAGACCCCCAAACCTCTAGAGGATCCCCAGAGATACCCCTCAGCTGCACGAAGGGGGCCTCGAACAGAGCCTGGGACGGCATTATAAATCGCCGCGTTGTCATCGATGTCCTCCTCCTTTTCCTCCTTCCGCTCGCCGTCGTCGTGTGCTTAATCGTTTTCTTCGTTCTACCTTATTCTCCGAATCACAAGATGAGACAATTAGATCGACCATCCGCGACGTCATTCCGGAAGCATCTCGCCTCATGCGCGACGCGCAACATATTTCAGTGCTCCCTCCCGACGAGGCGCATGACGAGTGAGCCCAGTGCGCAGAGTAGCGGCTGCGCGACGGCCACTCTTCGAGGCCGATGTGGCATCACAGCAGCAATTCGGCCCCTGACTTTCGTCCTGGGTTCGGTTTAGTGAAGTGATGAAATTCGGGGTCCTTACGTGGGGAAAAACATCACTTCACTAATCTAGGGCCCCTGGGGCCTCAGTGGGCCCTGGGGCCCAAAATTAGTGAAGTGATGGTTTTCGGGCCTTGGACACAAGCATCCCATGCGCGCGACGGCGTCCAAGAAACAGCCAGCAAGCGCCCAGGAAACTCCGAGGTGGCTCTTCCAGACGCCCACCAAGGCGCCCACAAGAACCCACTCCGCCTTGGTGTCGGCGGAATGGCGCAATCCTCTCGAATAGTGTTTGCATTCTCGCACGTGGTGGCTTCTGTCAGCTCGAGACGGCGCAAGGAGCCAACAAGATGGCCCCAGGACGGCCCAATATGCGCCCAAGAAATTCCCCAGATGGCCCAGAAGGATGCCGCGATGGCCCAAGACGCATCCAACACGGCCCCATAACGGCCCAACAAAGCCTCTGGAGGGACACAGTACGTCCTTAGAAAGCCATTCGACGGCCCAAGACGGTCCCACGAGGGCCCCCAGACGCCTCATACGGCCAAGAAGGCCCGAAGATGGCCCAAGAGAGCCCCAATACGGTCTAAGGAGGGTCCCAATACGCTCCAAGAGGGCACCAAGGGACCCCTAAGACTACCCCACAGGAGGCCAAGACAGTCCAAAGACGGCCCTGATGAGCTCCATGAGAGCTCCTGATGAAGTGAAGACTGACGATGAATGTCACATGCGATAACATTTCTCCTCCTCCTCCTCCTGCTCCTCCTGCTCCTCGTAATCATTATCATCATCATCCTCCTCCTCCTCCTCATCATCATCATCAGCATCATCAGCATCAGCATCAGCATCATCCTCATCCTCATCCTGATCCTCGTCCTCGGCATCATCATCATCATCATCATCATCATCATCATCATCATCAGCAGCATCATCATCGTCATCATCATCATCATCATCAGCATCATCCTCATCCTCATCCTCATCCTCATCATCATCCTAAGCATCATCCTCATCATCATCCTCATCCTCATCCTCAGCATCATCATCATCATCATCATCATCATCATCATCATCATCATCATCATCCTCATCAGCATCATCAACATCATCATCATCAGCAGCATCATCATCACTATCCTCATCAAAGCTCTCCCGAGCCTCTATAGACACGAGGTGTCGCACGTGACGGCCTCCCGTGCCCCCTCGAACAGGCGTCCACCAGAAGGCTGGGCTGGCACGGCGGCAGGACCTTGCACAGGCAGCTGGATATATTAAACCATGCCAGGCGCAGCGCAACGTGCTTTCTTACAACAGTCTCTTGACAGGCCTACGACCAGACTGGGACATTTCGTCGCTGCTTGAACCTCCGCGTGTCGCAGGTAGGCGGTGCCGCCCAGAAAGGGGCAGCCCGCGCCAGCAGGGGAGCCGCGCGCCTTGCTGTCCAGGTACGACGGGCAGAGCACGTACTCCGCGAACTGGTGGTAGAACTTCTGGTTTGGCAGGGCCTTCAGAGGGAACAGAAGGGCCCTCATCTTAAGCGAGATCTCCTCTGGGGGCTGCCGCGTACTGTCTGCGTGGCCCCAGTACCACTTCTCGCAGAAAGCATCTGTCCCCACCTGGTCTGGTGACAGGTCCCGGTTGCAGCTCTCGCCCTCGTCTTCCTCCCCGTCGAGCGAACTGTCGCTGTCGAGCCCTGGGGGGCTGCTGCCAGGTGCCCGACTCCTGGATGGACGGTGGAGGTGGAGAAGAAGGATGAGAAGGAGGAGGAGGAGGAGGAGGAGGAGGAGGAGGATAATGATAGCGGAGTGCAGAGGAGGAAGGAGGCTGCCTCCTCCGCCGCCTCCGCGGAGAGAAGCAGGGAGGGGGATACACACACAGATATATATATATATATATATATATACATATATATATATATATATGTATTTATTATCGCCCCCCTCAGTATCTTACATTTCGTCTTCGCTCCAATCTCCAATATCCAATCTGGTCCTCCTCCTCCCCATCTCCGCCCAATAGAAATGAGAGGAGAGAACGCGGTGAAGGGAGTGGACAGGTAAAGAGATCAAGCGAGAAGGGGACATAAACGCCCACGGCGAAGAAGGAGCAGACGAAGTAATGACACGCAGAACGGCGAAAGGTATGATACTGGGGGGGGAGGACCATACATATATATATATGTGTACATACAGAGGGAGGGAGACAGAGAGAGAGGAATACAACATGGAGGAGGACGACTTCAGCGCGAGCCGGGAGAGGCTGGGCTCCTGGGAGGAGGGGCAAAGCCAGTGGCCGGCGCGCGCTGCCCGTCGGACTCCATGCCGCTGCCTGGAGCACCGCACCCCGCCGGCGAGGATGAGGGGCAACGACAAGGGGGGAAGCTGGCTCAAAGGGGGGGAAACATCGACCTCGCCTCGGCGATGCATCGCTGACAGGCCGGCGCTGTGCTTGTGGATGCCATGCCCATGGACACCCTCACAGTCCCATCATTGAACCAAAGATGTGTTCCAAGGGTGTACCACATGCTCTAGACATGTTCCAAGCATGTTTTTTTACGGATTTGAAGCATGTTTGAGACATGTTTTAGACCCCAGGGAAGGTATGTGGCAGCACGCTTCCTTCGGGTCGGGCGAAAGGGGGGGATAGCAAAGGGGGGGTTTGAGAATCAGCTCACGTAGCTGATTTTTCCAGGCGCCTCCCGGCGCCGGAGGCGGCCATGTATCGAGGAATGGGCCCCTCGGTGAGGCCGAAACCAGCTGCATGCAGCAGATTTCGTACCCCCCCCTTTCCCACCCCCCCCCTTTCGCCCGACCCGCTTCCTCTCCATCCATCGGCTTCCACCACGATCTGCCCCAATGTTGCGAGCACCCACGAGCCCCAGGGCGGGGCGCGCCTGGCGGCCCCCCCCCGGCGGCGACCCCTGGGCCACGGGGGGCGGCGCCTCCGCCCCCGGGAGCGCCCCTCTCCCCCCAGCCTGAAGAGGCCCTGGGACACACAAAGAAATACACACAATTAGCAGGATTCCCTATCTTTGGCCATATGTTCCCCCCCCCACTTCCTATATTTTCCCATATTTCCTGGGGGATCGAGGATGAATTGTGTCTGTGTGTGTTTCTTCCCCTCCAGAATTAAGGAGGACTGCGCCCCATTTGGGAGCCGTTACGCCGGGACGGGCCTCGCAACAAGCAGGATGAAGCCGGATCAAACGGGATCGAGCGGGATCAAGCCGGCTTCAGCGGCATTTAAGCGGCATTTAAGCGGGATTAAACGGGATTCAGCGGGATTAAGCCGGATGAAGCGGGATATAAGGCGGGAGGATCGAGGATGAATTGTGTCTGTGTGTTTCCCCCCCCCCCCCCCCCCCGAGTCGCTGCCCCCGCGGGGAGGAGCTGGCACCGTGGGGGCGGGGGGCCGGCGAGCGGCAGGCATGGCGCGTGCCCGCGGGAGCGGGCCGGGGCGGCTGCGGAGGGAGCGCGGGGGGCGAGGCGGCGGAGGATGAAAGGGAACTGGGACACACGAATCAAAACACACGAATAAAACCAATCCCCATATTTTCTCCCATCTGTTCTCGGCTCTTTCGTCCTCCCCCCCCCCCACCTCCCATTTGTTCCCCTATTTTTTCAGGGGAATCGGCGATGAATTGTGTCTGTGTGTTTTTGTCCCCTCCTGAGAGGAGTTGGAGTACCCGGCGGGGCCTGCTGGGTGGCTTTTCCTCCCTGTGAGTCTCGGCCGCGAGTCCCCGCGCGCCCTCCCGATCGGGACCGCCACTGCCCGGCGCTCCCTCGAGAGGCGGGCGCCCCGTGGGCCTGGCGTGCCGTGCCGGCGAGGGCCCCTGGAACGAGCCCGAGGCGGGAGGGGGGAGGGGGGAGGGGGGAGCGGGGAGGAGGGGAGGGAGGAGGAGGAGGAGGAGGTGGAGGGAGGAGGAGGAGGAGGGAGGGGAGGAGGAGGAGGGGAGGAGGAGGAGGAGGAGGAGGGGGGAGGAGGAGGGGGGGGAGGTAGGAGGAGGAGGAGGAGGGAGGAGGAGGAGGAGGAGGAGGAGGAGGAGGAGGAGGAGGAGGAGGGGAGGAGGAGGAGGAGGAGGAGGAGGAGGAGGAGGAGGAGGAGGAGGAAGGAGGAGGGGACGGGAGGAGGAGGAGGGAGGAGGAGGGGGGGAGGGGAGGAGGAGGAGGAGAGGAGGAGGAGGAGGAGGAGGAGGAGGAGGAGGGAGGAGGAGGAGGAGGAGGAGGAGGAGGAGGAGGAGGAGGAGGCGGAGGAGGAGGAGGAGGAGGAGGAGGAGCTCGCGGAGAGGACGCGGGAGGGGATCTGAAAAGTGGGACAAGGGAGGGCAAGGGAGCGTGTGGGAATGAGACTCGACGGAGAGGGGAAAGGGATTGGAGGACCCTCCGCCCCCTCACATGGCACCCGGGCGCACTGATGCTCACAGAAGATCCAGCAACCAGAGCACTGGCAC
Source organism: Prorocentrum cordatum (assembly GCA_963575745.1). Lineage (NCBI taxonomy): Eukaryota > Dinophyceae > Prorocentrales > Prorocentraceae > Prorocentrum > Prorocentrum cordatum. The sequence goes on along the minus strand of CAUYUJ010002802.1, from coordinate 14,196 downwards.
GTCCTCGCTCTGGGCGGCAAGCGGCGCGAGCCAGTGCCACCACCCTCACGGGGAGAACGCACGTGGACAGGGTGAGAGATCCCCGCAAGTGATGGATTACACGGGCTCGCCGCGCGCCGGCCGGCCGAACGCGCGCGAGGCAACCGAGCAGGCGGCGTGGTGTTGATGCCGATGGACTCGGCGAGCGCCTCTGAGCATGGCCCACTCGGGAGTGGCTAGAGTGCTGCATTCTCCTCCGCTGCCTCCACCTCCCGCCGCTTCTCCTGTATCTCTTCTCCCTCCCTCCACTTCCAACCCAACGTTCATTCCAAACCAGACGGCGCTTCCTCCTCCTCCTCCTCCTCCTTCTCCTCCTCCCCCCAGCAATCGCATCATCCTCTGTCTTCCCCTCCGCCTAGCTTCCCGCATAGCATTCTGCTCGTCGACCGTCCCCTCGCCGTCGTCCTCCTCCTCATCGTAGTCATCCTCTTCCTCTGGACACGCCCGGTCCTCATCCTCCCCATCGTCCGTCGCCCTGCTCTTCGTCTAATTCCCCATTCCGACCAAGGCATCGGGATGTCGTTCTCAGTTTTACGTTTGGCAACGCCACGCTGCTGCACAACTATTGCCTCCTTCCTCCTGCACATCCTCCTGCACCAATGCGTCTGTTTCTCTCCTCCTTCGTCCTCACACCCGCGGTCCATCGTCGCCTCCGCATCCACCTACACGTCCTCTCTCATGCTCCTCATCGCCATCGCACCCCCCACCCAAATGCATCCTAATCCGTTCTTCATCCGTCTTACCGTCGCCATCATATACCCGATACCTATATTCACCAGCAGCACCATAGTCTTCCTCCTTCTCATCCTCGCCATGCCAACTTACTCATGAAAATCTCCCGCTTGTTCCATATACTCACAGTCACCATGGCCGTCGCCATCACCATCCTTACCGTAAGCCCCGCTGAAGCGGATAAGACATGACTAGTGTGAGAGGTGGAGGGTCGTCGGGAGTTTGCGAGTCTCGAAAGCACATGCAAGTAAGCCCGCAGCAGACGCCCCCACCAACCACCCAACAGAAACTAGCCCGCTGCAGGCGCAAACGGGGGAGGCCCAGGTACAACTCCCACCTGCCCCCCTGCGCGTAGATGGTTTAGCGAGTGCGGTCTTGCTGCATCGCCCTTCTTCCCCTTCGGGACCCCTTGCTCCTGAATAGTAAACACCCCCACCCCCACTGGACTGGCGACCGGCCAAGAACAACGCCCCACCTCCCCTGGCAGAAAAAAAACAATACGAAGAAGCACGTGCAACAAACTCTGAATCATGTTCTGGCGCCCGCGGTCACTCTGCCTCTGTACTGTTTTATTGGAAGGGTCGGCGAAGGTGCAATCATACTGCCCGCCGTGCGCACGTTCACAGCCGCTGTCCCAAACATACATGCGAAGTCATTCCGCGTCCACGCACCACCATACACAATGCTGTTTTTTTCTTGGGGGGGGGTGGGGGGGGGGGCAGGGTTGGTGGGGGTCGACACGTTGCCCGAAGCGCGCTGCAACGTTCGCTGGCGCACCTGACGCACTCTGCGCGCGACGCCTACGCGGCGCACCCGGCGCGCCTGGAGCACGTGGCGCACCGTGTCCCGTCTGGCGCGCCGCGCGCGCTTGAGCCTAGGGGTCGCCCGGCGCGCTTGGTGCGCGGGGCGTGCCTGGCTGGCGTCGGCATCGGTTCCCGATGGTTGTCGATGGCGGCCCCTCCTTGAGCGGAGACTCGGGTGCTCCTGATCTGGCGGGAGCGCAGCGAAAAGTGAGCGAAGCAGCTTGCGGCGCTTCCGCTGGGAACTTGATTCCTCCCCCTCCCCCATCCCCCTGGGCTGGACTGGGTGTGGGGGGGACGCGACGCGCTGGAGCGTTCAAAATGGCCCAATGTGGCTCCAAGAACGCCCCAGGTAGCACAAGATGGCCTCCAAGATGACAAGAACAGATTCAGGATTTCTCAAGCGGACTTCCAACAAGCCTCGAAGACGCCCCAAGACTGTCACAAGACGGGTCCAGGTGGATTCGGAGAGCCTCCCAAGATCGCGTCCGAGAGGCCGAATCCACTCAACAACGCCCGAATTGCGTCGTGTGTGTGTGTGTGTGTGTGTGTGTGTCCGTTATCGCCTACCCGCTCCCGATGTGCCTCCACAGCCCCAGGATGGCTCCAATATCGCACGCGACAGCTTCAAGGGCGGGGGCCAACGGGGCCCAAGACAGCCATGAGAGCGCCCAAGAGCGCTCCAGGAGGGCCCCTAGAGGCATCCAAGAGAGGGCTCCAAGATTGCTCCAACACAGCAACAGCAGGCTCCCTGGGGCCTCCAAGTTCACATGTAGTCGCGCTCTTGCCTCAGCGCCACGGGCACTCTTCCTCAAACATGGTACTGGTACGAAATACCAGCTGCACGGCTGGGAGTAGAACGGGATGAAACAGCATAACATATATATATATATATATATATACATATGTATATATTACACCTGAGAAAACCCAATCAGTGGATGATTCGAAAGTTGATACTATGGATCTTGAGATCGATTGTGAGATCGATAATGGGATCGATAGTGGAATCGATGGAGAGGACGACTGTAAGGTCGATCGTGAGACCGAGAGTGTAATCCATTCAATGACATCGATCGTGAGATCGATCGCGAAATTGCTCATGCTATCTCTAGTGAGGTCGCTTGTGATATGATAATGAGATCGATTGTGAGATCGATGGTGAGATCGATCGAGAAATCGGTAATGAGATCGATGTTGAGACCGATCGATAAGAAAATCGACCAGGAACCCGGGAACCTGGGAGCCTCGCCACCCTCCGAAAACGGCACGAACCCGGAACTGGGAACCTGGGAACCCGGAATCGGGAAACCGGGAACCCAGCGTGCGACCAAAATCGGCGAGGCACTTTCGCCAAATCCTTCAACATATCTGCGAGGACCCCTTGAATGCAAGCACTGATTGGGGAACATTGAATGAGATCCGTAATGAACTCGCCAATGAGATCTGTAGTGATATCGATAATTAACCATCGGCCCGGAACCAATAATCAGGAACCCAAACACCCGGAACCGGGAACCCGGGAACCAATGAGACCCGTATACTGAACTCGACAAGGAGATCGGTAGTGAACCATCGGCCCGGAACCAATGACCAGGAACCCGGGAACCTCGAACCCGGAACTTGGAACCGGGGAACCCAGCGTGCCACCAAAATCGGCGAGGCACTTTCGCCAACTCTAGCAACATCCGCGAGGACCCCTTCAGTGCCAGCACTGATTGGGGAACGTATATATATATATATAGTTGACACCTTGTTTCGCCTCCAGGAAGGGCCTCATCCTCCTGGAGATACGAAATGTCACACGTGACTACCTCAGGTGCCCCCTCGAACAATCGCCACCCAGAATGTCGGGCTGTCACGGTGGCGGAACTTGCTTCAGGCAGTTGGGTCATAGGTATGCATGTATGTGTATACATTCGTGTGTATGTGTGCATATGTGTATACATACGTGTAAATGTATGTGTCTGCGTGTGTGTAGGTGTCCGTGTACATGTACGTGTTTGTGTATGTGTACGTGTACGTGTGTATGTATATGTGTGTATGTATACGTATATGGATATGTGCATGCTCCTGTACGTGTGCATATAGGTGTTGGTATATAGGCATGCACATGTCTACGCATATGTATAGGAGTACCTGTTTGTACGTGTGTATGAATATGCACGCATGGATATGTGTATGTATATGCACCAGTATTTTGCTTGTGTATATGTTTGTGTATATATTTATATGTATGCAGATCTATACCTGACTACGTATATTCATATGTGCATGTACATGCATGTATGTATGCATGTATGCATGGATGTACGGAGGTGTGTATGTATATACATGTTTCTATATATATATATATATATGTATATCGGCAATCGTGCCTCTGGGCACGGAGTGGGCGTGCCCTCATCTTCTTTCCCAGATCCTCTAAACCTAACTCCCCCACCCCGAAGGGTCTTCGGGGGGCCCGCGCCGCAGAATCCTAAAAGCACTCCAGAGAACGCGCGCGCGTGCGCCACGCGAGTGCTCGGCGTGCGCGTGCTGCCCCCTCCCTAGGCGGCGCGCCCGGAGGGGAAGATGAGAAGGGGCAGGCCTTCTCAGAAGGCTCGGAAATCCTCCCACCTTCTG
>CAUYUJ010002802.1:0-5000 GCA_963575745.1 Prorocentrum cordatum | reverse complement strand
GATCATGGGGGGGATCTCTTGTCCCAGATCCTCTGACATGAAACATGTCAGTCTTCCTGTCAGTGTGTGCCCGCTGCTTAAAATGCAAGGGTTCCACTTGGTGCCAGGGGTGGTTCTTCGGATCCGAGTGACACCCCCAAGTGCCAGGGTCCCAATGACCTCCTCCTCCTCCTGATTCTCCAGTTCCTGCTGCTCCTCTTTTTTGAAATGCCCCCGCCTGCCCAACCCCTCTCGACGAAAAGACGGCGATTGCATGATTAGTCGATCGACCCGCGAATCGATCATATCGATCATGTTGCAAACAGTAGATCCATGCGCAAGTTTAGTAGACGCTAAGCCATGAGTAGTACGCATCAGATATATACGGATGATTGGAAAGAAATGAGCAGGATGACGAGGAGGACGAAAAGAGGAAGAATAATGACCTGAGCTTGATACGGTGGGGGCATTGCATAAAGAACCCTTAGCTAAGGAACCCGGGATCTGGAAGCCAGTGGAACTCCTATCGTGGATCGGCTATGGATACCACCACCGCCCTCACTGGATAAGGAATCCTCCAAGGCCTGGCGCCTCCTGGGATTCTTCCTTAACAAGCGCCTCCACCGTAATTTGCGACGCCTTCACGTCTTGGCTTAACGGCGATGGATCATCGCGCGACCGGAAAAGCTCACGCGAGAAACATCCGAGAAAGGTCGACCAGAACGCGGATTGGAGTGAAGGGCTGCTCCGCAAAAGCTTAAAAATCAAGGCCGAAGGCACAGTGCTGGCATCACTTTGATCACACAATGCTTCTTCGGGAGCGGCCAAGAGGGGGGTGTCCAAGAGTGGGGGGGGCGTGCAAATCATGACCGGCGGCACGTGCGCGGCCCAGCGGGGGGGGGCCAGGGACGTCATGAGATAAGAGAAGAGGCGCCATGAGATCTGGGGAAACATCATGGGCCACGCCGTGGTATCCCCCCCCCCCTAGTCCTCACCCCCCTCTTTTCCACCACCGAAAACCGGAGGCGTATGCGGGCCAGAAGGCCAGCAACGGAGGAGGAGGACGAGGAGGAGGAGGAGGAGGAGGAGGAGGAGGAGGAAGAGGAGCAGGAGGAGGAGGAGGAGGAGGAGGAGGAGGAGGAGGAGGAGGAGGAGGAGCAGGCGGAGGAGGAGGAGGAGGAAGAGGAGCAGGAGGAGCCCCTAGTCCTCACCCCCCTCTTTTCCGCCCCCGACTTCTGGGTGCGCGGAGGCCTCGCGGCGGGGGCCAGCAGGGACGGGTTTTGGAGCATCGCGCCGCCTCGCCGCCTCCTCGGCGCAGCGCTTGCGCGGAGAGCATCGAGCTCTCGGCCGACAGGGAGTGGGGGGCCCCATCCCCGCCACGCGCTCTTCGCGCCGCACGCTTCCCTGGGCGGCGGCGCGCGGACTCTCTTCTCTTCCTCCCTTCCCTGTCAGCCCCTCGCCATCGCTCGGACGTCCATCCCCCGTGTATTTTTCGATTTCGTGCGTGTTTTTTTCGCCGAATGCCTCGCGACTGGGGCCAGAAGGGACGGGGCTGGAGCATCGCACCGCGTCGCCGTCTCCTCGGCGCAGCTTGCGCAGAGAGAACCGAGCTCGGCCGACTCGGGGAGCGGGGGGGACCCCTGCCCGCCACGCGCTCCTCGCGCCGCACGCTTCCCTGGGCGGCGGCGCGCGGACTCTTTCTTCCTCCCTTCCCTACCAGCCTTAAGTCGGGCGTGTCCCCCCACAGGCCGATTTTGGACGTAAAGTTAAAAAACCCAAACAATAATCAAAAGATGCCCAAAAATACTCACAAAATTGTCCCCGGACTATTTTTTGACTATTTTTGAATATTCCCCCTGTAAAGGGACAGGCCCGACTTAATATCAGCCCAGCATGCCCAGTCTCCCCTGCCCGGAGCCGGGGCAGGCTAGAGAGATCGCACCGCGTCGCCACTGCCTCGGCGATGCGAAGCAACCCCCCCTGCCCCAGCCCTTCCAGCCTTGCCCGGGAGGCCTGGAGTGCATCGCTGGGCTCCGGGCGGCCCCTTGTCTGGGCGGTATACCCAGACCCCCGACGTCATGAATTTTTCATGACGTCGACCCCCAGAGGTCCGGACCCATTCCCCGGGACCGGTTTTTCGTCCTGAGCCGTTTTTTGACGGTCCCGAGGGCCGGTAAGGGCCCCCAGAGGCCGAAAATCATGAAAAACCTCGCGTCGTGATTTTTTCATAACTCGAGGGGGTCTGGGTAAGGTCGGCGGCACACGCCTCCGAGCAAGCACCCGCGCCCGGCGCCGCCCCAGAGCTCCGCGACCGGAGGCAGCTCGATGGGCCACCCGCTGGGAAGGCCATCCCGCCTTCTCGCCCCGCGCGGGCTGTAGAGAAGGGGAGGAAGGCGTCCCCAGACATGATCGCGGCGTAACAGAAACCCTGACCTTCCAGAGAGTTATTTTTTAGCACTGGAGACCTAAAAACCTAAAATACTAAACGAAACAGCATAAAACCAAGACGTAGAATAGCTCTGGGATAGGTTTTTAGGTCGGGTGCTATTTTTTAGCCCTCCTGGAAGGTCAGGGAATCAGGACGGGAGGTGTTTGGCCGTTCTCGGCCTCGGGGGGCCCTCGCCGGGCCTCGGGACCGTCCAGAAACGACTCAGGACGACAAGCCGGTCCCGGGGAAAGGGCCGGGACTCCCAGGGACGCCGTCCTGAAACAGTCAGGACGTCGCACGTCTGGGTCCGTAATCGCTTGGGGACCCGATGGGTGTGGGCCGCGTCCTCGGCGCTCCCCCGAGGAGGAGGGGGGAGGGTGGAGGGAGGAGGGAGGAGGGAGGAGGGAGGGGAGGATGGAGGAGGGGAGGAGGGAGGAGGGAAGGGGAGGAGGGGGGCTGCTGCCTGACGGAGCGCGCCGGCACCAGAGGGGGCCCAGCATGCGACAGGCCAAGCACCACTTGGCCGACTGGCGGACATCCTCGGGGCACTCACAACATCCTCCGTGGCGCCCCTTCCTTTTCGGCGGCGGACGCCCGCACACCTCCGACGTCGACTGGTTTTGCGAAGGGAAATCCCGAACAACTCTGTATACCCATCCCCTGGGTCGGCTGTCCGTCACGGGTTCTGAACTGGGTTGACGGCCCCGAGCCTGAGGCAGGTATCCCAAGACAGAAGCTTCCGGGAAAAAGCGCGGCCGCGATCGGTCCTGGACGCTGGAGGAGGAGGAGGAGGAGGAGGAGGAGGAGGAGGAGGAGGAGGAGGAGGAGGAGGAGGAGGAGGAGGAGGAGGAGGAGGAGGAGGGGGAGGAGGAGGAGGAGGAGGAGGAGGCCTCTCCTTGGGCGCCTCCTGGCCAGGACTTCCAGGGGGGCCCAGCCTGTGGCCACGGGGGCGCCCCGGGAGGCCCCTTTCGAGGCATCGGCCCTCGACCCCGGCCTCGACCCTCGACCCGAGCGTCCGACAACCCCAGACCTCGACCCTCGACCCTGGGCTTCTGGCACGTCTCCCCCCTTCCTGTCGAGACCATCGGAGAGCTCGGGCCGCCAGGTGCTGCAGAGGGCCCCCTGGCGACAGGCTGCAGTGGCGCCTGGCTTCTCACCCTCTCGCGCCGCCACCAGGGGAGACGAGGAGGAGGAGGAGGAGGAGGAGGAGGAGGAGGAGGGAGGAAAGGAGGAGGAGGAGGAGGAGGAGGAGGAGGAGGAGGAGGAGGAGGAGGAGGGAGGGAGGAGGAGGAGGAGGAGCAAGGAGGAGGAGAAGGAGTGGAGGAGAGGAGGAGGAGGAGGGAGTGAGGAGGGAGGAGGAGGGAGGGAGGGGGAGGGGGAGGATGGAGGAAGGGAGGAGGGAGGAGGAGGAGGAGGAGGAGGAGGAAGGAGGAGGAGGAGGAGGGAAGGCGGAGGAGGAGGGAGGAGGAGGAGGAGGAGGAGGAGGAGGAGGAAGGAGGAGGAGGAGGAGGAGGAGGAGGAGGAGGAGGAGCCGAGCCGAGCCGAGCCGAGCCGCGAAGCGCGAAGAACTTCGCGCCCTCGAGGGCGCCCTCGAGGCGGGGCGCACGGGATCCAGGCGGGCTCGGCCCGCGGCAGATGCGGCCGAACTCGAAGACGGCCGGGCCAGACACGTCCGTGGCGCCCGCCTCCTCGCCCGCGTCGCCCCTCGCCACCTCGGAGGCCTCGCGACGAGGGCTCGCCGGAAGGTGTTCGGCTCCTTAGGGGACCCTGGAAACGACAGGGCTGTTTTGTTCACCGGCTCCGTTTTGCAATTTCTTGTTGCCAGTTCCGACGCCGTTTTTGTTTACCGGTTCCGTCACCGTTTTTTTACAAGTTCCGGCTCCGGTTCCAATCCTGGAGCCGTTTTTTTTGCCGTTTTCGTTTTCAAGAGACTCTTTTTCGGAAGCAATGGAAAAACGGCCCTGCCGTTTCTGGGGCCCACTAAGCGCCGGAGGGCCCTCGGCTCAGGGTGCCGCGGGGTCGGGTCCGGCGATGGGCACTGTCGGCGAAAGGCTAACAGCCCCCCGAGAAGGGCCTCAAAATGTAGAACCGCGCAAGGGTTAGGTCGGGCATGTCCCCCTGCAGGCCGAAATCGACGAAACATTAAAAATATTCAAATTCAAAACATCTTCAAACAATGTTTCTTTAATATAGGAAAATCGTCTCTGGACTATTTTTTGAATATTTGTAAAGATTCCCCCTGTAGAGGGACAGGCCCGACTTAACGCAAGGGGCCTCAGAAGTGCAGACGCCCGCCAGAAACAGGCCCTGAAACGGCGACCCTCGCGACGCCTGAGCACCCTGGAAGGTGGTCTACCTCTGGGGGTGCTGCCTTTCGGGGTGCTTCGGGCAGACCTACGTCCTCGATCCTCGAGCGCCGCACACACAACCACACAACCACACAACCACACGCAAACACACAAGCACACCCAACAGACACACACACACACACGCGCGCACACACACACAAACACACACATACACACACATACACACACAAAAAAAATACACACAACACTGAGCACAAGGCGCGCCCCTCCTCGGGCGACGAACA
>CAUYUJ010002801.1:65571-85456 GCA_963575745.1 Prorocentrum cordatum | reverse complement strand
GGTCGTGCTGGGGTGGGATCGTGCTGGGGTGGGGTCGTGCTGGGGTCTGGTCGTGCTGGGGTGTGGTCGTGCTGGGGTATGGTCGTGCTAGGGTGGGGTCGTGCATTTCGCTCGAGACTTCCTGCCAAAATTCCAGGAAATCGTACAAAAACAAAGGAATTAGTCGAGACATCATCGAAATTCCTTCGCGCGGGGCGCTTTTCCGCGTCGCGGTCGGCTCTGCAAAACAAGCGTTTCGCTCGAGACATCCTCGGCAAACTCTGCGGAGCAAGCGTTTCGCTCGAGACATCCTCAACACACGAAAAAGTGGCCCGCACCCTGTGATTTATCGATCGGGATTTCAAAAAACAAGCGTTTCGCTCGAGACATCCTCAAATTTTAATTCGCCGGCCTCCTTCGACCTCGTTATTTATCAGGGAAAAAATTCGCCGGCCTCCCTCAAGTTGGCACCGGGGGACAGGTTTACCTACTAAAAGAGAACCCTGGGCCCACGCCCTTTCCGGGAAAAATATGCCGAGGAGCCGCTGGGATGAAACATGATCGACCCACGAACCCGGAAAGGGGTTGAGAACTGCGAGGCGTGGAACCGTTTCTGAGGACCTCGACTGCACATGCACTTGGGCGATGCCAGGAGAGCATGCCAGGGGGACGCGCCACGGAACTTCCGAAGGGTACGCGCCAGCGGACGTGCCAGGGGACGTGCCTCGGGGACGCACCGCGGGACGTACCGAACGAACGCGCTACGGAACGTCAATGAACGTGCCACGGGACATGCAAAGGGACGCGCCGCGCGACGTGCCAGGGGGACTCGCCACGGGACGCGCCACGGAACGTGCGAGGGAACGTGCCAGGCGACGCGCCACCGGAACGTGCCAACCCCTTCGCCCGCGGAGATGCACTCTGCGAACTCCCTGTCGTCACTGAGGGCGCCACCGCCGTAGATGTCCCGACGCCCGTCTGCCACAGCACGGCCTTCGTCGTCGTCCATGCTCTCGTACGCAGCTGCCCAGACATGCTTGCGCCTCGCTGCCTCGCCACCCAGCGTCCCAGAGGCCGGCGAGCGACGACGCCCGGCAGCCTGAAGCGGGGTGGCAGCCGCCCAGGGGTCCGCAGCAGCCAGTGAGTCCACTCCACGGAGTCCTCCGGAGCCTTGGGGCACCGATGGCGCGCTGGACCCGCGGCCGCGGACGAGGCCGCGGCAGTCGCTCCGGCTGAGGCCCCTGCCCCGGCGCCTGCTGCTGCTGCTGAGGCCGGGACTGCTCATGCTCACTCTGCTGGACGAGACTCTCGACGGCCGCCATTCGGCTACACGTAAGAGTGACCCTGGGTAAGAGTGACCTTTGGTGCGCGGCTTTTTGGGGGCCGCGGGGGGGCCAAGCACAAGCGCGCAAGACGCCACTGTCGCTTCGCGTTCGGCGATCGGGGACCCCAATGGGCCCGCACCAAAGGTCGCTCCGGCGAAGGGTCACTCTTACGTGCAGTCGAGCCATGCAGTCCTGGAGCTGGTTCCTCAGGAGCCGGCGGGCCAGGAGGTCCAGCTGGGCCGCTACGAACACCTGGCGCGCCCAGTCTGGGAGGCGAGCCCGTGCCACGAGCTCCCCGCGCCCGCCCCAGTGATCGCGGCGGCGCGGGCCACACGAGCGGCTGCGCGCCTGCGCGTCCATCCACGCCCACCCCGGGCGAGACAAGGTCGGGGCGAAAAGCACGCCGACGTGCGGTAACGGGGAGGCTCTGGGCGAGACGCACACGGGAGCAGGGGGCGGTTGGGCTGGGACGAAATGCGCCACAGACCAAAACAAATCTCCTTCCTTGAGCCAAAGGAGGAGGATCTTCCTCCTCCTCCTCCTCCTCCTCCTCCTCCTCCTCCTCCTCCTCCTCCTCCTCCTCCTCCTCTCCTCCTCCTCCTCCTTCTCCACCCTCTCCTCATCTCCTCCTCCTCCTCCTCCTCTTCTGCCGCCGCGCTCCCGCCTCCGCTCCGCCTCCTCCTCATCCTCGTCCTCCTCCTTCTCCTCCTTTCCCCTCCTACTACTTACTACTTACTACTACTACGACGACGACGACGACGACGACCACCAACCACACCACCACCACCACACAACAACCACCACCACCATACTACTACTACTACACTACTACTCCTACTACTACGACTATACTACTCACTACCATACTACTACTACTTACTACTTACTACTACTCTTATTACATACTACTACTACTACTACTACTACTACTACTACTACTACTACACTATACTACTAACGACTACGGACTACGACTACGATCCGCTAAGACTACGACTACGACTACGAATCTACGGATACGACTCCGACTACAACGACTACGATACGACAACGACTACGACTCGACTACGACTACTATTACTACTTACTACTACTACTTCTACTACTACTACTTTACTATTACTACTCACTACTACTACTACTTACTACTAGTACTATATATACTACTTACTACTACTACTTACTACTATTATAACTAAATACTAACTACTCGTACTTACTAATACTACTACTACTACTACTACTATACTACTACTGCTACTCTACTACTGCTAATGCTACTACTGCTATGCTTACTACTACTACTACTACTACTACTACTAATACTTATACTTACTAACTAACTACTATACTGACGACTATTACTTACTACTACTACTACTACTACTACTTACTAGACTACTACTACTACTACTACTACCGACGACGACGGACGACGACGACGGACGACGACGACGACGACGACGACGACGACGACGACGACGACGACTACGACTACGGACTCCGACTACGGACTACTACTACTACTACTACTACTACTACTACTACTACTACTACTACTACTACTACTACTACTACTACTACTACTACTACTACTACTACTACTACTACTACTACTACTACTACTACTACTACTACTACTTGTCCTCCTCCTCCTCCTCCTCCTCCTTCTCCTGCTCCTCCTCCTCCTCCTCTTCCTCCTTCCTCTCCGGGGAAAAAGGAGGAGGAGGAGGAGGACAGGAATCGAGAGAGGGAAGACGAGCAGGAAGAGGAGGAGGACGAGGAGGAGAAGGAGGAGGAGGAGGAGGAGAAGGAGGAGGAGGAGGACGTGCCAGTGTGACTCGCCACGGGACGCGCCACGGAACGCGCCGGATTGTAATGCTGAGTGTATCGATCTTGATGTACCGTGCCGAAGGCTGTGCTATGCTGCGCCGTGCTGAATTGCGATGTGCCATGCCGCGGTTGTGCTCTACAGCTTGGTGGATCGAATCCTCCTCTGCATCCGAGTCTGGTCCGAACTGCTATGGATCTTAAGCTCGAGCTGCCTGAGCACATAGTAGCTGCTCCAGAGTTAGTTGACAGGGGGACCTGCTAGGAGGACGCGCCGCGGAACGTCCCAAGGGACGCAGCAGGCGACGTGCCAGGGGACGTGCCATGGGGACGCACTGCGGGACGGACGCGCTACGGAACGTGCCAATGGACGTGCCACAGGACGTGCCAGGGGACGCGCCGCGCCACGTGCCAGGGGGACTCGTCACAGGACGCACGACGGAACGTGCCAAGGAACGTGCCAAGTTGCAATGCTGAGAGTATCGATCTTGATGTACCGTGCCGAGGGCTGTGCTATGCTGCGCCGTGCTGAATTGCGATGTGCCATGCTGCGGTTGTGCTCTATAGCGTTGTGGATCGAGTCCTCCTTTGCATCCGAGTCCTGACCGAACTGATCTGGATCTTAAGCTCGAGCTGCCTGAGCACGTAGTAGCTGCCCCAGAGCTAATTGACAGAGAGACATGCCAGGAGGACGCGCCGCGGAACGTCCCAAGGGACGCGCCAGGCGACGTGCTAGGGGACGTGCCATGGGGACGCAACGCGGGACGTGCCAAGGGGACGCGCTACGGAACGTGCCAATTGACGTGCCACGGGACGTGCCAGGGGACGCGCCGCGCTACGTGTCAGGGGGGGCTCGCCACGGGACGCGCCACGGAACGTGCCAAAGAACGTGCCAAATTGCAATGCTGAGTGTATCAATCTTGATGTACCGTGTCGAGAGATATGCCGTGCTGCGCCGTGCTGAATTGCGATGTGCCATGCCACGATTGTGATCGAGTCATCCTTTGCATCCGAGTCCTGACCGAACTGATCTGGAGCTTAAGCTCGAGCTGCCTGAGCACATAGTAGCTGCCCCACAGCTAATTGACAGGGGGGCATGCCAGGAGGACGCGCCGCGGAACGTGCCAAGGGACGCGCCAGGCGACATGCCAAGGGACGCGCCGTGGGGCCGCACCGCGGGCCGTGCCAAGGGGACGCGCTACGGAACGTGCCAATGGACGTGCCACGGGACGTGCCAGAGAACCCATGTGTTTTCAGGCTTGCCCCGCCCTGGGGCGTTAGGAACCGCGTGTTTTTCCGTATCTCCCGCCCTGGGGCGTTCGGAACCCATTTGTTTTCACGCTTCTCAGGCCTTGGGGCCGTCACGAACCCATGTGTGTTCGCGCTTGCTCCGCCCGTGGGCGTTAGGAACCCCAGGTGTTTTCACAGTTGTCCCGCCCTGGGGCGCTAAGAACCGATGTGTTCACGCTTCTCGAGCCTCCTGGGGCCTCCTGGGGGGCGGGGGGGAGCGAAAAGCGCTCCGCGAAGACATACCCAATACAGAGAACTACATCCTGAGGCCGCCCGGGGCCTCTTGGTGGCGGTGGAGGGCGAAAAGCGCCGCCCGAACAAATATCCCAATACAGAACAATGCCTCCTGGGGCCTCGTGAAGCATCCTGGAGCCTCCCGGGGCCTCCTGGGGCCTCCTGGGGCGTTAGGAACCTATGCGTTTTTGCGCTTCTCCCGCCCTGGGGCATTAAGAACCCATGTTTCCACGCTTATCCCGCCCGTGGGTGTTAGGAACCCATGTGTTTTCACATGTGTCCCGCCCTGGAGCGTGAGGAACCCATCTGTTTTCACGCGTCTCCCGCCCTGGGGCGATAGGAACCCATGCGTTTTCACGCTCTTCCCGCCCTGGGGCCTTAAGCACCATGTGTTTTCACGCTTCTCGAGCCTCCTTGGGCCTCCTGGGGGGTGGGGGGGAGCGAAAAGCGCTCCCCGAAAACAAATCCCAATACAGAACATACGGAAAACCAACCGTTCACCCGAGACATCCTCTGAATTGAAAAACCATCTATAACACAAAACAAAGTTTCGGTCGAGACAACCTCAACAAATCCTGAAAAAAACAACCGCTTCGCCCGGGTCTACAACACAAAGCAAGCGTTTCGCTCGAGACATATTCAACAAAGTATTGAAAAAAACCGTTTCGCGCGGGACATCCTCAAAAATAATTCCGCCGGCCCTCCTCCCGCCCCGTTATCTATCGCAGAGTCATTATGCCGGCCCTCTGCCCGTCGGGTCCAGGGGAAAACCTCCAATCGGGGGCGGCAAAGAGGGGGGTGTCCAAGAGGGGGGGTGCTAATCATGACCGGCGGCATGTGCGCGGCCCAGCGTAATGAAATAAGAAGAGGCGCCATGAAATCTTGGGAAATATCATGGCCCCCGCCATGAGATCCACCCCCCCTAGTCATCACCCCCCTTCTTTTCCGTCCCCGATCCAAAAGAGAACCCCCAGACCTAGGCCCTCTCAGGGAAAGAATGTGCGCGGTGCTACAGCGAGAGCCACATCTTGAAAATGAACTGCCCTCCATCCGTGAACCTCTTGAAAAGATCTACAACGAATGCGAGCGGCGCTAAAGCGAGAACCACATTTTGAAAACGGCTCGCCCTCCATCCGTGAAACTCTTGCAAAATGCAAGCTTCAGTATCGCAAGCGATGAGAGGTCTCAGGCGAAACGCCCAGCCCGCATTCTCGACCGGCATCGGGATACGACAAGGAGGACCTATTTACAAGGAAGAGAGATGGAGGATCAATAGAGGGAGGAGGAGGCGGAGGAGGAGGAGGAGGAGCAGGAGGAGGAGGATCGAGAGAGGGAGGAGGCGGAGGAGGCGGAAGAAGAGAAGGAGGAGGAAGACGGCGACAACGAGGGCGACGCAAGAAAGGAAGAGCCGTCCTC
Organism: Prorocentrum cordatum; assembly: GCA_963575745.1. NCBI lineage: Eukaryota > Dinophyceae > Prorocentrales > Prorocentraceae > Prorocentrum > Prorocentrum cordatum. The sequence continues at coordinate 79,382 of CAUYUJ010002801.1, read as the reverse complement.
TCGCACACGCTTATGGAAGACCGGAAACTCATCATCAGAGTCGCAGTCGGCGCAACCCTCGGGCCGGGCGGCGCGCCACCGATGTCGACGGGCATCCCCGGCCGCCAAGGAGGAGTCCAACACCCCCCTCCAAAGGATGCAGGCAAGACGGGGAGGGGGGGAGGGAGGACAGGAAAGGGAAGAAGGGAGGAGGAGGGAAAACGAGGTGATGGGGAGTGGGAGCGGGGGATGGTGACGGGGAGGAGGGACGAGACGAGGAGAGAGTGATACCAGAAGAAGGGGGAGGGAAAACGGAGGACAGAGAAGGGAAAACGGAGCGGCGGGAGAGAGAGGGAGGGAAGTCGAGAGGTGGAGAAGGAGGGGGACAGAGTAAGGCAAACGCCAACGTGGGTCAAATGTCCGTGATTGTGGTGCGCAGTCGCAGGAACATGATCGAACCACGAACCCGGAAAGGAATATAGAAATGCAAACGCATGGCAACTTTTCAAGGACACCTGAGGGGGTGACGGGCAAATGCAGTGCTGAGTGTAGCGATCTTGATGCACCCTGCCGAGGGCCGTGCTGCCACCCGAGAATCCTCGGGGGCACCTTGGGCCAGGGGCAATCCCAGCAGCACCCGAGTGTTTCACTCGCCAAGCTCGGGGGGCCCGAGCGAGCGGGCGACGCGTCGCCGCATCGCGCGGAGGCGACGGCGGCGGCGGGGCGGCGCGAGGGCGGGCGAGGTGCCGACCTCGCCCGAGGCGCCCGCGGAGTCTGCGAGTGAAGGCGGCAGGGCCGCGCCAGCGCGGCGCGTGCGTTCCCTTCGCCGCGACCCACTGGGAAGTCTGTCGCTCCCGCCCCTGTGCGGCCCGCGTAGTCTTCCATTCGTGAAGGGGGCCCTGGGACACACAAATCAATACACGCAAATAAAAAGATTCCCCATAGTTTCCCGTATTTTCTGGGTGTTTGTCTTCCCCCCCCCACTTCCCACATTTTCCCATATTTTCTGGGGAATCGACGATGACTTGTGTCTGTGTGTGTTTTTCCCCTCCTGAATTCGCGAAGTCGTCGGAACCAAGAGCGCGCGAGAGCACCTGCCTTTTGCCCGGCGAAGACGCGTTCCAGTCCGCATGATGCGTCTGTTGCGGGGCCCACTGACTAGCTCGACCTGCCCAAATCGACTCACGCCCTACTCCTCCACCTTTACTCCTCACGCGTCGCTCCAAAGCCTCGTCCCGTCGGCTCCTCGTCCTCATCGTCCTCCTCGCTACTCCTCTTCAGCAACCTTCTCCTCCTCCTTCGCCACCTTCCCCCTTAGCCTACCATCATCAGAAGCATCAGCATCATCTCATCATCATCATCATCATCATCATCATCATCATCATCATCATCATCATCATCATCATCATCATCATCATCATCATCATCGCATCATCATCATCATCATCATCATCATCATCATCATCATCATCATCATCATCATCATCAGCATCAGCATCAGCATCAGCATCAGCATCAGCATCATCATCATCATCATCATCATCATCATCATCATCATCATCATCATGTCGTCGTCGTCGTCGTCGTCGTCGTCGTCGTCGTCGTCGTCGTCGTCGTCGTCGTCGTCGCTGTCGTCATCAGCAGCAGCATCATCATACTGATCCTCAAATCGCCAGCATAATAATCATCTGCATCATCATAACAGTCATCATCATCAGGAGCAGCATCGTCGTCGTCGCCGACATCAGCAGCAGCATGTTCACGTAATGTTTGGAACCGTCACCATTTCAATAATCTGCATGATCATCATCAGCAGCATTGCCATCATCATCGCCATCATCAGCATCAGCATCGGTAACAGCATCAGCATCGCAATCATCAGCATCAGCATAATCATCATCATCATCATCAACATCATCATCATCATCATCATCATCATCATCATCATCATTATCATCATCAGCATCAGCATCAGCATCAGCATCATCATCATCCTCATCATCTTCAGTATCACCGCCGCCCCCATCATCATAATCAGACAGTATCATTATTCTGCCACCCTTCATTCCTCCTCCCTTCTCCGCCTCCTCCTCCTCCTCCTCCTCCTCCTCCCCGCCTCCCCTTTCTCCTCCCTACTCCCTTCCCCCCCCGTCCTCCTCATCCTCTTCCTCCTCCTCCTCCTCCTCCTCCTCCTCCTCATCCTTCAACATCCATTTTCCTAAAGAATAAATCCGCAACCGTGCCTCGTTCACACTGAGGGGGTGGTAGAATGCGAAATGCTACACAGTAGAGTGCTTGCAACTATCTAAGGGACCCGGTGCACTCCCTCCCTCCCGAGGCCACTACCCCTCATAACGAACAAAGGATACGCGCTCCCGAGATCCCAAGACGGCCAAGGCAGGCCAGCAAGACCGCCGCGATAGCCTAAGATGCCTCCAAGATGGCCCAAGATGGCCCAAACACGACCCAAGATGCCCTCAAGACGGCCATAGATGCCTCCAAGACGGCCCAAGAGAGCGACCAGGGGAACCCCAGTGGGGCCCGAAGAGGCCAAAATCATTGATTTGCAAAGTGAAGGCTTTTCAGAAACTTGGGCGTCTTCACCGTTCCGGACTTCTTTCACCCGCAGACGGCCATGGAGGCCCTCAAGATGGCCCCGAAATTCCAAAAAAATCGTCCCACACGCCCTCAAGTCAGCCCGATGGGGGCCCTAGACAGCTCAGAACGGCCCGGGGACCTCTGGCAACATACAGCCGCGGCGCCCCGGCGGCTTCGCAAAAGAGTTCCCCAGGTCACCCAAAGCTCGTGCACCGCGCCCAGCGATGCGCTACGCGCGATAACTGTCGCACCCTCGCGCCCCCGCGTCGCCCCCGTGGGGAAAGGCAGCCACCCTGGCCCACGCCGCGACGCGCGCATCGCGATCGTCCCCGAGCCCCTGCGAGTGGCCCGAGCTCCAGTATCGGTCCACGGGCGCGGGGGGGCGAGGCGTCGAAACGGCAGCCCACTTCAGTCCAAAGTCCAGGGCCGGCTCCGTGACTTCGCCACCCAGGGTCCCAGTTCGAACTATTTTTGATCCGCGGGTCGAGAGCGCACCTCTTCCGGTCGAAGCTAAGCGGGCCGCGCACAGCTTTAATTAACAGAGGGGGGGAAGCCCAGTTCGAACACGGCGCCACGCTGCAACCACATCTCCTCCGGTGCCTTGCCGGCCCCAGCGTGGGTCCGCCAGCCCCCCTTGCGTGCGCAAGGCTGGGAGGCTCACCGTTGGGCTGCTGTCTCGTTTCCCTGCGAGGCGTCTTCTGATGACTGCCTCTCCTCTCTCGACCCCTGCTTCCTCTCTGCTGCCTGCTCGTAACACGAGGCGGCGTGCATCTCCGCCCCCTGGCCGCTGCACGCTGCCCCAAGATTCCACCCAAAAACTGAATGGACTTAGGTCAAGGCACGACAGTACAGCGCCAAGAAGACACGACTTGGGCCTCAAGACCCCGGAACGCCCGAATGTTGCCCAAGTGGCTCTGAGATGAGCCATGACGGTTCCAACACGCCCCCAAGAGGGTGTGTGCACACATAGATATATACATATATGTGTATATAGACATGTATATTGTGTATATATATATACATAATGCATACACGCATGCACGCACACATACATACACACACATACACACATGCATACATACATACATACATACATACATACATACATACAGACAGACAGACAGACAGACAGACAGACATACATGCATGCATGCATGCATACATACATACATACATAGACACATACAAACATGCATGCATGCATACATACATACATGCATGCATGCATGCATACATACATGCATAAATGCATACATACATACATACATACATACATACATACATACATACATACATACATACATACATACATACATACATACATACATACATACATACATACATACATACATACAGACACACACATGCATGCATGCATGCATGCATGCATGCATGCATGCATGCATTCATATACATACATACAACCATACATACACACAAGCATACATGCATACATGTACATACATGTGTACATACATACACACACAGATCCATACGTACATGCACGCATGCATGCATGCATACATACATACGTACATGGAGTATGTGATTATGTGTATGCATGCATGTGTGTGTTGGCTTGTTCCGCGTTTCGCTCCCATTGTGATCCCGAGATCGAGCCAAAGAACGGCCAAAAGACCCGAAGACTGCGCAGGACCTCCAGGATGGCCAAATGAGGCCTCCGTGGTGTCCCGACACTGCCACAGGGTGGCTCCTCATGGGGGTCACCGGCATAGGGCGCAGCCCTTCAGATAAGTTGCGGATCAAACGGCAGAAGGCATGGGCAATTCAACGCTACGCACATTACAAGCCTCTCACACACACACACACACTACCTGCATGCTATTGGCAACCCGTCCTCCATCTCGTGTATCTGGCGCGCCGCCAAAATGTCGCCGAACTCCATCGCTCTAAATGTAGTCTGGCACAGGTGGTGTACAGCGCAAGTAGAACCACCAGGGATCGAAACTTGTCAGCCAAACGTCGCGCGCGAAAACAATGCCAACATTCCTCTCCGACCTGCGCGCGGAAGACCCAACAATGACCGTTGACAAGTACAGCGCAAGGGAGGACGGCGTAATGCCAGAATGAGCGAAACCGAAATGACAGCGCTTGACGGTATACCCACCAGGAATATTTCTCTACAACCCAAACAGGATGAACGCACATGCTCATCGACTGCAGACTTGTCTGGAGCAACCTCAAGAACTGGCCCTGACAAGGAGAACCTGGTCACCCACACTGCCGTGTCAATACGGTCCCATACGTGGGGTCCTGGGCAGAGCGACAGAAACTGCAATCGCCCACACGGTCCTGCCCATAGCAGCGCCCAACAAGTCCTGACTGGACAGCCTGGACACCTCGTCGCACACCGGAACCTGCCAGTGGCCACAAACCCGAGCCTGACAGTCCTGGACAGAAAGCCCGGACGTCTTGTCGCCCGTAAATGTCCCACTCAAGCGGCGCATCCAACTGGGTCCCCACCCGACCGCCGTGTAGGCCGTCACTAGGAGAACCTAGCGATAAGGCGAACATCAGTTCCCACCTTGTCGCGTTGGGACCAACGCACTCTGACGGTAATTCCATGTACATTGCAACCAGGGCGTGTTAGGTTTTCGTGGGCACGCCATTCAACGGTTCCTCACTCCTTTGCGTGGCACCTCACCGCACGCGTGGGAATGATCTGTCGCGGCGTTAAACCGATTCTACAACAAAGATCAAGCGGCCGGATTGCCCTGATACCTACTAACTTAAGGCCAACGTTTGTGACATCGAGATGTTTCGGGATGCGTAGACTCGCGGACGCTGCGCGCATCACCTTGTGGGACGGGCGCCTGGTTCGCATCACACATGGCATCAAATATAAAAACCACCACGCCACCTACGTCGAATATATACCTGTACTGGCATACCTGATTGGTTTAAACAAATACACATGTCCGCATGCACCCAATTCGACGCGGGGGTGATGCGGGCTACGCCCGCGACACGCGCTTTGGTCTGGAAGCTCACGAAACCTGACCAGGCATTGTTTATCTGGATTTTCTGGTCGGGGGGCTCACGACAACCGGCCGGGCGTTGCTTTGTTTGTTTGTTCTCTCGCTTGGGGATTCACGATCCCAGCTCTGGTAGCAGACCGATTTCGGCCATCTAGATACTTGATTGAGACTAGCGCTCCAGATGATTATCTTTCGGTTGCTGTGCCGAACAGCTCTGTAGCTCATACGCAGCTCGAATGAAGCTACGAAAACCAACAGCACCTGCCAAGATGACACTCAACAGCCCATCCCGCCTGAGTGCTTCTTGATGGTGATATCTACCCGATCGACCTGAGATTGAGAGGGCGAGCGGGAATAAGATCGAAGATGGGGGGGAAATACTAGAGCTCTAAGGAATATTCAAATTCCGAGAAATTGAATGTTTAACGACCGAAATCATGCAAAATGGGAGCCGGCGGTAGACCGTAACCTTGGTTACCGCCGGGAACTCGTAAAGCTTCCTTGCGATATACATGAATGACACGCGGGCGCGGCAATTTCGCATTCCGAACGCGCGAGGGCACGGCTTCATGGAGCAGGACGCGGAGGAGAAGAAGGAGCGAGGAGGAGAAGGATGTGGAGGACTGAGGAAGAGAAGGAGGAGGGGGAGAAGGATCAGCAGGAGGAGAAGGAGCAGGAGGAGGAGGAGGGGAGAAGGAGGAAGAGGAAGATGACGAGCAGGAGGAGGGGAAGGGTGAAGGGGGCGAAGGGGGATGATGATTCTAATGATGATGATGATGATGATGATGAGGAGGAGGAGGAGGAGGAGGAGGAGGAGGAGGAGGAGGAGGAGGAGGAGAAAGAGGGGGATGCGAAGAAGGAGGAAGAGGAGGAGGAGAAGGAGGAGGGGAGGGGTCCCCAGCTCCCTAGCTTGTCTATAACTCCAACTAAGTACAGAAATCAAACACCGTCTCTCATAAAATGAAAGAATGTAAATATTTGGTCGCAGCTCTAGCTGTGGTTGCAGGCCGTATTCAGACGTCTCGATACCGTAGGCGAATGTACCTGGTGACCTACTGTTCCAAAAAAATCGCTTCAGCTCTATAGCCAGCCTACAGCTCGGATAAAGTCGAGAAACTATGCTTATCTCTAAGCATGATCGACCCACGAACCCGGAAAGGAATATAGAAATGTAACGCATGGCAACGTTTTCAAAGACACCTGATTGGGTGACGTGCAAGTGCAATGCTGGTTGTATCGATCTGGATGTACCGTGCCGAGGACTGTGCTGTGCTGCACCGTGCTGAATTGCGATGTGCCATGCCGCGGTTGTGCTCTATAGCGTCGTGGATCGACTCTTCCTTTGCATCCGAGGCCTGATCGAACTGATCTGGATCTGAAGCTCGAGCTGCCTGAACACATAGTAGCTGCCCCAGAGCTAATTGACAGGGGGACATGCCAGGAGGACGCGCCGCGAAACGTCCCAAGGGACGCGCCAGGCGACGTGCCAAGGGACGCGCCATGGGCTCGCACCGTAGGACGTGCCAAGGGGACGCGCTACGGGACATCCTCAAAATTCCTGCGCGCGGGACGCGGCACGCGCGAGACATCCTTGGAATTCCTGCGAGCGGGACGTGAAAACAAACATTTCGCCTGAGACATCCTCTGAATTCTGGCCCCCCGCGAGGCCCCCCCTCGAGATATTCCCCAAGTCGCTCGAGACATCCGGTCAAAATCCAAGGACTTCCTGGCAAAACAAACGAATTAGTCGAGACATCCTCAAAATTCCTGCGCGCGGGACGCGGCGCGCGCGAGACATCCTTGGAATTCCTGCGAGCGGGACACGAAAACAAGCATTTCGCCTGAGACATCCTCTAACTTCTGGCCCCCCACGAAGCCCCCGCTCGAGACATCCCCAAATTTTGCAAAACCAGCGTTTCCCTCGAGACATCCTCAACAAACTATTTTAAAAAGCGTTTCGCTCGAGACATCCTGCCAAATTTTCAAGAAATCCTGACAAAACAGACGAATTAGTCGAGACATCCTCGAAATCCCTGCGCGCGGGACGCGGCACGCGCGAGACATCCTCGGAATTCCTGCGCGCGGTGCGTTTTTCCGCGTCGCGGTCGGGGCTCCAGACCCCGTCACTTGTTGAGGATTCGGCGGAAAACGCTCCACACCCTTTTTTTTCCACGAGGGAAAACGGGGGTCTGCGGACCTCGTTTTTGATCGAGGATCCGAGATGGGGGGCGCACTTTCCTCGAGCGGGCACGCACGAAACGCTTTTTTTCGACTGAAAATCAACACTTTACCTCGCTATTTACGCAGAATAATTTCGCCGGCCCTCTTCAAGTCAAAACCGGAGGTAAACCTACTAAAAGAGAACCCTGGGCCCACGCCTTTTCCGGGAAAATACCAGAGTTCGAAGAGTGCGTGGTGCCAGCTCTGGTAGAAGACCGATCTCAGGCATCTAGATACTTCAGAAGAGCGTTTATGATTCCCGTGCCGAACAGCTATGTAGCACATCTGCAGCTCGAGTTAAGTTAAGAATGTCATCATCACTACTTCAAACAATAGCAAGGAAAGAACGAATAGTTTGTTGGTCTCAGCTCTGGTAGCATACCGAGTTCGGGCATCTAGATACTCAAGACTAGCGCTTCTGATGATTCCTTATCGAATGATACGCCGAACAGCTCTGTGGCTCATCTGCAGATCGAGTTACTTGTTTTATACGTATGTATATATATATATATACATCTATATACATTATATATATACATATATACATACATATATACATATACCTATAACCAAAAAATGAGGGAAAATATCGACCCACGATACCAGAAAGGAATATAGCACTGTAACGCATGGCAACGTTTTCAAAGACACCTGATTACGGGCAAGTGCAATGCTGTTTGTATCGATCTTGATGTACCGTGCCGAGGACTGTGCTGTGCTGCACCGTGCTGAATTGCGATGTGCCATGCCGCGGTTGTGCTCTATAGCGTCGTGGATCGAGTCTTCCTTTGCATCCGAGTCCTGACCGAACTGATCTGGATCTGAAGCTCGAGCTGCCTGAACACATAGTAGCTGCCCCAGAGCTAATTGACAGGGGGACATGCCAGGAGGACGCGCCGCGAAACGTCCCAAGGGACGCGCCAGGCGACGTGCCAAGGGACGTGCCATGGGGTCGCACCGTAGGACGTGCCAAGGGGACGCGCTACGGGACATCCTCAAAATTCATGCGCGCGGGACGCGGCACGCGCGAGACATCCTTGGAATTCCTGCGAGCGGGACGTGAAAACAAACATTTCGCCTGAGACATCCTCTGAATTCTGGCCCCCCACGAGGCCCCCGCTCGAGATATCCCCCAAGTTTGCAAAACCATCGTTTCGCTCGAGACATCCTCAACAAATTATGATTTATTAATTATCCACAAAAAACGCTTCGCTCGAGACATCCGGTCACAATCCAAGGACACCCTGGCAAAACAAACGAATTAGTCGAGACATCCTCAAAATTCCTGCGCGCGGGACGCGCACGCGCGAGACATCCTTGGAATTCCTGCGAGCGGGACACGAAAACAAGCATTTCGCCTGAGACATCCTCTGAATTCTGGCCCCCCACGAAGCCCCCGCTCGAGACATCCCAAAATGTTGCAAAACCGGCAGTTCCTGCGAGACATCCTCAACAAACCATGTAAAAAAGCGTTTCGCTCGAGACATCCTGCCAAAAGTCTAAGAAATCCTAACATAACAAGCGAATTAGTCGAGACATCCTCGAAATTCCTGCGCGCGGGACGCGGCACGCGCGAGACATCCTCGGAATTCCTGCGCGCGGGGTGCTCTTCCGCGTCGCGGTCGGGGCTCCACACCCCGTTATTTGTCCAGGATTTTGCAAAAAAACGTTCCGCACCCTCTTTTTTACAAGGGAAAACGGGGGTCTGCGGACCCCGAGATCCGAGGATCCGAGGTGGGGGGGGCGCACTTTCCTTGAGCGGGCACGCACGAAACGCACTTTGTCGACTGAAAATCAGCATTTTTCCTTGTTATTTACGCAGAATAATTTCGCCGGCCCCCTTCAAGTCGAAACCGAGAATAAACCTACTAAGAGAGAACCCTGGGCCGGAAGCCCTCTCTGGGGGAGAAGAAGAAGACAAAATTACTCACTGCGTGGAGCTCCCCATATGTGCATCTATTCGTATGGACCTGTCCGCCGTGAATGTCTAGGCGCAAGAGCTTTCGAATATACACGGGCTTCAGTTGTGACGGTCAGGACATAAATCTAACTGCGAATGAATTGGAGTGTGAATGAGCCTCAGTAGTACGAGCGCGTCTTTGTGCATGAGCCTCGGGCCTCCTGGGGCCTCCTGAAACCTACTGGGGTTTCCTGGGGTCTCCAGGAGCCTCTTGGGGCCTCCTGGGACCTCCTAGGGAGGTTTCGTGCCCCAGGAGAGGCGCAATATATAGCAACAGACGTACATAAACCATTGCGGATTCGTGCCACAGGAGAAGGGCAATCTATAGGAACACGCGTCAAACACAAAGGACTCGTGCCCCAGGAGAGGCCCAATATATATATATATATATATATAGGAACATTAGTAAAATATGTAGGATTGTGTACACAGGAGAAGGACAATCTATAGAAACATACGTAAAACATCAAAAGACTCGTGCTCCAGGTGAGGCCCAATCGATAGGAGCATACGTAAAACACATGGGATTGGAGCCACTCCTGTTGCCTTCTGAAGCCTCCTGCTCCTGGGGCCTCTCGGGGCCTCCTGTTGCCTTCCGAGGCCTCCTGGCGCTTCCTGTTGCCTCGTGGGGCCTCCTGTGGTTTCCTGAGGCCGTCCGGAGCTTCCTGGGGCCTCCTGGAGCCTCTTGGGACATCCTGTGGCCTCTTGAGTCTTTCTGTGGCCTCCTGATGCCTCCTGGGACCTCATGATGTCTCCTGGGGCCTCCTGGAGCCTGTTGGAGCCTCCTGTGGCATCCAGAGAAGAATCTGCGCCCACGAGCCTGGCCACCAAAACAAGCAAACCGATCGAGACATCCTCAAAATCTGGCCCACCTGGGGGGTGAAAATGAGCGCCTCGCTCGAGACATCCTCCAAATCTGCTCCGAAAGCGAAGGATGCTGGCACAGAAAACAGGCAAACCGCTCGAGACATCCCCACAAAATTCCGCGAACGGGACCCCGTGAAATACCCCCCCGCCGCCCCCCTTAGAGTGCTGAGACGAGCGAATCGCCTGAGACATCCTCCAAATCTGCTCCGAAAACGAAACATGTTGGATCAGAAAATGGCCAAACCGCCTGAGACATCCCCACAAAATTCCGCGAACGGGACCCCGTGAAATACCCCCCCGCCGCCCCCCTTAGATTGCTGAGACGAGCGAATCGCCTGAGTCTGAGTGATGACTGAGTCTGAGTGATGAGAGAGCATGAGTGAGTCTGAGTGATGAGTGAATCTGAGTGGTGAGTCTGAGTGATGAGTGGTGGGTGTGGTATTCTGTCCTGTGTCCTTCCGGCGCGGTCCGCCAATAACAAGAACCCCATCTTTGGATATGGGGAAAACATGATGGACCCACGAACCCGGAAAGGGATATAGACATGTGCAGCATGGTCACGTTTTCACGATATCCAACTGGGCGACACCTCACGAAACATCCCACGAGACACCCCGCGAAACATCCCAGGAGACACCTCACGAAACAACCCACGAGACACCTCACGAAACATTCCACGAGACACCCCGTGAAACATTCCACGAGACACCCCACGAACAGGCAACCACTCAACCAGACACCCCACGAAACATTCCACGGGGGTGCGACTGGGTGTGGTCGTGCTGGGGTGTGGTCGTGCTGGAGTATGGTCGTGTTGGGGTGTGGTCGTGCTGGGGTGTGGTCGTGCTGGGGGGTGGTCGTGCTGGGGGGTGGTCGTGCTAGGGGGGTGGTCGTGCTGGGGGGTGGTCGTGCTGGGGCGTGGTCGTGCTGGGGCGTGGTCGTGCTGGGGCGTGGTCGTGCTGGAATGTGGTCGTGCTGTGGTGAGGTCGTGCTGGGGTGTGGTCGTGCTGGGGTGTGGTCTTGCTGGGGTGGGGTCGTGCTGGGGTGTGGTCGTGCTGGGGTGTGGTCGTGCTGGGGGGTGGTCGTGCTGTGGTGGGGTCGTGCTGGTGTGGGGTCGTGCTGGGGTGTGGTCGTGCTGGGGTGTGGTCGTGCTGGGGTGTGGTCTTGCTGGGGTGGGGTCGTGCTGGGGTGGGGTCCGGCTGGGGTGTGGTCGTGCTGGGGTGTGGTCGTGCTGGGGTGTGGTCGTGCTGGGGTGGGGTCGTGCTTGGGTGGGGTCGGGCTGGGGTGTGGTCGTTCTGGGGTGTGGTCGTGCTGGGGTGTGGTCGTGCTGGGGTGGGGTCGTGCTGGGGTGGGGTCGTGCTGGGGTGGTCCGAACCCTGTGACTTATCGTTCGGGTCGTGCTGGGGTGTGGTCGTGCTGGTGCTGGGGTGTGGTCGTGCTCGGGTGTGATCGTGCTGGGGTGTGGTCGTGCTGGGGTGTGGTCGTGCTGGGGTGTGGTCGTGCAGGCAACCACTCAACCAAGGCGGTGTGCTCGTGCTGGGGAGTGGTCGTGCTGGGGGGTGGGCGTGCTGGGGGGTGGTCGTGCTGCGGTGTGGTCGTGCTGGGGGGGTGGTCGTGCTGGGGTGGGGTCGTGCTGGGGCGTGGTGGTGCTGGGGCGTGGTCGTGCTGGGGCGTGGTCGTGCTGGGGTGTGGTCGTGCTGTGGTGAGGTCGTGCTGGGGTGTGGTCGTGCTGGGGTGTGGTCTTGCTGCGGTGTGGTCCTGCTGGGATGTGGTCGTGCTGGGGTGTGGTCCTGCTGGGGTGTGGTCGTGCTGGGGTGGGGTCGTGCTTGGGTGGGGTCGGGCTGGGGTGTGGTCGTTCTGGGGTGTGGTCGTGCTGGGGTGTGGTCGGGCTGGGGTGGGGTCGTGCTGGGTCGGGGTCGTGCTGGGGTGTGGTCGTGCTGAAGTGTGGTCGTGTTGGGGTGTGGTCGTGCTGGGGCGTGGTCGTGCTGGGGTGGGGTCGTGCTGGAGTGGGGTCGTGCTGGGGTGTGGTCGTGCTGGGGTGGTCCGCACCCTGTGACTTATCGATCGGGTCGTGCTGGGGTGTGGTCGTGCTGGTGCTGGGGGGTGGTCGTGCTGGGGTGTGGTCGTGCTGGGGTGTGGTCGTGCTGGGGTGTGGTCGTGCTGAGGTGTGTTCGTGCTGGGGTGTGGTCGTGCTGGGGCGTGGTCGTGCGGTGGGGTCGTGCATTTCGCTCGAGACATCCTGCCAAAATTCCAGGAAATCGTACAACAACAAACGAATTAGTCGAGACATCATCGAAATTCCTTCGCGCGGGGCGCTTTTCCGCGTCGCGGTCGGCTCTGCAAAACAAGCGTTTCGCTCGAGACATCCTCGGCAAACTCTGCGGAGCAAGCGTTTCGCTCGAGACATCCTCAACTCTGCAATACCAGCGTTTCGCTCGAGACATCCTCAAGAAATTCTGAAAAACAAGCGTTTCGCTCGAGACATCCTCAAATTTTAATTCGCCGGCCTCCTTCGACCGCGTTATTTATCAGGGAAAAAATTCGCCGGCCTCCCTCAATTTGGCACCGGGGGACAGGTTTACCTACTAAAAGAGAACCCTGGGCCCCCGCCCTTTCCGGGAAAAAACAACATGATGGACCCACGAACCGGAAAGACCCACGAACCGGAAAAGGGATTGAGAGAACCCGGAAAGGGATAAAGACATGTGCAGCATGGTCACGTTTTCACGATACCCAACTGGGCGACATCTCACTAAACATCCCACGAGACACCCCGCGAAACATCCCACGAGACACCTCACGAAACATTCCACGAGACACCTCACGAAACATTCCACGAGACACCCTTTGAAACATTCCACGAGACACCCCACGAACAGGCAACCACTCAACCAGACACGCCACGAAACATTCCATGGGGGTGCGACTGGGTGTGGTCGTGCTGGGGTGTGGTCGTGCTGGGGTGTGGTCGTGCTGGGGAGTGGTCGTGCTGGGGTGTGGTCGTGCTGGGGTGTGGTCGTGCTGGGGGGTGGTCGTGCTGGGGGGGTGGTCGTGCTGGGGGGTGGTCGTGCTGGGGGGGTGGTCGTGCTGGGGCGTGGTCGTGCCACCCCGCGAAACATCCCACGAGACACCTCACGAAACATTCCACGAGACACCTCACGAAACATTCCACGAGACACCCTTTGAAA
>CAUYUJ010002801.1:0-65471 GCA_963575745.1 Prorocentrum cordatum | reverse complement strand
TTTCCGGGAAAAAAAAACTGAGAACGAATAATGTTTTGGTCTCAGCTCTGGTAGCAGACCGAGTTCGGAGACTATTGCCATATCGAAAACTGCACGAGACTACTGTCATATCGGAAAGTGCACGAGACTACTGTCATATCGATTAAGCTAAGTGCACGACACTATTGTCATATCGAAAAGTGCATCCCGACGGCCGACGGTTCCTCCACGTTCAAGCAGTAATATTGCAGCTACAGACCTGTGAATTTGACAGCACGTTACAACAACATGATGGACCCACGAACCCGGAAAGGGATATAGACACGTGCAGCATCGTCACGTTTTCACGATATCCAACTGGGCGACACCTCAAGAAACATCCCACGAGACACCCCGCGAAACATCCCAGGAGACACCTCACGAAACAACCCACGAGACACCTCACGAAACATTCCACGAGACACCCCGTGAAACATTCCACGAGACACCCCACGAACAGGCAACCACTCAACCAGACACCCCACGAAACATTCCACGGGGGTGCGACTGGGTGTGGTCGTGCTGGGGTGTGGTCGTGCTGGAGTATGGTCGTGTTGGGGTGTGGTCGTGCTGGGGTGTGGTCGTGCTGGGGTGTGGACGTGCTGGGGTGTGGTCGTGCTAGGGGGGTGGTCGTGCTGGGGGGTGGTCGTGCTGGGGCGTGGTCGTGCTGGGGCGTGGTCGTGCTGGGGCGTGGTCGTGGTGGGGTGTGGTCGTGCTGTGGTGTGGTCGTGCTGGGGTGTGGTCGTGCTGGGGTGTGGTCTTGCTGGGGTGGGGTCGTGCTGGGGTGGGGTCGTGCTGGGGTGTGGTCGTGCTGGGGGGTGGTCGTGCTGTGGTGGGGTCGTGCTGGGGTGGGGTCGTGCTGGGGTGTGGTCGTGCTGGGGTGTGGTCGTGCTGGGGTGTGGTCGTGCTAGGGTGGGGTCGTGCTGGGGTGGGGTCGTGCTGGGGTGTGGTCGTGCTGGGGTGTGGTCGTGCTGGGGTGTGGTCGTGCTGGGGCGTGGTCGTGCTGGGGTGGGGTCGTGCTGGGGTGGGGTCGTGCTGGGGTGTGGTCGTGCTGGGGTGGTCCGCACCCTGTGATTTATCGATCGGGTCGTGCTGGGGTGTGGTCGTGCTGGTGCTGGGGTGTGGTCGTGCTGGGGTGTGGTCGTGCTGGGGTTTGGTCGTGCTGGGGTGTGGTCGTGCTGGGGTGTGGTCGTGCTGGGGCGTGGTCGTGCTGGGCGTGGTCGTGCTGGGGTGTGGTCATGCTGGGGGTGTGGTCGTGCTGAGGTGTCCCGCACCCTGTGATTTATCGATCGGGATTTCAAAAACAAGCGTTTCGCCTGAGACATCCTCAAATTTTAATCCGCCGGCCTCCTTCGACCTCGATATTTATCAAGGAAAGAATCCGCCGGCCTCCTTCAAGTTGGGCACGGGGGGATATGTTTACATACTAAAAGAGAACCCTGGGCCTATGCCCTTTCGGGAAACATGATGGACCCACGAACCCGGAAAGGGATATAGACATGTGGAGCATGGACACGTTTTCATGATACCCAACTGGGCAACACCTCACGAAACATCCCACGAGACACCTCACGAAACAGCCCACGAGACACCTCACGAAACATTCCACGAGACACCTCACGAAACATTTCACGAGACACCCCGCGAAACATTCCACGAGACACCCCACGAAACATTCCACGACGACAGGCAACCACTCAACCAAGGCGGTGTGGTAGGCTGGGGTGTGGTCGTGCTGGGGAGTGGTCGTGCTGGGGTGTGGTCGTGCTGGGGGGTGGTCGTGCTGGGGGGTGGTCGTGCTGGGGGGGTGGTCGTGCTGGGGGTGGTCGTGCTGGGGCGTGGTCGTGCTGGGGCGTGGTCGTGCTGGGGCGTGGTCGTGCTGGGGTGTGGTCGTGCTGTGGTAAGGTCGTGCTGGGGTGTGGTCGTGCTGGGGTGTGGTCTTGCTGGGGTGGGGTCGTGCTGGGGTGTGTCATGCTGGGGTGGGTCGTGCTGGGGTGTGGTCGTGCTGGGGTGTGGTCGTGCTAGGGTGGGGTCGTGCTGGGGTGGGGTCGTGCTGGGGAGTGGTCGTGCTGGGGTGTGGTCGTGCTGGGGTGGGCGTGCTGGGGCGTGGTCGTGCTGGGGTGGGGTCGTGCTGGGGTGGGGTCGTGCTGGGGTGGGTTCGTGCTGGGGTGCTCCGCACCCTGTGATTTATCGATCGGGTCGTGCTGGGGTGTGGTCGTGCTGGGATGTGGTCGTGCTGGGGTGTGGTCGTGCTGGGGTGTGGTCGTGCTGGGGTGTGGTCGTGCTAGGGAGTGGTCGTGCTGGGGTGTGGTCGTGCTGGGGGGTGGTCGTGCTGGGGGGTGGTCGTGTTGGGGGGGTGGTCGTGCTGGGGGGTGGTCGTGCTGGGGCGTGGTCGTGCTGGGGCGTGGTCGTGCTGGGGCGTGGTCGTGCTGGAGTGTGGTCGTGCTGTGGTGAGGTCGTGCTGGGGTGTGGTCGTGCTGGGGTGTGGTCTTGCTGGGGTAGGGTCGTGCTGGGGTCGGGTCGTGCTGGGGTGTGGTCGTGCTGGGGTATGGTCGTGCTGGGGTGGGGTCGTGCTGGGGTGGGGTCGTGCTGGGGTCTGGTCGTGCTGGGGTGTGGTCGTGCTGGGGTATGGTCGTGCTAGGGTGGGGTCGTGCATTTCGCTCGAGACATCCTGCCAAAATTCCAGGAAATCGCACAAAAACAAACGAATTAGTCGAGACATCCTCGGAATTCCTGCGCGAGGAGCGCTTTTCCGTGTCGCGGTCGGCTCTGCAAAACCAGCGTTTCGCTTGAGACATCCTCAGCAAATTCTGAAAACAAGCGTTTCGCTCGAGACATCCTCAACTCTGCAAAACCAGCGTTTCGCTCGAGACATCCTCAAGAAATTCTGAAAAACAAGCGTTTCGCTCGAGACATCCTCAAATTTTAATTCGCCGGCCTCCTTCGACCTCGTTATTTATCAGGGAAAAAATTCGCCGGCCTCCCTCAAGTTGGCACCGGGGGACAGGTTTACCTACTAAAAGAGAACCCTGGGCCCACGCCCTTTCCGGGAAAAAAAATCGGAAAACGAACTTTCGAATCCCTCACAATCTGCCAAAAACCTACCCCGCGGTGGAATTCCTCTAGCTCGTGGACGCCGACGAGCTCTACGAGGCACGGAGGGAGGAAGGGAGAAGAGAACGGGGACAGGCAGGGAGGGGGCGCTCAGCCGGGAAGGGGGAGAGCAAGAGGCAGGCGTTCGCTGCCACAACCTCACCCTCAGATCCGCATGGGCACCACCCCCGGAACACAGAATCATAACTGGAAACGGCGGTAAATCGTCGACCAGGTCACAGACGGGACCATCGTAGAGCACTCGACACTAGTAGGGCTCATAATACGACCAGGAAACTTACTTCAATCAGCTTAAAAACTCGAAGAAAAATATTGATGTTATTCGCCAAGTAATTCACTAGCAACGCTAGAGCAACGGGCCTGGGACGTCGACAGGCCAACGCGCCATAACCTACTATAGATGAAAACATGATGGACCCACGAACCCGGAAAGGGATATAGACATGTGGAGCATGGACACGTTTTCATGATACCCAACTGGGCAACACCTCACGAAACATCCCACGAGACACCTCACGAAACAGCCCACGAGACACCTCACGAAACATTCCACGAGACACCTCACGAAACATTTCACGAGACACCCCGCGAAACATTCCACGAGACACCCCACGAAACATTCCACGACGACAGGCAACCACTCAACCAAGGCGGTGTGGTCGTGCTGGGGAGTGGTCGTGCTGGGGTGTGGTCGTGCTGGGGGGTGGTCGTGCTGGGGGGTGGTCGTGCTGGGGGGGTGTCGTGCTGGGGGGTGGTCGTGCTGGGGCGTGGTCGTGCTGGGGCGTGGTCGTGCTGGGGCGTGGTCGTGCTGGGGCGTGGTCGTGCTGGGGCGTGGTCGTGCTGGGTGCTGGGGCGTGGTCGTGCTGGGGTGTGGTCGTGCTGTGGTAAGGTCGTGCTGGGGTGCGGTCGTGCTGGGGTGTGGTCTTGCTGGGGTGGGGTCGTGCTGGGGTGTGTGGTCGTGCTGGGGTGTGGTCGTGCTAGGGTGGGGTCGTGCTGGGGTGGGGTCGTGCTGGGGAGTGGTCGTGCTGGGGTGTGGTCGTGCTGGGGTGTGGTCATGCTGGGGCGTGGTCGTGCTGGGGTGGGGTCGTGCTGGGGTGGGGTCGTGCTGGGGTGGGTTCGTGCTGGGGTGCTCCGCACCCTGTGATTTATCGATCGGGTCGTGCTGGGGTGTGGTCGTGCTGGGGTGTGGTCGTGCTGGGGTGTGGTCGTGCTGGGGTGTGGTCGTGCTGGGGTGTGGTCGTGCTGGGGGTGGTCGTGCTGGGGGGTGGTCGTGCTGGGGGGGTGGTCGTGCTGGGGGGTGGTCGTGCTGGGGCGTGGTCGTGCTGGGGCGTGGTCGTGCTGGGGCGTGGTCGTGCTCGTGGTCGTGCTGTGGTGAGGTCGTGCTGGGGTGTGGTCGTGCTGGGGTGTGGTCTTGCTGGGGTAGGGTCGTGCTGGGGTCGGGTCGTGCTGGGGTGTGGTCGTGCTGGGGTATGGTCGTGCTGGGGTGGGGTCGTGCTGGGGTGGGGTCGTGCTGGGGTCTGGTCGTGCTGGGGTGTGGTGCTGGGGTGTGGTCGTGCTGGGGTATGGTCGTGCTAGGGTGGGGTCGTGCATTTCGCTCGAGACATCCTGCCAAAATTCCAGGAAATCGTACAAAAACAAAGGAATTAGTCGAGACATCATCGAAATTCCTTCGCGCGGGGCGCTTTTCCGCGTCGCGGTCGGCTCTGCAAAACAAGCGTTTCGCTCGAGACATCCTCGGCAAACTCTGCGGAGCAAGCGTTTCGCTCGAGACATCCTCAACACACGAAAAAGTGGCCCGCACCCTGTGATTTATCGATCGGGATTTCAAAAACAAGCGTTTCGCTCGAGACATCCTCAAATTTTAATTCGCCGGCCTCCTTCGACCTCGTTATTTATCAGGGAAAAAATTCGCCGGCCTCCCTCAAGTTGGCACCGGGGGACAGGTTTACCTACTAAAAGAGAACCCTGGGCCCATGCCCTTTCCGGGAAAAATACTGGGCCTGCGTGGCTCGCGCCCCGTTGAAGGCAAAACCAGGATCACCTGGAAAAATATACCCTGACGGCCGACGTTTCCTAAACGTCTTTTGAAAGTAATATAGCAGCTACGGACCTGAGAATTGGACATACAGACGCGGCACAACCCACTTCAGGATACGAAAATCCAAGTTCCGAAACGAACGAATCTCCAAATCCTTCAAAATCTTCGAAAACTGATCCCAACTCATCACATTGTCCGCCCGGGACGATGGGCGAACTGGGAGCCGGCGGTAAACCGTCGATCAGGTCACCTCCGGGACCCTCCTAGCTCTTGATACGCAGAACACAGATAACGAGGAGAGAGCGCCTTCGAATGCCAGCTGAACAGTCGGACCTGAGAATTTCACGGGCAGACGCGGCAGAGTCCACTTCGCGTGAAAAAACTACTGGTTCCCAAAACGAACGGTTACATTTTCCAGAATCTTCAAAAAAAACGACCCGAGGTCATCACGCTGCCCGCCCGAGCCGGGCGGGCCAACTGGACCCGGCGGTAAGCCGTCATACGGGTTTTTTTTTGCGTCTTTGCTGGGACCATCTTGGCCACTGAGGCCAGGTCCAACGAAGTCTCAGCCGAAGCGAAGCCTCAAAATTGTCAAGCAAGCAGTCCGCTCATATAGAGAAACAGAAACATGCATGACCAAAGACGTTCGCACAACCTGTGGGAGACCATCGCAGATGCGCTCCGCCGCTGATAACTCTGTATCAGGGATCAGACCTAGGTCCGTAGGTGTAGTATACAGACAACCCGACAACAGTGAGAACACTGAAGAGGCGAGACTAGAACTACAACAAGAGAGCCAGGAGACCTGGCCAAGAACTGAACATGCACACAATGAATTATTAGAGCTCAAACAATGCACAGAATGACCACACGAGGAGATCACAATCAACAATCAAAAAGACCACGCGAGGCAATCACAATCAACAATCCAATACAACACAGCGTACAATACACAGAGAGGTAATGTATGCAGACAATCATGTTCAAAGCTGCCCTATCGTTTGCCTTTGCCTCTGCCTTTGCGGCTACCTCTAGAGCTCCCACCGCCATCGGGAGAAACTCGAATGCTTTGGGAAGACTCGGGAACCAACTTTTGATGTCCAGTCTTGGCTATCACATCCGAAGCGACACGGACAGACGACAACCCCGACGGAGAGGCGATTCGTCCACGTGGCGACGTAATTCTGAGCTCTTGGGGCTCCCACATTTGCTGTAGTCTCCGGGTGTCTGCTGCGAGTCTCCGCGGGTCTGCGCGACTGGCACTCTCGAAAAGTCCGTCTGGAACAAAACTGAAACAATCGACAATGTACCCTGGAGCTTTAAACCTGGCCTCCTCGGCACGGTCCATTCTCCCCGTCACGAAACGGTGAGATTTGAGACAATCCAAAAGTTCTCCCAGAAACGACTGAACATGATCCGTGAGGTTGAACAAAGTATGGAACCAAAATGATACATGATGTTTTGGGAAGGTCATTGGCTCTGTCATGAAGTCTACGAATAACTCAAGCCCCTGGATTAAATACTGCAGCGCAATCTGGCCGGTGAACCCCTTCTGGGCAGTGCTCCTGTCAATCCATGTTTTGACGGAGTCCTGGAAAGTGAACTGAGTTTGCACACAGGCGTCCTTCAAAGTGAACTGAGTATGCACGCCAGCATCCATTGAAGTGAACTGAGTTTGCACACAGGCGTCCTCGCAAGTGAACTGAGTTTGCACGCCGGCAGAAACCTCGCAGAGCTCTCAACACCCAAATGAACGCTTAGACTGCGAGGAGGAAGCTTCTTCGAAACTCTGCTTAAAAACTGGGGGCCGGCGGTAAACCGTCAACCTTGGTTCGTTTGATTCTTCGGGCCCCTGTACACCAGCTGCGAGACAGCTGGAGGAGACGAGTCTCGCAAGTCCCGAAGCAACGAGTATCGCAAGTCCCGGGCAACCTCGGTTTTTTGGGGTTTGCGCGGGCTCCAGGGCGCTGTCCGCAGCGCCGCCCGACTGGGCGCCTAGCGAGCCTAGCAGGTCTAAGCGGAGGGCGCGTGTGAGCGCCTCGGCGGCAGCCAGTTCACAATCTGTGATCGTGGAGTGCGGTGGTAAAAGAAAGGCACTGGGGGCGATGTCCCTCCAAACGAAGGCATCACGTGGTTCACTCCCTGAGGTCCTCCTGCGGGCTATCTGACGAGAGCCGAATGGAGAAGGAGTGGCGCGGTAGGTCGGACCCCACTGACTGCAATCCAAGAAGCCTTTCTGCAGCCAAAAACCACATCCACAACCGTTGCCGTCCACTCCCCCATCGTATGCCCCACGATAGGCGACGTGTACAAGATATTGTGACTCAATCGGACTGCATGCAACCTGATTGGAGTAGAAAGTGCGGCCCTCTCGGGCCAGGTGGGTGAGCTCGTCGGCCCTGGTGTTATCTTCCCTGTACTCATGTCGATATATGTCCCGTCCTATGTTCGCCGCTCGGATGTTCGCGCGGCAGCTCAGCTCGCATGTGGTCCCCACACACTCCGCAACTCTGTCGGCATAACCCTGATTATGGCACCTCCACCTCCCTTGGAGCCACGATGAGACCAGTAGTGAGTCCCCTTGGAGGTCCACGCATATCCCCTCGCTCAAGACGTCCCAAACCGTAGCACGCTGACATATAGTGGCCAACCGCTTGGACTGTTTCTCAAGGGCCTCAGGAGTCGTTCCCTCGCTTGGCCTCGAACTGGGTGGAGCTCCAACTGGGACCTGTGGTGGCAACATACCAATATACAAAGATTTTCCGTTTATTGAAGTGCCCCAAGATCGTCCGCCACAACTTCACAAAGCCTGTGTATGAGTCGTCAAAGCCGCCCCACCAGGAGGGTCCCAAGACTTCCCTATATGGGTATTGCCAGGTCCGTTGACCTATACTCATGGGACCAAAACGTCTCCTGGTGCCCGAGCGTGCCAGTGAGAGCTGTCCCGATGCATGCAACGAAGATGTAAGGTCGTCTCCCCGAGACGTCCACTCGGGATTGTCGAGGAGCAAAGTGCCTCGACTGCCCAGAAAGGTACGTGAGCACCGTCCGTCCCCTCTGTCGATCCCCCGTCTCACTTCCCTCCCATCCTCCGTATCCGTCTCCCTGGCAGTGTAACGGGAACGGATAGCAAGCTGACCCTGCACATACTGAGCCACACCCCGTGCAACATTGAAACTGCGTGCACAGACCAACTGCGTGATAGATTGGAAACCCTCATCACAACATTGCCGTCGGACGTGGTCCAATCGTCGTGGTCTCCATATGTCCCAGCTCTCAGTGGCTGGCTTCCTGCGCCCGAGCATAGACATGAGTAGACTCCCCTCGCATCTGTGCAATAATCGTAGCCACTCCGCACCCAGTGTACAGCAGTCGAGGCCGTAAGACATGACGCTCTGAAATCTCTGTTGATATCTATAGAACTCAGCCCGTGGGCTCACAGATTTAGAACGAAAATACGGTGCATGTGCGAAAAGCGCCCTCCTGGCCATCGTGATCCGATGACGAATATCTCCATGTGTATTACCAACCCCTGATTCCATCACCGTGCCTAGTACCTGCATCTTCGTCACTCTCTTGAGCGGGAAGGGGGCCCCTGCAATATCCACCTCAAAGGAGCATGGTGGGGAGTCTCCTGCAATCACATACTCGAGAGAGTCTGGTTTCCATGATAAACCCCAAGTCTCTGAAGCAAGTGGTGAGTGATGTCAAGAGGTACTGTAAATCCTGAGCCGAGGTCGCAAAGAGATATATGTAATCCGCCCACAAGGCATGTGAGTACCTGCACACGTCCATAGATACATCCAAGATGTCCGTCACGTGGTATCCTAGCTGGAGGTCCTCCCAAGACTTGAATAGGTCAGCACACATCGCAAGCACCACAAGATTAAAGAGCAAGGGACTCTCTGTGCCCCCCGTACGGATGGAGCGGTCCCTGGATGCAGTAGCCTCCAAGCCCTCGAAACATAATATACCCGACGTCCAAACAAGAGGCTCCAGGATACCATGCGTGAGCCTAGGGTGGACTTTGAGGGCCTCCAGAGCACGCGCCACAACTTGGATCGTAATGTTGTCGAAAGCCTTTTTGATATCGGCCTGCGCAACATAAGCAGTTTGGTCGTTGTTGTTTTTGCCCCAGACGCCCCCATGTTGACATATCTATTTGAGTGGCCCCACGATCTCCCAAGGGCTCCTACCAGGGCTGAAACCGTAGAGTCCCAGTCGTTGCAGGTCCCCAGACACCTCCGCCTCCAGTGTAATAGTGAGAGATGTGAGGTACCATTTGGCAAGACTAGTGGCAACGACAATCGAGCGTGTCTCACTCAATCATCGTAATGTGGGTACTTTGGGCATCAACGTAATGAGAACCTGTCGCCATGTATCTGGAGTCGGAGAGCATGCACGATAGATAGAGAGAAATGTGGTGTAGATATGTCGGATAGATCTCCACGTGAGCGGTTTCAGCAACTCGGCTGCACATCCGTCGGGCCCGAACAACCTCCCCGTGCGAAGGCGGGCTCTCGCTCTGAGAACAACGGCAAAAGAGAGCTTCGGCGCTGGCCGACCCGACACCTTGGCCTGCTCCCGCAAGCGTCGTAGCAAAGAGAGTTGCTCTGCGCGAGACTGTGCACACGACATGGTTGTCGCCCCGTGCATCTGAAGCGCATCCTCCCACTTCCACCGATCCTCCGTAACCTCCCCATCCACCTCCAACGATGTAGTCTGAATCCGCTGTGCTTTCCTTCCTCCCTGAAACTCCCAAGTAAGTCGGGCCCTGTCGTATTCTCGTTTGTGGGGTCTGATGTGTTGTGTAATGGCTTTCATTTGGACTCTCTTATCTTGGGGGCCCATGTCGGTGCGTGACTTGAGTCTGCGGTACATGGCCTGGAGATCGGCCAACACCGCCGGCTTGACAGGCGCGGAACTGACTGCTGGCGGCACAAGATAGGGATCGGCGAGACCAGACAAGTACGACCCAATGTCTGCAGGGGATGTGTTGGGAATGCCGATATCCGCGAGAGAGGCGAACTGGGATTGTTGGAGCTGGTCAGAGAAAGGTCGACGAGCCGTGGAGGTAGGGCGGGGTTGGGAGCGAGGTCGATATCGAGGAGCGCGAACCTGGGGTCGGATCTCGAACTTGAGAAAGGCATGATCCGAGTAGTGGCTGTGGACTCCGTCACGCAGCCATTTCACCATGGTCTCTCCTCTCCCCCAGGCCGTCGGAATGCAAACGTAATCTAGCACTTTGCTAGGGCTGGCGGCCCCCCCACTTCCAGTAGGTCGGAGTCCGTTCTGCAGAAGTATTGATGGCGCAAAGTCCCTCCTCCCCCATGAAGTGTTCAAAGTGCTCCCTCATCATCTCCTCCCTCCACCGTCTGCTCTCTGAATCATTCCCGTATCCTCTCTGCCGTGCCATCATAAGTCCCTCCCCCGTGATCTGCTCCCCCCGTGTCGACACAAGGTCAGGCGTGAGCTCCACATTGGCGTCACACACAAGAAGCAACCAAGCGTCTGGGAGCCTCTGCACCGCCTCACGGCGCATTTGCCGCAGCTGTCGGCACATTGTCTCCATATCCGTCGGAGAGTCATCATACGAGCTGCCTTTGCAATAAGCACTGCAGAAGCAAACACCGTTACCGAAAAGCACACCTGCGATCCTATCTAAGTTAAGCCAAGTATGAATTATGTTGCATTGGTACGATGCCCGTACCAGAACCCCTGCTCGGAGACAGCTGGATCGATAACCCAGCCAACCAAGCCGTCTGATCCCATCGGAGAAAATTAAGTGCTGGCACTCTTGGAGGCCAATCACCGCAACCCCTTCATGAAGGAGCTGTCTGCATAGGGCAAATCCTCTAGCATCACGGCGACCAGCCCTGGCAACATTCATGGAACCTGCCGCGAAAGGCTTGTTGCCTCTGTCCGCGCTCTCGCGGCGCCCTCACTCCAAGCTGGATTGGAAAGCGGCAAGACCGCGTCCCAGACATCCTTGTGGATGGTCCAGCGTGCTTCTGATGCCTTCCAAACTGCAAGCTCGATGGGTCGATGGGTCTGGAGGGCGGCTTGGTCCAGGTAGTGCTGATGCCTTCGCCCGATCCAGTCTGACTGCTGATGCCAAACTTTGTGTTCGGATATTGCTTGAGAATCGTTTGCCTCCAGATACCATGGAAACGTCCCACGGCGGCAATATGACCCTTCTTCCATTCTG
This sequence comes from Prorocentrum cordatum, assembly GCA_963575745.1. NCBI lineage: Eukaryota > Dinophyceae > Prorocentrales > Prorocentraceae > Prorocentrum > Prorocentrum cordatum. The sequence goes on along the minus strand of CAUYUJ010002801.1, from coordinate 54,093 downwards.
GGGCCTCGATATTGATGATGATTTTCTTTGGACGACAATCCATATCTGTGAGGATGTTCTGCATGGTGCGATATGCTGCGAGCTTCTTTTGAGCATCTGTACGTTCACTCGGATCCAAGATAATCGCATCCCACAAGTGTTTACAGTTCCATAATACATCCCCATCGGTACCAGCACAAAACTTGACACGGCAGAAAGAAAACATGGGCTGGTTACCAGTGATACGAAGGGTACCAACATCATCCACTTTGGCTCTATCTTTCTCCCCGAGAAGGTCAAGTAAGTTTCGAATAAGATGCTGGCAATCGAGGTCCGTGATCTGTGTCTCTGAGCGCGACATCGCACTGGACGTATCCGTGACCCAGCAGCGGACCTCGAGATATGGTGGGTTCTACTGGCGCTGTACTCCAGCTCCTCCAACCGATGACGTGCCTCCCGCACTCGGGGCCGCCGCGGAGGCCGACGTACCTGCTTTGATGAAGGCGATCTCCTTCTCAAGGCGGTCGAGTTTAGTGTCCTGCTTGTCGTTGTGAGCCCTGAGCGAACCAATATCATCCTTGACCTCTGGGATGTCCTGCTTGAGCTTAATCATATTCTCGGACTGGAGGGAGGCCAGGGCGCTGAGGGCATCTCCGAGCTTGCCGAAATAGTGGGGTACGTCATCCACCTTGCAGGCCTCGCTGAACGAGGCCATAGAATTCTCACACGCTTCTCGTTTTGTCTCCAATGCCGTCGCCTGTGCCCGTCGCTTGACCCTGCGGTCGTCGCCCACGACTACATCTGACACAGCCGTCGTCATATCTGATGCCGCTCTGTGGAGCTGACTGAGATGTACTCCCCAGCGCTGACACCAATCTTGATCGTCCTGAAGGGACCTTTTGCGGGATGCAGCCTGGACCGCTGGGTCCTCAGCCTCCCTGTGTTTGAGGTAGTTGTCAAGATCAATAGATTCAGTGGGATCGATAGAAGCGTCGATGGGATCAGTCTTCTCGTCTGGCCTCTGTCTGGTACAGTGACGTGTCAAAACCTGATTGAAGGGATACGACGTGGCGCCTCCCTCGACCAATCGCAATCACACGAGAGCAGGAGTCGGACTCACACAAGAGCAGCAGTCGGACGCAGACGAGAGAAATATACATGTGGCGTAAGAGGTGAAAAAGGGGAGGTAGAAGTGACTGCAAAAGGGAAGGTGGCGCATCGTGACCTCCTGCTCCTCTGGAGCGACGTTGCTCTTGAGCCGACGTTGCTCTTGAGCCGACGTCTCTCCACCACGCGTGCCTGCGCGCGTTCACGCACGCGTGGAAGCGTTCCCGACAGCGCTTCAGAAGCGCTGCAGGGACGCCCCGAGAGCTCCAGAAGCGCTTCACTGGGAGCCGGCGGTAAACCGTCAACCAGGTTACCGCCGGGACCCTCGTAGAGCTCTCGAATCACGTAATAGTGCTCAGATGTCGAACAGAAAGCTCAAGTAATATTGGCTTTTAAATACTTTAAATAATATTTCAGTATATACGAAGAATGTTCATCGAGCTGTATAATTGAATGCAGCTCAAGATCTCTTAATTCAAAAGGCCGACGAGACATAACCTACTCCATGTGCAGAAAAATACTGGTATCATGCGGTTCAGCTCATGGAATGCACGAGGCCATTATTGTTTTGGAAAATATCGGCCGACGGCCGACGGTTCCTTCACGTTTTTTGATGGTAATATTGTAGCTACAGACCTGAGAATCTGACAGGCAACCGCGGCAGAACCCACTTCACGTTACAAAAATAATGGTTCCCAAAACGAATTCTCAAATCTCTCACAATCTTCACAAAAACGAACGCCAGGTTGTCACATTGTCCGCCCAGGCCGGGTGCGCGAACTAGCTCCACTCCGCGCCGAAATTCCTCTTGCTCATCGATGCCGAAGAGCTCTACGAGGTACGAGAGCGTCCGAGGGCCCGCCAGGAGAGCTTTCCGGTGAGTATTATCTTTGCTCTCTGCTCTCAATGTTTACCTTGTAGAGCTCTTCGTTATACCTCGTAGAGCTCTTCGGCACCGATGAGCTAGAGGAATTCCGGCGCGGGGTGGAGCTAGTACCTCGTAGAGCTCTTCGTCATCGATGAGCTAGAGAAATTCCGGCGCGGGGTGGAGCTGGTTGGTCGACACGACCAGAAAAGAAGATGTGGTAACTTTGGATCGGCTTTGCCAAGATTTGAAAGATATTTGGCAATTCATTTTGGGAAACCAGATTTTTCGCACCTGTAGACGACTGTGACGGCCTCTGCGTCTTAATATGAGCTCTGTAGGCGCACTTGTACTATCAAAACACTTGGAGGAACCAACTTTATGTCAACATGAAAAAAATACATGTTCACTTTTTGAGAAATGCCTCCAGAAGCTCTCGCCTTCAACTCTGAGCACCATCACGCATGGAAGGATCTCTACGAGGTTCCTGGAGTTGACCAGGTTGACGGTTCACCGCCGGTGCCAGTTCCGGGGCGCTGGAGAGCTAGTTGGCAAAAACAATATCGACTGACCTTTGGCTGACTTTTGGTCGGTTGAAAATTTTGTTCTCGAAATTCAACAATTCGTTTGAGCTCTAGTATGTTTTCTGACCATATTCGATTTTATTCCCGCTCGCCGTCTTAATCTCTGCTCGATCGGGTACCTTTTACTGCCAAAAAGCGTTGCGGCGGGATCGGCCGTTTCGAGTCATATTGACGGACGCTGATGGTTTTCTGAACTTAACTCGAGCTCAGCTACAGAGCTCACACTTACAGAAACCGATTCAGAATCTTCAGGCGCATTCGTCTGTTGCATCCAAAGGTCTGAACTCGGACTGCTGCTCGAACTGGGTCCGCGAAACCATTCGTATTGATCGAGTTATCTTGAGAGGTGCTGTCGGTTTTCTGTACTTCTACTCGGGCTGTAGGATGGCTACAGGGCTGGAATTTACAGGAATCCATTCGGAGACATCAGGCGCGTTTGCCTGTCGCATGCAGAGGTCTGAAATCGTCTGCTACTCGAGCTAGGTCCGCAAAACTATTCGTATTGCTCGAGTCATCTCCACAGGGACTGCCGGTTTTCTGTACTTTTCTCGAGCTCTAGGGAAGCAACAGAGCTGATACACACAGAAACCGATGCAGCATAATCAGGCGCGCTCGTCTGTTGCATTCAGAGGTCTCAACTCGGTCTAATACTCGAGCTAGGTCCGCGAAACTATTCGTATCGACCGAGTCATCTTGATAGATGCTGTCCGTTTTCGCACTAACTCGGGCTGTAGGAGAGCTAGAGAGCTCATACGCACAGAAACTGATTCGGAATCATCAGGCCCGTTCGTCTGTTGCATCTAGAAGTCTGAACTGGGTCTGCTACTCGGGCTAGGTCTGGAAAATTATTTCTCTTCTTCGAGTCATATTGACGCTAGTTTCTCCCGAATGGTATTTTCTACACGCTGCAGATGAGCTATAGAACTGCTCAGCACCAATGGGATATCACTGGACGCCTGAGATCAGTCTGCTATCAGCGCTTCCGCTGAAAAAATATTGTTTTCTGCTTATTCTTTAGACATGATATATGGTCAGGAAGCTCTACGAGTCCCCCGGCGGTAAGAAAGGTTGACGGTTTACCGCCGGCGCCCAGTTGGCAAGAAAATCTCGACGGACCTTTTGCTGACTTTTGGTCAGTTGAAAATTTTGTTCTCGAAATTCAACAATTCGTTTGAGCTCTAGTATTCTTTCTGACCATATTTGATCATATTCCCGCTCGCCATCTTGATCTCAGCTCGATCGGGTACCTTTTACTGCCAAAAAGCGTAGCGGCGGGATCGGCCGTTTCCGAGTCATCTTGACATGCGTTGACGGTTTGTTGTACTTAACTCGAGCTATAGAGCAGCTACAGAGCTGATACTTACAGAAACCGATTCATAATCATCAGGCGCGTTCGTCTGTTCCATCTAGAGGTCGGAAATCGGTTTGCTACTCGAGCTAGGTCCGCCAAACTATTTGATAATTCGAGTCTTGACAGGTGCTGTCGGGTTTCTGTACTGAACTCAGGCTGTAGGAGAGCTACACAGCTGGTATTCACAGAAACCGATTCTTAATCATCAGGCGCGTCTGTGCGTAGCATCTAGGGGTCAGAACTCGGTCTACTACTTGAGCTAGATCGCGAAACTATTCGTATTCTACGAATTTCGTTGGTGGATATTGTCGATTTTCGGTGTTTAATTCGAGCTGTAGGAGAGCTACATAGCTGATACGCATACGTAACTATTGAGAATCACGATTTGCGCGCGTCAGTTGTATCCAGAGGTCTGAACTCGTCTGCTACTCGAGCTAGGTCTGCGAACTATCCGTATTCTTCGAGTCATCTTGACAGGTGCTATCGGTTTTGAGCACTTAACTCGGGCTGTAGAAACGCTGTAGAGCTGGTACTCACAGAAACCGATTCAGAATCATCAGGCGCGCTTGTCTGTTGCATCGAGAGGTCTGGACTAGGTCTGCTACTAGCCGGGTCCGCGAAAACATTTGTATTCTTCGAGTTCTCTGAACAGGGGCTGTCAGTGTTCTGTACTTAACTCGAGCTTAAGCACAGCTACAGAGCTTGTACGCACATATAGCGTTCGGCTGAAGCATCTAGAGCTCTGAACTCAGTCTGCGACTCAAGCTAGGTCGCAAAACTTTTCGTACTGGACCGATTTTTCCTCGAAATGACGGTGAATTTCTCCATCTAACTTGAGAGCTCTTTGGCACATAAATGAGATGGAAATCATGAGGCGCCGCTTGGCTGGATCTGTTCAGCACAACAATGGGAAGGGAATCATCAGCGGCAATAGTATCTAGACGCCTGAGATCAGTCTGCTATCAGCGCTTGGGCTGAAAAAATATCCGTCTCTTGATACTTCTTTGGACATAATATGGAAAGGAAGCTCTACGAGTCTCCCGGCGGTAAGAAAGGTTGACGGTTTACCGCCGGCGCCCAGTTGACCGAGCCGGCCCGCGCGGACAATGTGTGACACTTGGGTCGGTTTTTCGAAGATTGTGAGAGGTTTTGAAATTCGTTTTGGACATTCAGATAACTCGTAGAGCTTCCCTTAGCAAGTTATTGCTGGAAGCTTAAGAGTAATTCCGGGGCGCTGGAGAGCTAGTTGGCAAGAAAAATCTCGACGGACCTTTTGGTGACTTTTGGTCGGTTGAAGATTTTGTTCTCGAAATTCCTCAATTCGTTTGAGCTCTAATAGTTTTTCCCGTGATATTCGATCTTATTCCCGCTCGCCTTCTCGATCTCAGCTCGATCGGGTACCTTTCACTGCCAAAAAGCAGGCAGGCGGGATCGGCCGTTTCGAGTCATCTTGATACGGGCTCTCGGTATATTGGACTTAACTCGAGATACAGGACAGCTACAGAGCTGGTAAGCAGACCTTATCGATTCAGAATGATCAGGCGCGTTCGTCTGTTGCATCCAGAGGTCTGAACTCGGTCTGCTAGCCGAGCTAGGTCCGCAAACCTATTCGTATTATTCGAGTCATCTTGACAGGCGCTCTTGGTTTTCTGTACTTAACTCGAGCTATATGACAGCTACAGGGACTGTCCGTTTTCTGTACTTAACTCGAGTTCTAGGGGAGCTGCAGAGCTGACACGCACATAAACCGATTCAGAATCATCCGTCGCGTTCGTCTGTTAATTCCAGAGCTCTGAACTCGGTCTGCTGCCCGATCTAGAATCGCGAAACTATTCGTATTGTTCGAGTCATCTTGAGAGGTGCTGTCGGTTTTCTGTACTTAACTCGGGCTGTAGGGGGGCTACACTGCTGGTAGTCACAGGAATCGATTTGAAGACATCAGGCGCGTCCGTCTGGCGAATCCAGAGCTCGGAATCCGGTCTGCTGCCCGAACTAGGTCCGCGAAACTATTCGTATTGTTCGAGTTATGCTCAGCGGTGCTGTCGGTTTTCTGCACTTAACTCGGGCTGTAGGGGAGCTCCAGGGCTGGTAATCACAGGATTCGATTCGGAGATATCAGACGCGTCCGCCTGTCGCATTCAGAGGTCTGAACTCGGTCTGATACTCGAGCAAGGTGTACCAAACTATTTATATTGTTCGAGTCATCTGAGAGGTGCTGTCGGTTTACGCACGTAACTCGGGCTGTAAGAGAGCTAGAGAGCACGTGCAGAAGACAATCCAGAAGCATCGGGGGCGTTCGGCTGTTGCATCGAAAGGTCTGAAATCGCTGGGCTGAAAAACGATTCGTTATCTCATTTGTTCTGACATTATATATTATCAGGAAGCTCTACGAGTCCGCCGGCGGTAAGAAAGGTTGACGGTTCACCTGCGGTGCCCAGTTTTCATCCTTTGCAGTGAATCATGGCGCTTTCGATGGTGCAATTCTCAGGGCTCTAGCTGCATTATTTCGGTCAGAAGACTAGGAGGAACCAACATTGTGTAAGACCGAAAAAAACATTGTTTTCCTTTTTCAAGCTGGTATTGAGAAGCGTTTTTCTGTTCTTATCTAAGAACTGACTTGGTCTATCCAGAGCTATCCACGTGTTCCGAGCAGCAAGAGCTCTACAAGGATCCCGGCGGTAACCTCGTTGACGATTTACCGCCGGCTCCCCGATGAGCTAGAGGAATTCCGGCGCGGGGTGGAGCTACCGACCAAAAGAGACAATGTGACAGCTTTGGGTGGGTTTTACTAAGGTTCGAAAGATATTTCACAATTGACTTTGAGAAACCAGATGTTTCGCCTGTAGTGGGTTATGCCGCGTCTGCCAGTCAAATTTTTAGGTCCCTAGGTGCAGTATTACTAAAAACACTGGGCGCCAGCGGTAGACCGTCAACCTGTCTTTCCGCCGGGAGACTCGTAGAGCTTCCTGACCATATATAATACCAGGAAAAAGATTGCAGAGAACGAATATGTTTTTCGGCCCGAGCGATTTCAGATCTCTCGATGCAGCAGCCAAACGCCTCTGATGCTTCTCGATCGTTTTCTGCGCGTACGACTCTAGCGTTCCTCAGCCCGAGTTACGTGCGAAAATCGACAGCACCCCTCAAGATGACTCGAACGATACGAATAGTTTCGCGGACCTAGCTCGAGTAGCAGACCCAGTTCAGACCTCTGAATGCGACAGGCTGACGCGCCTGATGTCTTCAAATCGAATCCTGTGATTATCAGCCCTGTAGCCCCCATACAGCCCGAGTTAAGTGCAGAAAACCGAGAGTATCTCTCAAGATAACTCGAACAATACGAATAGTTTCCGGTACCTAGCTCGGGCAGAAGACCGAGTTCCGAGCTCTGGATTCGCCAAGCAGATGTGCCTGATGTCTCCAAATCGAATCCTGTGATTACCAGCCCTGTAGCCCCCCTACAGCCCGAGTGAAGTACAGAAAACTGACAGCACCCCTCAAGATGACTCGAATAATACGAATAGTTTCGCGGACCTAGATTGGGCAGCAGACCGAGTTCAGAGCTCGTGATACAACAGACGAACGCTCCCGATGATTCTGAATCGATTCCTGTAAGTATAAGCTCTGTAGCTGTCCTATGGCTCGAGTTAAGTACAAAATACCGACAACGCGTATCAAGATGACTCGAAACGGCCGACGCTTTTTGGCAGTAAAAGGTACCCGATCGAGCTCAGATCAAGATGGCGAGCGGGAATGGGATCCAATATCACGGGAAAAATACTAGAGCTCGAACGAATGATTGAATTTCGAGAAGAAATTTTGAACCGACCAAAAGTCATCAAAAGGTCCGTCGAGAGTTATCTTGCCAACTAGCTCTCCGGTGCGCCAGAATCACTCTTAAGCCAGCAACTGGGCGCCGGCGGTAAAACCGTCAACCTTTCTTACGCCGGGGGACTCGTAGAGCTTCCTGACAATATATAATGTCGAAAAAATTGCAGAGAACAAATAGTTTTTCAGCCGAAGCGATTTCACACCACTCGATACAACAGCCGAAAGCCCCAGATGCTTCTGGATTATTTCCTGTACGAGCTCTGTAGCTCTCCTACAGCCCGAGTTACGTGCGTAAATCGATAGCACCTCTCAAGATGACTCGAACAGAACGAATAGTTTGGCCTCTCAGGATGACTCGAACAATACGGTAGTTTCGCAGACCTAGTTCGGGCAGCAGACCGATTTCCGAGCTCTGGATTCGACAGGCGGACGCGCCTGATGTCTTCGAATCGATTCCTGTGGCACTGTAGCCCCCCTACAGCCCGAGTTAAGTGCAGAAAACCAACACCTCTCAAGATGACTCGAACAATACGAATAGTTTCGCGATTCTAGATCGGGCAACAGACCGAGTTCAGAGCTCTGGATAACAGACAAACGCGACTGATGATTCTGCATCGGTTTTCTGTAAGTATCAGCTCTGCAGCTGTCCTATCCCTCGAGTTTAGTAAAGAAAACCGAGAGCGCCTGTCAAGATGACTCGAATACTACGAATAGGATTGCGGACCTAGCTCGGCTAGCAGACCGAGTTCAGACCTCTAAATACAACAGACGAACGCGCCTGATCATTCTGAATCGATAAGGTGTGCTTACCAGCTGTGTAGCTGTGCTGTATCTCAAGTTAAGTCCAATAAACTGACAGCGCGTGTCGAGATGACTCGAAACGGCCGATCCCGCCCGTGTGCTTTCTGGCAGTAAAAAGTACCCGATCTAGCTGAGATCAAGACGGCGAGCGGGAATGAGATCGAACATCACGGGAAAAAATACTAGAGCTCTAACGAATGGTTGAATTTCGAGAACAAAATTTTCAACCGACCAAAAGTCACCAAAAGGTCCGTCGAGATTTTTCTTGCCAACTAGCTCTCCAGCGCCCAGGAATTACTCTTAACCTTCCAGCAGCAACTTGCTAAGGGAAGCTCTACGAGTTACTAGCTAAGGGAAGCTCTATGACTTACTTGACGGAACCGTCTTTGGATAAAAACACTGGGCGCCAACCTTCCTTACCGCCGGGGGGCTCGTAGAGCTTCCTGACAAAATATCATGTCGAAACAAATTGCAGAGAACAAATAGTTTTTCAGCCCAAGCGATTTCAGACCTCTCGATGCAACAGCGGAACGCCCCCGATGCTTCTGGATTGTCTTCTGTACGAGCTCTGTAGCTCGCCTACAGCCCGAGTTACGTGCGTAAATCGACAGCACCTCTCGAACAATACGAATAGTTTGGCAAACCTAGCTCGAGTATCAGACCGAGTTCAGAGCTCTGGATTCGACAGGCGGACGCGCCTGATGTCTCCGAATCGATTCCTGTGATTACCAGACCTGCAGCCCCCCTACAGCCCGAGTTAAGTGCAGAAAACCGACAGCATCTCTCAGGATGACTCGAACAAGACGAATAGTTTCCCGCTCGGGCAGCAGACCGAGATCGGAGCTCTGTTTTCGACTGCCGGACGCGCCTGAAGTCTCCGAATCGATTCCTGTGATTACCAGCCCTATAGCGCCCCTACAGTCCGAGTTAAGTGCAGAAAACCGAGAGCATCTCTCAAGAAGACTCGAAGAATACGAATAGTTTCGCGATTCTAGATAGGGCAGCAGACCAAGTTCAGAGCTCTGGATTCAAAAGACGAACGCGACTGATGATTCTGAATCAGTTTCGTAAGAATCAGATCTGTAGCTGTCATATAGCTCGAGCTAAGTACAGAAAACCGAGAGCACCTGTCAATATGACTCGAATAATACGAATAGATTTACGAACCTAGCTCGGCTAGCAGACCTATTTCAGACCTCTGGATGCAACAGGCAAACGCGCCTGATCAGTCTCAATCGATAAGGTGTGTTACCAGCTCTGTAGCTGTCCTGTATCTCGAGTTAAATCCAATATACCGGGAGCGCGTATCAAGATGACTCGAAACGGCCGATCCCGCCAACCTGCTTTTTGGAGTAAAAGGTACCCGATCGAACTGAGATCGTCATGGCGAGCGGGAATAAGATCGAATATCACGGGAAAAAATACTAGAGCTCAAACGAATTGTTGAATTTCGAGAAAAAAAATTCAACCGACCAAGAGTCACCAAAAGGTCCGTCGAGATTTTTCTTGCCAACTAGCTCTCCAGAGCCCCGGAACTGGGAACCAGCGGTAAAACGTCAACCTGTGTTTTTGCGTCTTTGCTGGGACCATCTTGGCCACTGAGGCCAGGTCCTACAAAGTCTCAGGCGAAGCGAAGTCTCTTAAAGAAGTTCGGCACAGCCTGTGGGAGCACATCACATAGAGGACTCCGAGGTGTGCAACCCTCGAGCAGTTACGAAACTGATGAGGCGAAAATAATACTACGACATGAGAGCCAGGAGACCTGGCCAAGAACTGACAATGCACACACATAATTATTGAAGACTATGCATTGAATAGGGATGCACTGAATGACCACACGAGGCAATCACAATCAACAATCAAAAAGACCACGCGAGGCAAACACAATCAACAATCCAATACAATAAGTTCGGATTGAAAGGAATCGCTCGAAGAATACGAATATCTACCGCAGAGGCAAAACCTGAGATTTACACCTTCGTTCAAAGTCCGTCAACGTCCTACCGAACCTACACACTTCGTCAAACTCCTGACCTCCTATGTCGGCGCCTTTACCTTTACCTTTGCCTTTGCCTTTGCCTTTGCAGGCAGTACTTCCACATGACGACGTTGTATCGTTCCTCGGACGTCCATAGAATTGGATTCGGAATTCGTCGCACTTGGAATCCTGTAGAAACTTGGCAGCCTCGGCACGGTTCATCTGCCCTGTAAGATATCTGTGCCTCTCGAAGAATTCCAGAAGGTCCTCCAACGTCGCTTGCACATTCTCGAACGTCCCGCGCTTCCGCACAGCATAATTTGCCCTGGCCTTTGCAGGGATCCCACCTTCTGTCAGAAGTTCTGCAAACCAATCCACTCCATTCTTTAAATACTGGATCGCATTCGACTCGTTGATACTGCCAGCAGCGTCAATCCATGCCTTAACATCGGCAATGGTGGCCTGAGAGCACGTGGAAGTCCCCTTGGCCTTCACATCCGAAGAAGATGAGACCACTGCCTTCACATCAGAAGAAGAAGAATATGAAAGAGCTGCATACGTGTCAGAAGAAAATGAGACCACTGCCTGCACATCTTTCCCACCTGACTCACGAAGGCGTAGAGCTTCCTTGCACGCAGGCGTCTGACTTTGCGTAGAGCTCATGAAGGCGTAGACCCCCTGAGTTTCCACGCCAGCATCCATTGAAGTGAACTGAGTTTGCACACAGGCGTCCTTGCCAGTGAACTGAGTTTGCACGCCAGCATCCATTGAAGAAACGTTTGGGGAATCCGTGACAGCGTCCACTTCCGCACCGTTGTGCATACCAGAAACAAGATTCTCTGTTTGCACACAGGCGTCCATTAAAGAGAGCTGAGTTTGTACACGGGCGTCCTGCACGCTGGCGGCAGCGGAACTTCCAACTGTTGAACTCCCAACTGCACTGTCATAAGAATGGGTCTGGCACAAAGTCAAACCAACTGCGGAACTTCCAAATGTTGAACTCCCAACTGCTGTTGAACTCCCAACTGCACTCTCATAGGAATGGGTATGACAAAGAGTCGGGGGGGGTCTCCGTTTGCACATCGACACGCACAGTCCGGCAAAAGGAAGAAAAAGTCTGCACTCCCACTTCCTGGATCCCCCCTCTGCAGTCTCCCTCCAATCCAGGCGGAGCAGCCAATTCTGTCATAGGAATCGTATAAGTATCGGTTTTTGGCAACAACGAGTCCAAGCAAACGGGAATACATGGCGGCTTGCAGAAGCCCAAATAAACGGCACGAGATCTCCGTGCAGCTCGCCTGTGGCAACTGCGAACATGTGGCATGATTCGTGCAACGAGAAACAAGAATCAAATTCAGGAATAAGTCACACGCACAAGGCGGATCTCCACGCGAGGCGAAGGTACAATACAAATTGCCACAACCACACCGCAACAAGGAATGAATATGAGAGGCCAACAAAGAGAGACAAGATGTACAGGGAGATGGGCAGTTGCGTAGGCAGAGCAAAACACCACGCTAGCTCAACGTTCACCTTCGCGGAGGTTCCCCAGGCAGGAGAAAATGAACGCACGCGGAGCTTGAGCCGGCAGTGCTTGAGCCGGGAACCTCGTAGAGCTCTTTTCTTGCACGGCGATCGTCGGAGCACATGAAGGAAGCTTCTGGAACGGGAAAGAAAAAACTCTAGAAAACACGTTTTTCTGTTTTTATCCAACGTCAGTTCCTGCAAGTCTTTGGATAATAATATTGCAGCTACGGACCTGAGAATTTAACTGGCAAGCGCGGCATAACCCACGACACGTGAGAAAAATACCGGTTCTCAAAATAAATTGTCAAATATCTTTCAAACTGGCGCCGGCGGTGAACCGCAACCTGGTCACCGCCGGGAATCTCGTAGAGCTCCTTCCACGCGTGAGAGTGGACTCGACAGAGAGCTTCTGGAAGCATTTCGCCCCCCCCCCCAAAAAAAAAACAAAAAAAAATCATGTCGATATGAAGTTGGTTCCGCCAAGTGTTTTAATAGTAAATTTGCGCCTACAAAGCTCATGTTAAGACGCAGAGGTCCTTATACTCGTTTACAGGTGCGAAAAATCTGCTTTCTTAAAATGAATGGTTAAATATCTTTCAAATCTTAGCAAAACCGACTGAAAGTTGCCACATTGCCCTTCCTGGCCGGGTCGACCAACTAGCTCCAGCCCGCGCCGGAATTCCTCTAGCTCATCGATGCCGAAGAGCTCTACGAGGTATTACTCTTAAGCTTCCAGCAACTGGGCGCCGGCGGTAAACCGTCAACCTTCCTTACCGCCGGGAGACTCGTAGAGCTTCCTGACAGGATATAATGTCGGAAAAAATTGCAGAGAACGAATAGTTTTTCAGCCCAAGCGATTTCAGACCTCTCGATGCAACAGCGGAACGCCCCCGATGCTTCTGAATTGTCTTCTGTACGAGCTCTGTAGCACTCCTACAGCACGTGCGTAGATCGACAGCACCTCTCAAGATGACTCGAACAATACGAATAGTTTGGCAAACCTAGCTCGAGTATCAGACCGAGTTCAGAGCTCTCGATTCGACAGGCGGACGCGCCTGATGTCTCCGAATCGATTCCTGTGATTACCAGCCCTGCAGCTGCCCTACAGCCCGAGTTAAGTGCAGAAAACCGACAGCATCTCTCAGGATGACTCAAACAATACGAATACTTTCGCGGACCTAGTTCGGGCAGCAGACCGAGTTTCGAGCTCTGGATTCGACAGGCGGACGCGCCTGATGTCTCCAAATCGATCCCTGTGACTGTAGCCCCCCTACAGCCCGAGTTAAGTATAGAAAACCGACAGCACCTCTCAAGATGACTCGAAGAATACGAACAGTTTCGCGATTCTAGATCGGGCAGCAGACCAAGTTCAGAGCTCTGGATTCAACAGACGAACGCGACTGATGATTATGAATCGGTTTCTGTAATTATCAGCTCTGTAGCTGTTATATAGCTCGAGTTAAGTACAGAAAACCGAGAGCACCTGTCAATATGACTCGAATAATACGAATAGGTTTGCGGACCTGGCTCGGCTAGCAAACCGAGTTCAGACCTCTGGATGCAACAGGCGAACGCGCCTGATCATTCTGAATCGATTAGGTGTGCTTACCAGCTCTGTAGCTGTCTTGTATCTCGATGAGTCCAATATACCGAGAGCGCGTATGAAGATGACTCGACACGACCGATCCCGCCTGCCTGCTTTTTGGCAGTAAAAGGTACCCGATCGAGCTGAGATCAAGATCGGATATCACGGGAAAAAATACTAGCGTTTTAACGAATTGTTGAATTTCGAGAACAAAATTTTCGACCGACCAAAAGTCACCAAAAGGTCCGTCGAGATTTTTCTTGCCAACTAGCTCTCCAGCGCCCCGGAATTACTCTTAAGCTTCCAGCAATAACTTGCTAACGGACGCTCTACGAGTTACTTGGTAGCGTCCAAAACCCAGAGAGCAAAGGGCACACACACCATAACTGGGCATCGGCGGTAAACCGTTAACCTTCCTTACCGCCGGGAGACTCGTAGAGCTTCCTGACAATATTTAATCTCGAAGAAAAGGCAGAGAACGAATAGTTTTTCAGCCCAAGCGATTTCAGACCTCTCGATGCAACAGCGGAACGCCCCTGATGCTTCTGAATTGTCTTCTGTACGAGCTCTGTAGCTCTCCTACGACAGCACCTCTCAAGATGACCCGAACAATACGAATAGTTTTGGCAAACCTAGCTCGAGTATCAGACCGAGTTCAGAGCTCTGGATTCGACAGCGGACGCGCCTGATGTCTCCGAATCAATTCTTGTGATTACCAGCCCTGCAGCTGCCCTACAGCCCGAGTTAAGTGCAGAAAACCGACAGCATCTCTCAGGATGACTCAAACAATACGAATACTTTCGCGGACCTAGTTCGGGCAGCAGACCGAGTTTCGAGCTCTGGATTCGACAAGCGGACGCGCCTGATGTCTCCAAATCGATCCCTGTGACTACCAGCACTGTGGCCCCCCTGCATTCCGAGTTAAGTACAGAAAACCGACAGCACCTCTCAAGATGACTCGAAGAATACGAATAGTTTTGCGATTCTAGATCGGACAGCAGACCGAGTTAAGAGCTCTGGATTCAACAGACGAACCCGACTGGTGATTCTGAATCGGTTTCGGTAAGCATCAGCTCTCTAGCTGTCGTATAGCTCGAGTTAAGTACAAAAAACCGAGAGCACCTGTCAAGATGACTCGAATAAATCGAATAGGTTTGCGGACCTAGCTCGGCTAGCAAACCGAGTTCAGACCTCTGGATCCAACAGGCAAACGCGCCTGATCATTCTGAATCGATTAGGTGTGCTTACCAGCTCTGTAGCTGTCTTTCATCTCGAGTATATACCGAGAGCGCGTATGAAGATGACTCGAAACGACCGATTCCGCCTGCCTGCTTTTTGGCAGTAAAAGGTACCCGATCGAGCTGATATCAAGATGGCGAGCGAGAATGAGATCGAATCTCACGAAAGAAAATACTAGAGCTCAAAAGAATTGAGGAAGCTCGAGAACAAAATTTTCAACCGACCACTTGGCAGCGTCCACTGGGCGCCGGCGGTAAACCGTCAACCTTCCTTACCGCCGGGGGACTCGTAGAGCTTCCTGACAATGTATAATGTGGAAAAAAATGCAGAGAACGAACAGTTTTCCAGCCCAAGCGATTTCAGACCTCTCGATGCAACAGCCGAACGCCCCCGATGCTTCTGGATTATCTTCTTCACAAGCTCTGTAGCTCTCCTACAGCCCGAGTTACGTGCGAAAATCGACAGCACCTCTCAAGATGACTCTAACAAAACGAATAGTTTGGCAACACAGCTCGAGTATCGAACCGAGTTCAGAGTTCTGAATGCGACAGGCGGACGCGTCTGATGTCTGCGAATCGACTCCTGTGATTACCAGCCTTGCAGCCCCCCTACAGCCCGAGTTAGGTGCAGAAAACCGACAGCACCTCTCAGGATGACTCGAACAAAACAATAGTTTCGCGGACCTAGTTCGGGCAGCAGACCGAGTTCCGAGCTCTGGATTCGGCAGGCGGACGCGTCTGATGTCTTCAAATCGATTCCTGTGACCACCAGCACTGTAGCCTCCCCCTCCCACCCCGAGTTGAGTGCAGAACACCGAGAGCACTTCTCAAGATGACTCGAACAATACGAACAGTTTCGCGATTCTAGATCGGGCAGCAGACCGAGTTCAGGGCTCTGGATTTAAGAGAGAAACGCGACTGATGATTCTGAATCGGTTTCTGTAAGTATCAGCTCTGTAGCTCTCCTATAACTCGAGTTAAGTACAGAAAACCGAGAGCGTCTGTCAAGATGACTCGAATAATACGAATAGGTGTGCGGACTCAGCTCGGCTAGCAGACCGAGTTCAGACCTCTAGATTCAACAGGCGAACGCGCCTGATCATTCTGAATCGATTAGCTGTGCTTACCAGCTCTGTAGCTGTCCTAAAGCTCGAATTATGTTCAGAAAACCGTTATCGCGTGTCAAGATGACTTGAAACGGCCGATCCCGCCTGCCTGCTTTTTGGCAGTGAAAGGTACCCGATCGAGCTGACATCAAGATGGCGAGCGGGAAAAAGATCCAATATCACGGGAAAAATACTAGAGCTCAAACGAATTGTTCAATTTCGAGAACAAAATTTTCAACCTACCAAAAGTCACCAAAAGGTCCGTCGAGATGTTTCTTGACAACTAGCTCTCCAGCGCTCTGGAATTACTCTTAAGTTTCCAGCAATAACTTGCTAAGGGAAGCTCTACGAGTTACTTGCTATCGTCCAAAATCCGGAGAGCGAGAACTGGCGCCGGCGGTGAACCGTCAACCTGGTCACCGCCGGGAACATCGTAGAGCTCCTTCCACGCGTAAGAGTGCTCAGTATGGAAAGAGAAGCTTCTGGAAGCATTTCTCGAAAAAGAGAAAACATCATATCTTTCATGTCGACATGAAAGTGGTTCCTCCAAGTGCTTCGATAGAAAAGGTGCACCTAGAGAGTTCATATGAAGACGCAGAGGCCCTCATAGTCGTCCACAGGTGCGAAAAATCTGCTTTCTCAAAATAAATGGTCAAATATCTTTCAAACTGGGATCCGGCGGTAAACCGTCAACCAGGCAACCGCCGGGAGCCTCGTAGAGCTCTTTTCTCATGCGGCGCTGTTCGGAGCACTCGGAAAAAGCTTTCTCGAGCGTAAAAAATATTTCCCATGTTCGCTTCATGGACCTAGCTCGAGTGCCAGACCGAGTTCGGACCCCTCGATGCGAGAAAAGAATGCGACAGGTCATACTGGATCGCTCCATATGCGCACCAGCTCTTTAGCTCTTCTAGATCTGCAGTTAAGAGAAACCGACAGCACTCGTCAAAATTATTCGTATTACGAATAGTTTCGTGGATCTAGCTCGACTGGCAGAGCGAGTTCAGACCCCTCGATGGAACAGACGAACGCAGCTGATCATTCTGAATTATTTTATGTACGTATCAGCTCTGTAGCTGCCTTTTCTCTAGTTAAGTCTAGAAAACCGTCAACGCGTCAAGATGACTCGAAACGGCCGACGGTTCCCTCAAGTCTTTTAATAGTAATATTTCAGCTACGGAACTAAAACTTTAACTGGCAGACGCGGCATAACCCGCTACAGGTGGGAAAAATACCTGTTCTTAAAACGAACTTTCAAATTTTACGCAAAGATAGGAAAACCGACCCCAAGTAATCACATTGTCTCTTAAGGTCGGCTGGGCCAACTGGCGCCGGTCACCGCCGGGAACCTCGTAGAGCTCCTTCCACGCGTGAGAGAGCTCAGAGTCGAAAGAGAGAGTTTCTGAAGGCATTTCTCCAAAAATTGAACATTGATGTTTTTCATATCGAAATGAAGTTGGTTGCTCCAAGTGTCTCGGTAGTAAAAGTGCGCCTGGAGAGCTCATATTAAGACGCAGAGGCCCTCGTGACCTTTTACAGGTGCGAAATATCTGCTTTCTCAAGATGAATTGTCGAATATCTTCGCAAAACCACCCAAAAGTTACCACATTGTCCTTTCTGGTCGGCTCGACCAACTAGCTCCACCCCGCGCCGGAATTCCTCCAGCTCATCGACGACGAAGAGCTCTACGAGATACTGGGAACCGGCGGTAAACCGTCAACCAGGTTACCGCCGGGCACCTCGCAGAGCTCTTTTCTTGCACAGCGCTCCTCGGAACACATGAAGAAAGCTTCTGAAGCGAGAGCCGAAAAATTCGAAAAATCACGATTTTTCAGTTTTCATCCAAAGTCGGTTCCTCCAAGTGTTTCAATAGTAACACTGCACCTATAAGTAGGCCTGGAAATTTTACTGGCGGACGCGGCATAACCCACTACAGGTCCGAAAAATCTGCTTTCTCAAGATGAATTGTCAAATATCCTTCAATTTTTTGCAAAACCACCCAAAAGTCATCACGTTGTCCTTTCTGGCCGGGTCGGCCAAGTCGGCCAACTAGCTCCATCCCGCGCCGGAATTCCTCTAGCTCATCGATGCCGAAGAGCTCTACGAGGCACGAGCTTCACCCTGCACCCGAATTCCCCTCAGCTCATCTTGCCGAAGAGCTCTACGAGGTATATTCGCAAAACCACCCAAAAATTACCACATTGTCCTTTTTCTGGGCGGGTCGGCAATTGGCACCGGCGGTGAACCGTCAACCTGGTCACCGCCGGGAACCTCGTAGAGCTCCTTCCACGCGTGAGAGTGCTCGGAGTCGAAGACGAGAGCGTCTGGAGGCATTTCTCGAAAAAATCCACATTGATTTTTTTCATGTCGACGAGAGGTTGGTTGCGCCAAGTGTTTCGATAGTAAAAGAGCGCCTATAGAGCTCATATTAAGACGCAGGCCTTCAAAGTCGTTTACAGGTGCGAAAAATCTGGTTTCTCCAAATAAATTGTCAAATATCTTTCAAATATTTGCAAAACCGACCCAAAGTTATCGCGTCTTCTTTTCTGGCCGGATCCACCAACTAGCTCCCCCCCGCGCCGGAATTCCTCTAGCTCATCGATAACGAAGAGCTCTACGAGGTACTTGGTAGCGTCCAAAGCCCGGAGAGCGAAGAGACCCTCGTGGACGGAAGATCTTTCCTGGAGAGCCTCCGGGGGCTCCCCAGAAGCGCCTGTGAAGCGCGGCCAGGAGCGCTTCCACGCGCGCCTGCACGCGTGTCGGCACGCGTGAACGCATACCGGAAGCTCTCCCGGACCGGCTGCCGGGACGGGCGAGTTGCTGCGAGGATCGTGGAGCGGCGACTGGCGCCGGCGGTGAACAGTCAACCTGGTCACCGCCGGGAACCTCGTAGAGCTCCTTGCAGCCGTAAGAAAGCTCAGGATCGAAGCGGAGAGCTTCTTGGAGCTTTCCTAGAAAAACGTTACATTGGGATTTTCGGAGTGAAGATGAAGTCAGTTTCCGGAAATCAACTAATACTACAACTGGCTCTAGAGAGCTGGGCTGCTTTCTCAAAATCAATTGTCAAATATCTTCCAAATCTGAGCAACACCTACCCAAAGTCACCACTTTGTCCTTTCTGGTCGGGTCGACCAACTAGCTCCACCCCGCGCCGGAATTCCTCTAGCTCATCGACTGGCGCCGGCGGTGAACCGTCAACCTGGTCACCGCCGGGAACCTCGTAGAGCTCTTCCCAAGCCTCAGAGTGCTCAGAGTCGAAAGAGAAACCTTCTGGACGCATTCCTACAAAAATTGAATGTTGATTTTTTATGTCGAGATGAAGATGGTTCCGCCAAGTGTTTTGATAGTAAATGTGCGACTACAGAGCTCATATTCAGACGCAGGGGCCCTCATAGTCGTTCACAGGTGCGGAAAATCTGGTTTCTCAAAATGAATTGTCAAATATCTTTCGAATCTTAGCAAAACCGACCCCAAGCCACCACTTTGTCCTTTCTGGCCGGGTCGACCAATGGGAACCGGCGGTAAACCGTCAACCAGGTTACCGCCGGGACCCTCGTAGAGCTCTTTTCTGACACCGCGCTCCCGGAACACATGAAGGAAGCTTCTGGGGCGAGGCCCGAAAAACTCGAAAAATTACGTTTTTCGATTTTTATCTGACGTCGGTTGCTCCAAGTGTTTTGGTAGTAATACTGTACCTACGGGCCTGGAAATTTTACAGGCGCACGCGTCATAACCCATTACAAGTGCGAAAAATCTGGTTTCTCAAAATGAATTGTCAAATGGCGCCGGCGGTGAACCGTCAACCTGGTCACCGCCGGGAACCTCGTAGAGCTCCTTGCACGCATAAGAGTGCTCAGGATCGAAGCAGGGAGCTTCTCGGGGTATTTCTAGAAAAAAACCGAATTCGCTTTTCAGTGTCAATTTCATGTTGGTTGCTCCTAATTGTTCGACAGTAGAACTGGCTCTAGAGAGCTGAGCTGCTCAGAGAACTAAGTTTATATGCCAATGCTCGGCATAAAAATCTGCTTTCTCAAATTGAATTTTCAAATATCTTTGAAATCTTCGGGAAACCGACCCAAACTGGGCGCCGGCGGTAAACCGTCAACCTTTCTTACCGCCAGGGGACTCGTAGAGCTTCCTGACAATATATAATGTGGAAAAAAATGCAGAGAACGAATAGTTTTTCAACCCGAGCGATTTCACACCTCTCGATGCAACAGCCGAACGCCCCCCAATGCTTCTGGATTGTCTTCTTTACGAGCTCTGTAGGTCTCTTACAGCCCGAGTTACGTGCGTAAATCGACAGCACCCCTCAAGATGATTCTAACAAAACGAATAGGTTGGCAACCTAGCTCGAGTATAAAACCGAGTTCAGACCTCTGAATGCGACAGGCGGACGCATCTGATGTCTGCGAACCGACGCCTGTCATTACCAGCCTGCAACCCCCCTACAGCCCGAGCTAAGTGCAGAAAACCGACAGCACCTCTGAGGATGACTCGAACAATACAATAGTTTTACAAACCTAGTTCGGGCAACAGTTCGAGTTCCGAGCTCTCGATTCGACAGGCGGACGCGCCTGATGCCTTCAAACCGATTATTGTAGCCCCCTCAGTCCGCGTTGAGTGCAGAAAACCGAAAGCACTTCTCAAGATGACTGGAAGAATACGAATAAGTTCGCGATTCTAGATCAGGCAGCATACCGAGTTCATAGCTCTGGATCCAACAGACAACTGCCACTGATGAATTTGAATCGAATCCTGTACGCATCAGCTCTTTAGCTGTCCTGTAGCTCGAGTTAAGTACAGAAAACTGAGAGCGTCTGCCAAGATGACTCGAATAATACGAATAGGTTTACGGACCCAGCTCGGCTAGCAGACCGAGTTCAGACCTCTGGATCCAACAGGCGAACGCGTCTGATCATTCTGAATCGATTAGCTGTGCTTACCAGCTCTGTAGCTGTCCTAAAGATCGAGTTATGTTCAGAAAACCGTCATTGCGTGTCAAGATGACTCGAAACAGCCGATCCCGCCGCAGTGCTTTTCGGCATTAAAAGGTACCAGATCGAGCTGATATCGAAATGGCGAGCGGGAATAAGATCTAATATCACGGGAAAAAATACTAGAGTCCCAACGAATGTTCAAATGTTGAGAATAAAATTTTCAACCGACCAAAAGTCACCAAAAGGTCCGTCGAAATTTTTCTTGCCAACTAGCTCTCCAGCGCTCCGGAACTGGGAGCCGGCGGTAAACCGTCAACCAGGTTACCGCCGCGAGCCTCGTACAGCTCTTTTCTCGCAGAAAGCTGCTTTGAACATGCGGCAGGAGCTTTTCTGATACGCGAGGTGAAAACTCGAAAAAGTAAGGTTTTTTTAGTTCTCACCCAACGACGGTTCCGCCAAGTGTTTTGATAAAAAAAAATGCAGCTACGGACCTGAGAATTCATTAGCAGACGCGACACAACCCACCGCAGGTGCGAAAATACCAGCTCTTGAAACGAATGTTCAAATCTCTCACAAAGTTCGTCCAAACGACCTAAAGTTCGCACATTGTCCGTCGGGGCCGGGTCGGCCAACTGGGCGCCGGCGGTAAACCGTCAACTTTTCTTACCGCCGGGGGACTCGCAGAGCTTCCTGACAATATATAATCTCGAAAAAAATTGCAGAGAACGAATAGTTTTTCAGCCCAAGCGATTTCAGACCTCTCGATGCAACAGCCGAACGCCCTCCGATGCTTCTGGATTGTCTTCTGTACGAGCTCTGTAGCTCCCCTACAGCCCGAGTTACGTGCGTCAATCGACAGCACCTCTCAAGATCACTCGAACAAAACGAATAGTTTGGCAAACCCAGCTCGAGTATCAGGCCGAGTTCAGACCTCTGAATGCGACAGGCGGACGCGTCTGATGTCTCTGAATCGATTCCTGTGATTACCCGCCCTGCAGCCCCCCTACAGCCCGAGTTAAGTAGAAAGCCGAAAGCATCTTTCAGGATGACTCGAACAATACGAACAGTTTCGAGGACCGAGTTCGGGCAGCAGACCGAGTTCCGAGCTCTGGATTCCACAGACGGACGCGCCTGATGTCTCCAAATCGATTGCTGTCATCACCAGCACTGTAGCCCCCCTACAGCCCGAGTTAAGTGCAGAAAACCCACAGCACCTCTCAAGATGACTCGCACAATACGAATAGTTTCGCGATTCTGGATCGGGCAGCAGACCGAGTTCAGAGTTCTGGGTTCAACAAACAAACGCGACTGATGATTATGAAGCGGTTTCTGTAAGTATCAGCCCTGTAGCTGTCCTATAGCTCGAGTTAAGTACAGAAAACCGAGAGCGTCTGTCAAGATGACTTGAATAATACGAATAGGTTTGCGGACCTAGCTCGCCTAGCAGACCGAGTTCAGACCTCTGGTTGGAACAGCCGAACGCGCCTGATCATTCTGAATCGATAAGGTGTGCTTATCAGCTCTGTAGCTGTCCTATATCTCGAGTTAAGTTCAGTATACCGACAGCGCGCATCAAGATGACTCGAAACGGCCGATCCCGCCTGGACGCTTTTTGGCAGTAAGAGGTACCCGATCGAGCTGAGATCAAGATGGCGAGCGGGAATAAGATCGAATATCTCGGGAAAAATTACTAGAGCTCTAACGAATGGTTGAATTTCGAGAACAAAATTTTCAACCGACCAAAATTCCTCAAAATGTCCGTCGGGATTTTTCTTGCCAACTAGCTCTCCAGCGCCCCGGAATTACTGGGCGCCGGCGGTAAACCGTCAACCTTCCTTACCGCCAGGGGACTCGTAGAGCTTCCTGAGCATATATAATGTCGAAAAACATGCAGAGAACGAATAGTTTTTCAGCCTAAACGATTCCAGACCTCTCGATGCAACAGCCAAACGCCCCTCCTGCTTCTGGATCGTTTTCTGTGCGCACGAGCTCCGTTGCTCTCGCACAGCCCGAGTTACGTGCGAAAACCGACAGCACCTCACAAGATCACTCGAACAATAGAAATAGTGCCGCGAATCTAGCTCGAGTATCAGACGAGTTCAGACATCTGAATGACAGGCGGACGCACCTGATGTCTGCGAATCGATTCCTGTGATCACCAGCCCTGCAGCCCCCTTACAGCCCGAGATAAGTGCAGAAAATCGACAGCAGCTCTGAAGATGACTCAAACAATACGAATAGTTTCGCGGACCTAGATCGGGCAGCAGGCCGAGTTCAGGCCTCTCAATGCGACAGGTGGACGCGACCCTGATGTCTCCGAATCGATGCCAGTGATTACCAGCACTGTAGCCCCCTTACAGCTCGAGTTAAGTGCAGAAAACGGACAGCACCTCTCAAGATGACTCGACCAATACAAATAGTTTTGCGAACCTAGCTCGGGCAGCACACCGAGTTCCGAGCTCTGGATTCGGCAGACAGACGCGCCTGATGTCTCCGAATCGATTCCTGTGAGTACGAGCCCTGTAGCCAACCTACAGCCCGCGCTAAGTGCAGAAAACTGTCAGCACCTCTCAAGATGACTCACAACACGAATAGTTTCGCGAACCTAGCTCGGGCAGCAGAGCGACTTCAGACCTCTAGATGAAACAGACGAACGCGCCTGATGATTCGCAATCGATTTCTGTGATAATGAGCTCTCTAGCTGGCCTACAGCTCGAGTTAAGTACAAAATACCGACAACGCGTATCAACATGACTCGAAACAGCCGATCCCGCCGCGATGCTTTTTTGCAGAAATATTTACCCGATCGAGCTGAGATCAAGATGACGAGCGGGATTGAGATCGAATATGATCAGAAAAAATACTAGAACTCAAACGAATTGTTGAATTTTGATAACAAAACTGGGCGCCGGCGGTAAACCGTCAACCTTTGTTACCGCCGGGGGACTCGTAGAGCTTCCTGACAATATATAATGTCGAAAAAAATACACAGAAAAAATAGTTCAGCCCAAGCAATTTCGGATCTCTCGGATGCAACAGCCACACGCCCCCGATGCACCTGGCTTTCTGTACGAGCTCTGTAGCTCTCCTACAGCCCGAGTTATGTGCGTGAATCGACAGCACCTCTCAAGATGACTCGAACAATACGAATAGTTTGGCAAACCTAGCTCGAGTATCAGACCGAGCTCAGACCTCTGCATGCGACAGGCGGACGCGTCTGCTGTCTCTGAATTGATTCCTGTGATTACCAGCCCTGCAGCCCCCCCTACAGCCAGAGTTAAGTGCAGGAAACCGACAGCACCTCTCAGGATGACTCGAACAATACAAATAGTTTCGCGGCCCTGGTTCGGGCAGCAGACAGAGTTCGGAGCTCTGCATTCGAAAGGCGGACGCGCCTGATGTATCCGAATCGATTCCAGTGATTACCAGCCATGTAGCCCCCCTACAGCCCGAGTTAAGTGCAGAGAACCGACAGCATCTCTCAAGATGACTCGAACAATACGAATAGTTTCGCGATTCTAGATCGGGCAGCAGACCGAGTTCAGATCTCTAGATGGAGCAGACAACGGCCACTGATGATTCTGAATCCGATTCTGTACGCATCAGCTCTCTAGCTGTCCTGTAGCTCGAGTTCAGTACAGAAAACCGAGAATGTCTGTCAAGGGGACTCGAATTCTACGAATAGGTTTGCGGACCTAGCTCGGCTAGCAGACCGAGTTCAGACCTCTGGGTTCAGGATGCGAACGCGCCTGATCATTCTGAATCGATTAGCTGTGCTTACCAGCTCTGTAGCTGTCCTGAAGCTCGAGTTATCTTGAGAAAACCGTCACCGCGTATCAAGATGACTCGAAACGGCCGATCCCGCCTGGACGCTTTTTGGAAGTGAAAGGTACCCGATCGAGCTGAGATCGAGACGGCGAGCGGGAATAAGATCGAATATCACGGGAAAAAATGCTAGATCTCTAACGAATGGTTGAATTTCGAGAACAAAATTTTCAACCGACCAAAAGTCAGCAAAAGGTCCGTCGAGATTTTTCTTCCCAACTAGCTCTCCAGCCCCCCGGAACTGGGCGCCGGCGGTAAACCGTCAACCTTTGTTACCGCCGGGACTCGTAGAGCTTCCTGACAAGATATAATGTTGAAAAAGTTACACAGCAAAATAGTTTTTTAGACCAAGCAATTTCAGAGCTCTCGTAACTCGACAGCACCTCTCAAGATGACTCGAACAATACGAATAGTTTGGCAAACCTAGCTCGAGTATCACACCAAGTTCAGACCTCTGCATGCGACAGGCGTACGCACCTGATGTCTGCGAATCGATGCCTGATTACCAGCCCTGCAGCCCCCCCTACAGCCCGAGTCAAGTGCAGGAAACCGACAGCACCTCTCAGGATGACTCGAACAATACGAATGCAGACAAAGTTCGGAGCTCTGGATTCGACAGACGGACGCGCCTGATGTCTCCGAATCGATTCCAGTGATTACCAGCCATGCAGCCCCCCTACAGTCCGAGTTGAGTGCAGAGAACCAACATCATCTCTCAAGATTGACTCGAACAATACGACTAGTTTCGCGATTCTAGATCGGGCGGCAGACCGAGTTCAGAGCTCTGGATTGAACAGACAACGGCCACGGATGATTCTGAATCAGATTCTGTACGTATCAGCTATGTAGCTGTCCTGTAGCTCGAGTTAAGTACAGAAAACCGAGAGCGTCGGTGCAGATGACTCAAATAATACGATTCGGTTTGCGGACCTATCTCGGCTAGCAGACCGAGTTCAGACCTCTGGGTTCAACAGGCGAACGCGCCTGATCATTCTCAATCGATTAGCTGTGCTTACCAGCTCTGTAGCTGTCCTGAAGCTCGAGTTATCTTGAGAAAACCGTTACCGCGTGACAAGATGACTCGAAACGGCCGATCCCGCCCGTGTGCTTTTTGGCAGTAGAAGGTACCCGATCGAGCTGAGATCAAGACGGCGAGCGGGAATAAGATCGAATATCACGGGAAAAAAACTAGAGCTCTAACGAATGGTTGAATTTCGAGAACAAAATTTTCAACCGACCAAAAGTCGTCAAAATGTCCCTCGAGATTTTTCTTGCCAACTGGCGCCGGCGGTGAACCGTCAACCTGGTCACCGCCGGGGACCTCGTAGAGCTCCTAGTACGCGTAAGAATGCTCAGTATCAAAAGAGAGGGCTTCTGGAAGCATTTCTCGGAAAAGAGAAAACATGATTTTTTCCATGTCGACATGAAGTTGGTTTCGCCAAGTGTTTTGATAGTAAAAGTGCATCTAGAGAGCTCATATTAAGACGCAGAGGCCTTCATAGTCGTCTACAGGTGCGAAAAATCTGCTTTCTCAAAATAAATGGTCAAATATCTTTCAAATATTCGCAAAATCACCCAAAAGTTGTCACTTTGTCCTTGCTAGTCGGGTCGGCCAACTGGCGCCGGCGGTGAACCGTCAACCTGGTCACCGCCGGGAACCTCGTAGAGCTCCTAACACGCGTAAGAGTACTCAGCATCAAAAGAGAGGGCTTCTGGAAGCATTTCTCGAAAAAGAGAAAACATGATTTTGTTCATGTCGACATAAAGTTGGTTTCGCCAAGTGTTTTGATAGTAAAACTGCATCTAGACAGCTCATATTAAGACGCAGAGGCCCTCATAGTCGTCTACAGTGCGAACAATCTGCTTTCTCAAAATAAATGGCCAAATATCTTTCAAAAAATCGCACTGGGCGCCGGCGGTAAACCGTCAACCTTGGTTACCGCCGGGAGACTCGTAGAGCTTCCTAGCTCGACTTAAGTTGAGAAAACCGACAGCACCTACCAACATTCCGACTCATAGTGAATATTTTTTGACCTCTGAATGCGACAGGCGGACGCGTCTGATGTCTGCGAATCGACTCCTGTCATTACCAGCCCTGCAGCCCCCCTACAGCCCGAGTTAAGTGCAGAAAACCGACAGCACCTCTCAGGATGACTCGAACAATACAATAGTTTCGCAGACCTAATTCGGGCAGCAGACCGAGTTCCGAGCTCTCGATTCGACAGGCGGACGCGCCTGATGTCTTCAAATCGATTCCTGTGACCACCAGCACTGTAGCGCCCCTCAGCGCGAGTTGAATAAAGAAAACCGAGAGCACTTCTCAAGATGACTCGACCAAAACGAATAGTTTCGCGATTCTAGATCGGGCAGCAGACCGAGTTCAGAGCTCTGGATTGGACAGACAAACGCAACTGATGATTCTGAATCGGTTTCTGTAAATATCAGCTCTGTAGCTGTCCTACAGCTCGCGTTAAGTACAGAAAACCGAGAGTTGCTGTCAAGATGACTCGAATAATACGAATAGGTTTGCGGACTTAGCTCGGCTAACAGACCGAGTTCAGACCTCTGGATTCAACAGGCGAACGCGCCTAATCATTCTACATCGATTAGCTGTGCTCACCAGCTCTGTAGCTGTCCTAAAGCTCGAGTTATGTTCAGAAAACCGTCAGCGCGTATCAAGATGACTCGAAACGGCCGATCCCGCCACAGTGCTTTTCGATAGTAATATTCACCCGATCGAGCTGAGATGGCGAGCGGGAATAAGATCGAATATCACGGGAAAAAATACTAAAACTCTAACGAACTGTCAAATTTTGAGAACATAATTTTCAACTGAGCAAAAGTCACCAAAAGTTCCGTCGAGATTTTTCGAGCCAACTAACCCGCCAGTGCGTCCGAATGACTGGGCGCCGGCGGTAAACCGTCAACCTTGGTTACCGCCGGGAGACTCGTAGAGCTTCCTAGCTCGACTTAAGTTGAGAAAACCGACAGCACCTACCAACATTCCGACTCATAGTGAATATTTTTTGAACTCTGAGTGCAACAGGCGGACGCGTCTGATGTCTGCGAATCGACTCCTGTCATTACCAGCCCTGCAGCCCCCCTACAGCCCGAGTTAAGTGCAGAAAACCGACAGCACCTCTCAGGATGACTCGAACAATACAGTAGTTTTGCAGACCTAATTCGGGCAGCAGACGAGTTCCGAGCTCTGGATTCGACAGGCGGACGCGCCTGATGTCTTCAAATCGATTCCTGTGACCATCAGCACTGTAGCCCCCCTCAGCGCGAGTTGAGTGAAGAAAACCGAGAGCACTTCTCAAGATGACTCGACCAATACGAATAGTTTCGCGATTCTATATCGGGCAGCAGACCGAGTTCAGAGCTCTGGATTGGACAGACAAACGCAACTGATGATTCTGAATCGGTTTCTGTGAATATCAGCTCTGTAGCTGTCCTACAGCGAGTTAAGTACAGAAAACCGAGAGTTCCTGTCAAGATGACTCGAATAATACCAATAGGTTTGCGGACCTAGCTCGGCTAGACCGAGTTCAGACCTCTGGATTCAACAGGCGAACGCGCCTAATCATTATACATCGATTAGCTGTGCTTACCAGCTCTGTAGCTGTCCTAATGCTCGAGTTATGTTCAGAAAACCGTCAGCGCGTATCAAGATGACTCGAAACGGTCGATCCCGCCACAGTGCTTTTCGATAGTAATATTCACCCGATCGAGCTGAGATCAATATGGCGAGCGGGAATAAGATCGAATATCAAAGGAAAAAATACTAGAGCTCTAACGAATTGTTGAATTTCGAGAACAAAATTTTCAACCGACCAAAAGTCACCAAACTGGGCGCCGGCGGTAAACCGTCAACCTTTCTTACCGCCAGGGGACTCCCAGAGCTTCCTGACAATATATAATGTGGAAAAAATGCAGAGAACGAATAGTTTTCAGCCCAAGCGATTTCAGACCTCTCGATGCGTCAGCCGAACGCCCCCGATGCTTCTGGATCTGCGAATCGACTTGTGATCACCAGCCTGCCCCCCTGCAGCCCGAGTTAAGCACCTCTCAGGATTACTCGAACAATAAAATAGTTTCGCGGACTAGTTCGGGCAGCAGACCGAGTTCCGAGCTCTGGATTCGACAGGCGGACGCGCATGATGTCTTCAAATCGGTTCCTCTGACCATCATCACTGTAGCCTCCCCGCAGCCCGAGTTGAGCGCAGAAAACCGAGAGCACTTCTCAAGATCACTCGAACAATACGAATAGTTTCGCGATTCTAGATCGAGCAGCAGACCGAGTTCAGAGCTCTGGATTCAACAGACAAATGCGATTGATGATTCTGAATCGGTTTCTGTGAGTATCACCTCTGTAGCTGTCCTATAGCTCGAGAAAGTACAGAAAACTGAGAGCGTCTGTCAGGATGACCCGAACTTGGCAGCGTCCAAAACCCGGAGAGCGAAGAGACCCCTAGGATCGAGAAGTCTTCTCTGGAGAGGGCTGGGGAGCCTCCCTGGAGCGCCTCGGAAGCGCTGCCAGGAACGCTTCCATGCGTGCCTGCACGAGTGCAGGCACGCGCGGACGCGTGCCGGAAACGCTCCCGGACCAGCTGCCGGGCCAGGCGAGCCGCTGCGAGGATTCTGGAGCGCAGAGATGGGCTGCTGGCGGGCACCACCACCGTCCGGCTTCTAATCTAAAACCCTTCAGCTCTCAGAGAGCTCTCCGGGAATAATACGAATAGGTTTGCGGACCTAGCTCGGCTAGCAGACCGAGTTCAGACCTCTAGATTCAACGGGCGAACGCGCCTGATCATTCTGAATCGATTAGATGTGCTCACCAGCTCTGTAGCTGTCCTAAAGCTCGAGTTATGTTGAGAAAACCGTCATCGCGCGTCAAGATGACCCGAAACGGCCGATCCCGCCTGCCTGCTTTTTGGCAGCAAAACGTATCCGATCGAGGTGAGATCAAGATGGCGAGCGGGCATAAGATCGAATATCATGGGAAAAAATACTAGAGGTCAAACGAATTGTTGAATTTCGAGAACAAAACTGGCGCCGGCGGTGAACCGTCAACCTGGTCACCGCCGGGAACCTCGTAGAGCTCCTTTCACGCGTGAGAGTGCTCAGAGTGGAAAGAGAAAGCTTCTGGAGGCATTTCTCGAAAAAAACAACATTGTTTTTTTTTTGATGTCGACAAGAAGTTAGTTCCGCCAAGTGTTTTGATAGTGAATATGCGCCTACAGAGCTCATATTAAGACGCAGAGGCCCTCATAGTCGTTTACAGGTGCGAAAAATTTGCTTTCTCAAAATGAATTGTCAAAAATCTTTCAAATCTGAGCAAAACCACTCAAAAGTTATCACTTTGTCCTTTCTGGCCGGGTCGGCCAACTGGGCGCCGGCGGTAAACCGTCAACCTTCGTTACCGCCGGGGGACTCGTAGAGCTTCCTGACAACATATAATGTCGGAGAAAAATACACGGAAAAAAAGTTTTTTCAGCCCAAGCAATTTCAGACCTCTCGGATGCAACAGCCGAACGCCCAAGATGCTTCTGGATTGTCTTCTGTACGAGCTCTGTAGCTCTTCTACAGCCCGAGTTACGTGCGTAAATCGACAGCACCTCTCAAGATGACTCGAACAATACGAATAGTTTGGCAAATCTAGCTCGAGTATCAGACCGAGTTCAAACGACAGCATCTCTGAAGATGACTCGAACAATACGAATAGTTTCGCTTCTAGATCGGAGAGCAGACCGAGTTCAGAGCTCTCGATTCACCAGACAACGGCCACTATGATTCTGAATCAGATTCTGTACGTATCAGCTATGTAGCTGTCCTGTAGCTCGAGTTAAGTACAGAAAACGGAGAGCGTCTGTCAAGATGACTCGAATAATACGAATAGGTTTGCGGACCTAGCTCGGCTAGCAGACCGAGTTCAGACCTCTGGGTTCAACAGGCGGACGCGCCTGATCATTCTGCATCGATTAGCTGTGCTCACCAGCTCTTTAGATGTCTTGAAGCTCGAGTTATCTTGATAAATCCGACAGCCCGTATCAAGATGACTCGAAACGGCCGATCCCGCCTGCCTGCTTTTTGGCAGTAAAAGGTACCCGATCGAGCTGAGATCAAGATGGCGAGCGGGAATAAGATCGAATATCTGGGAAAAATACTAGAGCTCTAACGAATGTTGAATTCCGAGAACAAAATGTTCAACCGACCAAAAGTCATCAAAAGGTCCGTCGAGATTTTTCTTGCCAACTAGCTCTACAGCGCCCAGGAATTACTCTTAAGCTTCCAGCAACTACTTGCTAAGGGAAGCTCTACGAGTTACTTGCTAAGGGAAGCTCTACGAGTTAGTCACCAAAAGGTCCGCGAGATTTTTCTTGCCAACTGGGCGCCGGCGGTAAACCGTCAACCTTTGTTACCGCCGGGGACTCGTAGAGCTTCCTGACAACATATAATGTCGGAAAAATTTCGCTGAAAAAAATAGTTTTTCAGCCCAAGCAATTTGAGACCTCTCGGATGCAACAGCCGAACGCCCACGATGCTTCTGGATTGTTCTCTGTACCAGCTCTGTAGCTCTCCTACAGCCCGAGTTACGCGCGTAAATGGACAGCACCTGTCAAGATGACTCGAGCAATATGAATAGTTTGGCAAACCTAGCTCGAGTATCAGACCGAGTTCAGACCTCTGCATACGACAGGCGGACGTCTGATGTCTCTGAATCGATTTCTGTTATTCAGCCCTGCAGCCCCCACAGACCGAGTTAAGTGCAGGAAACCGACAGCACCTCTCAGGATGACTCGAACAATACGAATAGTTTCGCGGACCTAGTTCGAGCAGCAGACAGAGTTCGGAGCTCTGGATTCGAAAGCCGGAAGCACCTCATGTCTCCGAATCAATTGCTCTAAATACCAGCCCATGCGATCCCTTACTGGGCGCCGGCGGCAACCTTTCTTACCGCCGGGGGACTCGTAGAGCTTCCTGACAATATATTATGTGGAAAAAATGCAGAGAACGACTAGTTTTTCAGCCCAGGCGATTTCAGACCTCAAGATGACTCTAACAAAAAAACGAACAGTTTGGCAACCCAGCTCGAGTATGAAACGAGTTCAGACCTCTGAATGCGACAGGCGGACGCGTCTGATGTCTCTGAATCGATTCCTGTGATTAACAGCCCTGCAGCCACCCTCCAGCCTGAGTTAAGTGCAGAAAACCGACAGCAGTTCTCAGGATAACTCGAATAATACAATAGCTTTGCGGACCTAGTTCGAGCAGCAGACCGAGTTCCGAGCTCTGGGTTCGAAAGAAGAACGCGCCTGATGTATCCAAATGGATGTATGTGACCAGCAGCACTGTAGCTCTCCCCCAGCACGAGTTAAGTGCAGAAAACCGAGAGTACTTCTCAAGATGTCTCGAACAACGAATAGTTTCACGAATCTCGATCGGGCAGCAGGTCGAGTTCAGAGCTCTCGATTGGACAGACGAACGCGTCTGATAATTCCCAATCGATTTCTGTGAGTATGAGCTCTGTAGCTGCCCTACAGCTCGAGTTAAGTACGTAAAACCAAGAGCGTCTGCTACGATGACTCGACTAATACGAATAGATTTGCGAACCTACCTCGGCTAGCAGACCGAGTTCAGACCTCTGGATCCAACAGGCGAACGCGCATGATCATTCTGAATTGATTAGCTGTGCTTACCAGCTCTGTAGGTCCTAAAGCGACATCGCGTGTCAAGATGACTCGAAACGGCCAATTCCGCCTGCCTGCTTTTTGGCAGTAAAAGGTACCCGATCGAGCTGAGATTAAGATGGCGAGCGAGAATAAGATCAAATATGATAGGAAGAAATACTAGAGCTCAAACGAATGTTCAAATTCCGAGAACAAAATTATTAACCGACCAAAAGTCACCAAAAGGTCCGTCGAGATTTTTCTTGCCAGCTAGCTCTCCAGTGCGCCGGAATTACTCTTAAGCTTCCAGCAACTAGCTAAGGGAATCTCTACGAGTTACAGCCTCTAGATCGGCAGCAGACCGAGTTCAGAGCTCTGGATTCAAAAGACAACGGCTACTGTGATTCTAAATCTGATTCTGTACGCATCAGCTCTGTAGCTGTCCTATAGCTCGAGTAAAGTACAGAAACCCGAGAGCGTCTGTCAAGACTCGAATAATACGAGTAGGTTTGCGGACCTAGCTCGGCTAGCAGACCGAGTTTAGACCTCTTGAATGAACTGGGCGCCGGCGGTAAGCCGTCAACCTTCCTTACCGCCGGGGACTCGTAGAGCTTCCTGACAACATATAATGTCGAAAAAAATTGCAGGGAAAAAATAGTTTTTCAGCCCAAGCAATTTCAGACCTTTCCTGCATGCGACAGGCGGACGCGTCTGATGTCTCTGAATCGATTCCTGTGATTACCAGCCCTCCAGCCCCCCTACAGCCCGAATTAAGTGCAGGGCACCGACAGCACCTCTTAGAATGCTCGAATAATACAAATAGTTTCGCGGACCTAGTTTAGGCAGCAGACAGAGTTCGGAGCTCTGGGTTCGAAAGGCGGACGCATCTGATGTCTCCGAATCGATTCCAGTGATTACCAGCATGCAGCCCCCTACAGTCCGAGTTAAGTGCAGAGAATCGACAGAATCTCTCAAGATGACTCGAACAATACGAATAGTTTCGCGATTCTAGATCGGGCAGAAGACCGATTTTAGAGCTCTGAACTCAACAGGCAACGGCCACTGAAGATTCTCAACCAGATTCTATACGTATCAGCTCTATAGCTGTCCTGTAGCTCGAGTTAAGTACAGAAACCCGAGAGCGTCTGTCCAAGATGACTCGAATAATACAATATATTTGCAGACCTAGCTCGGCTAGCAGACCGAGTTCAGACCTCTGGGTTCAATGGGCGAACGCGCCTGATGATTCCAATTCGATAAGTTCTGTTTACCAGCTCTGTAGCTGTCCTGAAGCTCGAGTTATCTTGAGAAAACCGTCACCGTCTATTAAGATAACTCGAAATGACCGACCCCGCCTGCCTGCTTTTTGGCAGTAAAGCTACCCGATCGAGCTGAGATCAAGATGGCGAGCGGGAATAAGATCGAATATTATGGGAAAAAATACTAGAGCTCCAACGAAAGTTCAAACTGGCGCCGGCGGTGAACCGTCAACCTGGCTACCGCCGGGAACCTCGTAGAGCTCCTTTCACGCGTAAGAGTGCTCAGAGTCAAAAGAGAGAGCTTGTGAGAGCATTTCTCGAAAAGAGGAAACATTGATTTGTTTGTGTCGGCATGAAAATGCTTGCTCCAAGTGTTTTGATAATAAAAGTCCGCCTACGGAGCTCATACTAAGACAGAGAGGCCCTCATAGTCGTTTACAGGTGCGAAAAATCTGCTTTCTCAAAATGAATTGTCAAATATCTTTCAAAAAATTGCAAAACCACCCAAAAGTTACCACTGGGCGCCGGCGGTAAACCGTCAACCTTGGTTACCGCCGGGGAACTCGTAGAGCTTCCTAGCTCGACTTAAGTTGAGAAAACCGACAGCACCTACCAACATTCTGACTTATAGTGAATATTATTTGATCTCTGAATGCGACAGGCGGACGGGTCTCATGTCTGCGAATCGACTCCTGTCATTGCCAGCGCTGGAGCCCCCCTACAGCCCGAGTTAAGTGCAGAAAACCGACAGCATCTCTCAGGATGACTCGAACAATACAATAGTTTCGCATACCTAATTCGGGCAGCAGACCGAGTTCCGAGCTCTGGATTCGACAGACGGACGTGCATGATCACTTCGAATCGATTCATGTAAGAACCAGCACTGTAGCCTGCTCTCAGCGCAAGTTGAGTGAAGAAAACCGAGAGCATCTCTCAAGATGACTCGACCAATACGAATAATTTCGCGAGTCTAGATCGGGCAGCTGGCCGAGTTCAGGGCTCTGGATTCGACAGACAAACGCAACTGACGATTCTGAATGAGTTTCTGTAAATATCAGCTTTGTAGCTGTCATACAGCTCGAGTTAAGTACAGAAAATCGAAAGTTTCTGTCAAAATGACTCGAATACTACGGATAGGTTTGCGAACCTAGCTCGGCTCACAGACCGAGTTCAGAGCTCTAAATTAGACAGGCGAACGCGCCTAACCATTCTACATCGATGAGCTGTGCTCACCCGCTCTGTAGCTGCTCTACAGCTCGAGTTATGTTCAGAAAACCGTCAGCGCGTATTAAGATGACTCAAAACGGCCGATCCCGCCACAGTGCTTTTCGATAGTAATATTCACCCGATCGAGCTGAGATCAAGATGGCGAGCGGGAATAAGATCGAATATCACGGGAAAAAAAACTAGAGCTCTAACGAATTGTTGAATTTCGAGAACCAAACTGGGCGCCGGCGGTAAACCGTCAACCTTTCTTACCGCCGGGGGACTCGTAGAGCTTCCTGACAACATATAATGTCGAAAAAAATTACACTAAAAAATAATTTTTCAGCCCAAGCAATTTCAGACCTCTCGGATGCAACAGCCGAACGCCCCCGATGCTTCTGGACTTCTGTACGAGCTCTGTAGCTCTCCTACAGCCCGAGTTACGTGCGTAAATCGACAACACCTCTCAAGATGACTCGAACAATACGAATAGTTTGGCAAACCAGGCTCCAATATCAGACCGAGTTCAGACCTCTGCATGCGACAGGCGGACGCGTCTGATGTCTCTGAATCGATTCCTGTAATTACTAGCCCTGCAGCCCCCCCTACAGCCCGAGTTAAGTGCAGGGAATCGAGAGCACCTCTCAGGATGACTCGAACAATACGAATAGTTTCGCGAACCTAGTTCGGGCAGCAGACAGAGTTTGGAGCTCTCGGTTCGAAAGGCGAACGCGTCTGATGTCTCCGAATCGATTCCAGTGATTACCAGCCATGCATCCCCCTAGAGCCTGAGTTGAGTGCAGAGAACCGACAGCATCTCTCAAGATGACTCGAACCATACGAATAGTTTCGCGATTCTAGATCGGGCAGGAGACCGAGTTCAGAGCTCTGGATTCAACAGACAACGGCCACTGATGATTCCGAATCAGATTCTGTATGTATCAGCTCTGTAGCGTCCTGTAGCTCGAGTAAAGTACAGAAAACCGAGAGCGTCTGTCAAGATGACTCGAATAATACGAATAGCTTTGCGACCTAGCTCGGCTAGCCGACCGAGTTCAGACCTCTGAATTCAACAAACGAACGCGCCTGATCATTCTGAATCGATAAGATCTGCTTACCAGCTCTGTAGCTGTCCTGAAGCTCGAGTTATCTTGAGAAAACCGTCACTACCTGTCGAGATAACTCGAAACGACCGATCCCGCCTGCCTGCTTTTTGGCAGTAAAAGCTACCCGATCGAGCTGACATCGAGATGACGAGCGGGAATAAGATCGAATATCATGGGAAAAAATACTAGAGCTCTAACGAGTGGTTGAATTTCGAGAACAAAATTTTCAACCGACCAAAAATCACCAGAAGGTCCGTCGAGATTTTTCTTGCCAACTAGCTCTCCAGCGCCCCGGAACTGGGAACCGGCGGTAAACCATCAACCAGGTTACCGCCGGGACCCTCGTAGAGCTCTCTCATCACACCGCGCTCCTCAGAACACAGGGAGCAAGCTTCTGGAGTGCGAAACGAAAGAATCGAAACATCACGTTTTTCTGTGTTTATCCAAAGTCGGTTCCTCCAAGTGTTTTGATAGAAATACTGCACCTACGGACCTGCAAATTTTACTGGCAGACGCGTCTTAACCCACTACAGGTGCGAAAAATCTGCTTTCTCAAAATGGATTGTCAAATATCTTTCAAATGTTCGCAAAACCACCCAAAAGTTGTCACATTGTCCGCCTCGGCCGGCTGGACCAACTGGCGCCGGCGGTGAACCGTCAACCTGGTCACCGCCGGGAACCTCGTAGAGCTCCTTTTACGCGTAAGAGTGCTTAGTCGAAAGAGAGAGCTTCTGGAAGCATTTCTCGAACAAGGAAAAAAATATGTTTTTCGTATCGACATGAAGTTGGTTGTTCCAAGTGTTTTGATAGTAAAAGTGCGCCTACCGAGCTGAGCTGCTCAGAACAAAGTTAAGATACTAATGCTCGGGGTAAAATCTGCTTTCTCAAAATGAATTTTCAAATATCTTTGAAAAAATTCCAAAACCACCCAAAAGTTAACACTTTATCCTTTCTGGCCGGGTCGACCAATGGGCGCCGGCGGTAAACCGTCAACCTGTGTTACCGCCGGGGGACTCGTAGAGCTTCCTGACAACATATAATGTCGAAAAAAAATGCAGAGAACGAATAGTTTTTCAGCCCAACTCGAGTATCAGACCGAGTTCAGACCTCTGAATGCGACAGACGGACGCGTCTGATTTCTCCGAATCGATTC
Source organism: Prorocentrum cordatum (assembly GCA_963575745.1). Taxonomy (NCBI): domain Eukaryota; class Dinophyceae; order Prorocentrales; family Prorocentraceae; genus Prorocentrum; species Prorocentrum cordatum. The sequence continues at coordinate 16,985 of CAUYUJ010002801.1, read as the reverse complement.
CTGTGATTACCCGCCATGCAGCCTCCCTACAGCCCGAGTCAAGTGCAGAACGCCGACAGTAGCTCTCAAGATGACTGGAAGAATACGAACAGTTTCGTGATTCTGGATCGCATAGCAGACCGAGTTCAGAGCTCTGGATTCGACAGACAAACGCGACTGATGCTTCTGAATCGGTTTCTGAAACTATCAGCCCTGTAGCTGTCCTATAGCTCGAGCTAAGTACAGGAAACCGAGAGCGCCTATCAAGATGATTCAAATAATACGAATAGGTTTGCAGACCTGGCTCGGCGAGCAGACCGAGTTCAGACCTCTGGTTGGAACAGCCGAACGCGCCTCATGATTCTGAGTCGATGAGGCGTGCTTACCAGCTCTGTAGCTGTCCTATATCTCGAGTTAAGTTCAGAATACCGACAGTGCGAATCAAGATGACTTGAATAATACGAATAGGCTTGCGGACCTAGCTCGGCTAGCAAACCGAGTTCAAAGCTCTGGATTCAACAGGCGAATGCACATAATCATTCTACATTGATTAGCTGTGCTTATCAGCTCTGTAGCTGTCCTACAGCTCGAGTTAAGTACAAAATACCGACAACGCGTATCAAGATGACTCGAAACGGCCGATCCCGCCAGTGTGCTTTTTGGCAGTAAAAGATACCCGATCCAGCTGAGATCAAGATGAAGAGCAGGAATAAGATCGAATATCACGGAAAAAGATACTAGAGCACAAACGAATTCTTGAATTTCGAGAACAAAATTTCAACCGACCAAAAGTGGTAAAAATTTCAGATCTTTTTTTTCGAGCCAACTAGCTCTCCAGCGCGCCGGAACTGGGCGCTGGCGGTAAACCGTCAACCTTGGTTACCGCTGGAAGACTCGTAGAGCATCCTAGCTCGACTGAAGTTGAGAAAACCGACAGCACCTACCATCATTCCGACTCATAGTGAATATGTTTTGACCTCTCAATGCGACAGGCTGACGCGTCTGATATCTGCGAATCGACTCCTGTCATTACCAGCCCTGCAGCCCCCCTACAGTCCGATTACAGGCAGAAAGCCGATAGCATCTTTGAGGGAGACTCGAACAATATAATAATTTCGCGATTCATTCTAGATCGGGCAGCAGACCCAGTTCCGAGCTCTGGATTCAACAGGCGCAGACGCCTGATGTCTTCAAATCGATCCCTGTGACAATCGGCACTGTAGCCACCCCTCAGCGCGATTTGAGTGAGAAGACCGAGAACACTTCTCAAGATGACTCGACCAATATGAATAGCTTCGCAGACCTAGTTCGGGCAGCAGACAGAGTTCAAGGAAGGCAGGCGCGCCTGATGTCTCCGAATCGATTCCAGTGATTACCAGCTATCCAGCCCCCCTACACCCCGAGTTGAGTGCAGAGAGCCGACAACAACTCTCAAGGTGACTCAAATGATACGAATAGTTTCGTGATTCCAGGGCAACAGACCGAGTTCAGAGCTCTGGATTCACCAAAAAACAGCCATTGATGATTTCGAATCAGATTCTGTACGCATCAGCTCTATAGCTGTCCTACAGCTCGAGTTAAGTAGAGGAAGCCGAGAATTGTTGTCAAGATAACTCAAATAATACAACTAGATTTGGGAACCTAGCTCGGCTGACAGATCGAGTTCGGACCTCTGGATTCGACAGACAAACGCGCCTAATCATTCTACATCGATAAGCTGTGCTTACCAGCTCTCTAGCTGTCCTGAAGCTCGAGGTATGTTTAGAAAACCGTCAGCGCGTATGAAGATGACTCAACACAGCCGATCCCGCCAGAGTGCTTTTAGAAAGTAATTTTCACCCGATCGAGCTGAGATCAAGATGACGAGCGGAAATAATATCGAATATCACGGGAAAAAATACTAGAGTTCTAACGAATTGTCAAATTTCGAGAAGAAAATTTTCAATCGACCAAAAGTCAGCGAAAGTTCTGTCGGGATTTTCGAGACAACTAGCTCTCCAGCGCGCCCGAATTACTCTTAGCTTCCAGCAACAACTTGCTGAGGGAAGCTCTACGAGTTACTTGGTAGCGTTCAAAACCCGGAGAGAAACTGGCGCCGGCGGTGAACCGTCAACCTGGTCCCCATCGGGAACCTCGTAGAGCTCCTAGCACGCGTCTGAGTGCTTAACATCAAAAGAGAGGGCTTCTGGAAGCATTTCTCGAAAAAGAGAAAACATATTTTTTTTGATATCGACATGAAGTTGGTTTCGCCAAGTGTTTTGATAGTAAAAGTGCATCTATAGAGCTCATAGTAGAGAGAGAGGCCCTCATATTCGTCTACAGGTGCGAAAAATCTGTGTTCTCAAAATAAATTGTCAAATATCTTTCAAATATTCGCAAAATCACCCAAAAGTTGTCACATTGTCCGCCTCGGCCGGCTGGGCCAACTAGCTCCACCCCGCGCCGGAATTCCTCTAGCTCATCGATAACGAAGAGCTGTACGAGGTAAGAGAATAGACACCGAAAACTTGTAAGCGTCCACTTGTAAGCGTCCAACTGGGCGCCGGCGGTAAACCGTCAACCTTGGTTACCGCCGGGGGACTCGTAGAGCTTCCTAACTCGACTTAAGTTGAGAAAACAGACAGCGCTTACCAACAATCTGACTTATAGTGAATAGTTGTTGGCCTCTAAATGCGACAGACGGACGCGTCTGATGTCTGTAATCGACTCCTGTCATTAACAGCCTTGCAGCCGCCCTACAGCCCGAGTTGAGTGCAGAAACCCGACAGCACCTCTCAGGATGACTCGAACAATAGGAATAGGTTCGCGGACCTAGTTCGGGCAGCAGACAGAGTTCAGAGCTCTGTATTCGGCATGCGGACGCGCCTGATGTCTTCAGATCAATCTCAGTGATGATCACCCATGCAGCCCCCCTACAGCCCGAGTTAAGTCCAGATAACCGACATTATCTCGCAAGCGATTCGAACGATACGAATAGTTTCGCGATTCTAGATCGGGCAGCAGGCCGATTTCAGAGCTCTGGAGTCGACAGACAAGCGCAACTGATGATTCTGAATTGGTGCCTCTGAATATCAGCTCTGTAGCTGTCCTACAGCTCGAGTTAAGTGCAGAAAACCGAGCGTTTCTGTCAAAATGACTCGAATAATACGAACAGGTTTGTGGCCCTAGCTCGGCTAGCAGACCGAGTTCAGACCTCTGGATTCAACAGGCAAACACGCCTGATCATTCTGCACGAATTAGCTGTGCTTACCAGCTCTGTAGCTGCCCTAGAGCTCGAGTTATGTTCAGAAAACCGTCAGTGCATATCAAGATGACTCAAAACGGCCGATCCCGCCACAGTGCTTTTCGATAGTAATATTCACCCGATCGAGCTGAGATCAAGATGGCGAGCGGGAATAAGATCGAATATCACGGGAAAAAATACTAGAGCTCTAACGAATGTTCAAATTTTGAGAACAAAATTTTCAACCGAGCAAAAGTTGTCAAAAGTTCATTCGAGATTTTTCGAGCCAACTAGCTGTGGGGCGCGCCGGAATTACTCTTAGCTTCCAGCAATAATGGGCGCCGGCGGTAAACCGTCAACCTTGGTTACCGCCGGGGGACTCGTAGAGCTTCCTAACTCGACTTAAGTTGAGAAACCAGCACTTACCAACAATCTGACTTATAGTGAATAGTTCTTTACCTAAATGCAACAGACGGACGCGTCTGATGTCAGCGAATCGACTCCTGTCATTACCAGCTCTGCAGCCCCCCTACAGCCCGAGTTAAGTGCAGAAACCCGACAGCACCTCTCAGGATGACTCGAACAATAGGAATCGTTTCGCGGACCTAGTTCGGGCAGCAGACAGAGTTCAGAGCTCTGTATTCGACATGCGCACGCGCCTGATGTCTTCAAATCGATCCCAGTGATAACCAGCCATGCAGCCCCCCAACAGCCCGAGTTAAGTCCAGATAACCGACATTATCTCGCAAGCGACTCGAACGATACGAATAGTGTTGCGATTCTAGATCGGGCAGGAGGCCGAGCTCAGGGTTCTGGAGTCGACAGACAAACGCAACTGATGATTCTGAATTGGTGCCTCTAAATATCAGCTCTGTAGCTGTCCTACAGCTCGCGTTAAGTGCAGAAAAACGAGCGTTTCTGTCAAAATGACTCGAATAATACGAACAGGTTTGTGGCCCTAGCTCGGCTAGCAGACCGAGTTCAGACCTCTGGATTCAACAGGTGAACGCGCCTGATCATTCTGCATGCATTAGCTGTGCTGACCAGCTCTGTAGCTGCCCTAGAGCTCGAGCTATGTTCAGAAAACCGTCAGCGCATATCAAGATGACTCAAAACGGCCGATCCCGCCACAGTGCTTTTCGATAGTAATATTCACCCGATCGAGCTGAGATCAAGATGGCGAGCGGGAATAAGATCGAATATCACGGGAAAAAATACTAGAGCTCTAACGAATGTTCAAATTTTGAGAACAAAATTCTTAACCGAGCAAAAGTTGTCAAAAGTTCAGTCGAGATTTTTCGAGCCAACTAGCTGTGGGGCGCGCCGGAATTACTCTTAGCTTCCAGCAATAACTGGGCGCCGGCGGTAAACCGTCAACCTTTCTTACCGCCGGGGACTCGTAGAGCTTCCTGACAATATATAATGTGGGCAAGAATTTCAGAGAACGACTAGTTTTTCAGCCGAAGCGATTATAGACCTCTGAAGATGACTCTAACAAAACAAAAGAACAGTTTTCCAATCGAGCTCGAGTATGAAACCGAGCTCAGACCTCTGAATGCGACAGGCGGGCGCGTCTGACGTCTGCGGATCGATTGCTATGATTACCAGCTCTGCAGCCCCCCATACAGCCTGAGTTAAGTGCAGAAAACCGAGAGTACCTCTCAGGATGACTCGAATAATACAACAGTTTCGCGGATCTCGTTCGAGCAGCAGACCGAGTTCCGGGCTCTCGGTTCGACGAACGGACGCGCCTGATGTCTCGAAATCGATTCCTGTGATCAGCAGCACTGTAGCCCTCCCCGAGCACGATTTAAGTACAGAAAACCGAGAGCACTTCTCAAGATGACTCGAACAATACCAATAGGTTCGCGAACTTAGCTCGGGCAGCAGGCCGAGTTCAGAGCTCGTGATTCAACAGACGAACGCGCCTGATAATTCTGAATCGATTTCTGTGCTTATCAGCTCTGTGGCTGCCCTACACATCGAGATAACTACGAAAAACCGAGAGCGTCTGCTAGAATCACTCGAATAATACGAATAGGTTTGCGGCCCTAGCTCGGCTAGCAGATCGAGTTCAGACCTCTGGATTCAACACGCGAACGCGCCTCATCATTCTGGATGCATTAGCTGTGCTTACCAGCTCTGTAGTTGTCCTGAAGCTCGAGTTATCTTGAGAAAACCGACAGCGCGTATCAAGATGACTCGAAACGGCCGTTCCCGCCGGGACGCTTTTTGGCCTTCAAAGTTACCCGATCGAGCTAAGATCAAGATGGCGAGCGGGAATAAGATCGAATATCATGGGAAAAAATACTAGAGCTCTAACGAATTGTCAAATTTCGAGAACAAAATTTTCAACCGACCAAAAGTCACCAAAAGGTCCGTCGAGATTTTTCTTGCCAACTAGCTCTCCAGCGCCCCGGAATTACTCTTAAGCTTCCAGCAATAGCTTGCTAAGGGAAGCTCTACGAGTTACTTGCTAAGGGAAGCTCTACGAGTTACTTGCCAAGGGAAGCTCTACGAGTTAAACCCGGATAGCGAAGCCAAGCGCGGAACGCCGCACGGGGACCTCTGCCAGGCCGCCTTCAAACGATGCGCCGGACGCTCGAAACCTCGCAGGAGACGCTTGCAGGAGCGCCGTTTACGATGCGTGGGGCCCAGCAAAGCGCGCAAGGAAGATCTTCCTAGGAGCCTGGAGAACTGCCGAAGCTCTTCCGAAGCTCTGCCGAAGCGCTTCGCGCACCCTGGAGCCACGCGTATTGGGAAACGCTAGGAAGCCACGCCCCCGGACCCGCTGCAACCTCCGGCAGGGCGCTGCGGGGATCGTGGACCGGCGGAGGTGGAGGTGTCCTCCTCACCACCCACCGCTGGAGCTGTAGAGTCTCCCTGTGGCGTCCGTCAAGCGCTGCCAGGAACGCTTCCACGCGAGCCTGCACGCGTGCAGTCAGGCGAGGCGCTGCGGGGATCGTGGAGCGGCGGAGATGGGCTGGTGGCGGGCACCACCACCGCCCAGTTTCTAATCTTAAACCCTCTAGCTCTCAGCGAGCTCTCCGGGAATTACTCTTGAGCTTGCAGCAACTAGCTTAGGGAAGCTCTACGAGTCACTAGCTCCACCCCGCGCCAGAATTCCTCTAGCTCATCGATGCCGAAGAGCTCTACAAGGTACTAGCTCTACCCCGCGCCGGAATTTCCTCTAGCTCATTCATCGATGCCGAAGAGCTCTACGAGGTATTACTCTTAAGCTTCCAGCAAAAACTTGCTAAGGGAAGCTCTAGAAGTTATTTTCAACCGAGCAAAAGTCACCAAAAGTTCCGTCGAGTTTTTTCTTCCCAACTAGCTCTCCAGCGCGCCGGAATTACTCTTAAGCTTCCAGCAACTAGCTCAGGGAAGCCCTACGAGTCACTTTGTCCCTTCTGGCCGGGTCGACCAACTGGGCGCCGGCGGTAAACCGTCAACCTTTCTTACCGCCGGGGGACTCGTAGAGCTTCCTGACAATATATACTGTGGGAAAAAACTCCAAAGAACGACTATTTTTTAAGCCCAAGCGATTTCAGACCTCTCAAGATAACGCTAACAAAAAACAAACAGTTTCGCAACCCAGGTCGAGTATCAAACCGAGTTCAGACCTCTGAATGCGACAGGCGGGCGCGTCTGATCTCTGCGAATCCACTCATGTGATTCCCAGCCCTGAAGCCCCCCTACAGCCCGTGTTAAGTGCAGAAAACCGACAGTATCGACTCGAATAATATAATAGTTTTGCCAACCTAGTTCGAGCAGCAGACCGAGTTCCGAGCTCTGGAATCGACCGAAAGACGCGCCTGATGTGTGCAGATCGATATGTATGACCTGCAGCACTGTCGCCCTCCCCCAGCACGAGTTGAGTGCAGAAAATTGAGAGCACGTCTCAGGATCATTCGGACAATACGAACAGTTTCGCGAACCTAGCTCGGGAAGCAGGCCGAGTTCAGAGCTCTCGGTTCAATAGACGAACGCGACGGATGATTCCCCATCGATGTCTGTGACAATGAGCCCTGTAGCTGCCCTACAGCTCGAGTTGAGTACAGAAAACCGAGGGCGTCTATCAAGATGACTCGAATAATACGAATAGGTTTGCGGACCTAGCTCGGCTAGCAGACCGAGTTCAGACCTCTCGATTCAACAGGCGAACGCGCGTGATGATTCTGAGTGCGATAGGTGTGCTTACCAGCACTGTAGCTGCCCTAAAGCTCGAGTTAAGTACAGAAAACCGGGAGTGTCTATCAAGATGACTCGAATAATACGAATAGGTTTGCGGACCTAGCTCGGCTGGCAGACCGAGTTCAGGCCTCTGGATTCGGCAGGCGAACGCGCGTGATGATTCTGAGTGCGATAGCTGTACTTACCAGCTCTGTAGCTGCCCTACAGCTCGAGTTAAGTACAAAATACCGACAGCGCGTATCAAGATGACTCGAAACGGTCGTTCCCGCCGGGGCGCTTTTTGGCCTTCAAAGTTACCCGATCGAGCTGAGATCAAGATGGCAAGCGGGAATAAGATCGAATATCATGGGAAAAAATATTGGAGCTCTAACGAATGGTCAAATTTCGAGAACAAAATTTTCAACCGACCAAAAGTCACCAAAAGGTCCGTCGAGATTTTTCTTGCCAACTAGCTCTCCAGCGCTCCGGAACTGGCGCCGGCAGTGAACCGTCAACCAGGTCACCGCCGGGAACCTCGTAGAGCTCCTCTCACTAGTAAGAATGCAGAGAACGACACATAATCAAAAAAATGGAGATTTTTCGAAAATCTTGAAATTGGATTTTTCGATGTTCATATTCGCTCAGTTCCCGGAAGTCAGCTCATGCAAAAATTCATCGAGAGAGCTAAGCTGCTGCAGAGAGGAGTTCATACGCCAATGCTCGGCGTAAAAATCTGCTTCCTCAAAATAAATGGTCAAATATCTTTGAAAAACTCACAAAACCACCCAAACTGGGCGCCGGCGGTAAACCGTCAACCTTTCTTACCGCCGGGGGACTCGTAGAGCTTCCTGACAATATATAATGTGGGAAAGAATTTCAGAGAACGACTAGTTTTTCAGCTCACGCGATTATAGACCTCTCAAGATGACTCTAACAAACGAACAGTTTTCCAATCGAGCTGGAGTATGAAACCGAGTTCAGACCGCTGAATGCGACAGACTCTGATGTCTGGATCGATTCCTGTGATTACCAGCTCTGCAGCCCCCCATACAGCCTGAGTTAAGTGCAGAAAACCGAGAGTACCTGTCAGGATGACTCAAATAATACAACAGTTTCGCGGATCTCGTTCGAGCAGCAGACCGAGTTCCGAGCTCTCGGTTCGACGAACGGACGCGTCTGATGTCTCGGAATCGATCCCTGTGACCAGCAGCACTGTATCCCTCCCCCAGCACGATTTCAGTACAGAAAACCGAGAGCACTTCTCAAGATGACTCGAACAATATCAATAGTTTCGCGAATCTAGCTCGGGCAGCAGGCCGAGTTCAGAGCTCTCGATTCAACAAAAGAACGCGCCTGATAATTCTCTATCGATTTCTGTGATTATCAGCTCTGTGGCTGCCCTACAGATCGAGTTAAGTACGAAAAACCGAGAGCGTCTGCTACAATAACTCGAATAATACGAATAGGTTTGCGACCCTAGCTCGGCTAGCAGACCGAGTTCAGACCTCTAGATTCAACAGGCGAACGCGCCTGATCATTCTGAATGCATTAGCTGTGCTAACCAGCTTTGTAGTTGTCCTGAAGCTCGAGTTATCTTGAGAAAACTGATAGCGCGTATCAAGATAACTCGAAACGGCCGTTCCCGCCTGCCTGCTTTTTGGCCTTTAAAGTTACCCGATCGAGCTGAGATCGAGATGGCGAGCGGGAATAAGATCGAATATCATGGGAAAAAATACTAGAGCTCAAACGAATTGTCAAATTTCGAGAACAAAATTTTCAACCGACCAAAAGTCACCAAAAGGTCCGTCGAGATTTTTCTTGTCAACTAGCTCTCCAGCGCGCCGGAATTACTCTAAGCTTCAGCTATAACTAGCTAAGGGAAGCTCTACGAGTTAAGTTGCCACATTGTCCGCCTCGGCCGGCTGGGCCAACTGGGCGCCGGCGGTAAACCGTCAACCTTTCTTACCGCCAGGGGAGTCGTAGAGCTTCCTGACAATATATACTGTGGGAAAAAACTCCAAAGAACGACTTTGTTTTAAGCCCAAGCGATTTCAGACCTCTCAAGATAACGCTAACAAAAAACAAACAGTTTCGCAACCCAGTTCGAGTATCAAACCGAGTTCAGACCTCTGTATGCGACATCATGCGATTCCACTCATGCGATTCCAGCCCTAAAGCCCACCTACAGCCGGAGTTAATGCAGAAAACCGACAGTATCGACTCGAATAATATAATAGTGTTGCGAACCTAGTTCGAGCAGCAGACCGAGTTCCGAGCTCTGGAATCGACCGAAAGACGCGCCTGATGTGTGAAAATCGATATATGTGGCCTGCAGCACTGTAGCCCTCCCCCAGCACGAGTTCAGTGCAGAAAATTGAGAGCACGTCTCAAAATCATTCGGACAATACGAACAGTTTCGCGAACCTAGCTCGGGCAGCAGGCCGAATTCAGACCTCTCGGTTCAACAGACGAACGCCATTAGTGATTTCCCATCGATGTCTGTGACAATGAGCCCTGTAGCTGCCCTAGAGCTCGAGTTAAGTACAGAAAACCGAGAACGTCTATCAAGATAACTCGAATAATACCAACAGGTTTGCGGACCTAGCTCGGCTAGCAGACCGAGTTCAGACCTCCGGATTCAACAGGCGAACGCGCGTGATGATTCTGAGTGCGATAGGTGTGCTTACCAGCACTGTAGCGACCCTAAAGCTCGAGTCAAGTACAGAAAACCGAGAGTGTCTTCAAGATGACTCGAATAATACAAACAGGTTTGCGGACCTAGCTCGGCTCACAGACCGAGTTCAGACCTCTGGATTCAACAGGCGAACGCGCCTGATCATTCTGCATGCATTAGCTGTGCTTACCAGCTCTGTAGCTGCCCTAGAGCTCGAGTTATGTTCAGAAAACCGTCAGCGCGTATCAAGATGACTCGAAACGGCCGTTCCCGCCACTGCGCTTTTTGGCCTTCAAAGTTACCCGATCGAGCTGAGATCAAGATGGCGAGCGGGAATAAGATCGAATATCACGGGAAAAAATACTAGAGCTCTAACGAATGGTCAAATTTCGAGACCAAGCTGGGCGCCGGCGGTAAACCGTCAACCTTTCTTACCGCCGGGGGACTCGTAGAGCTTCCTGACAACATATAATGTCGAAGAAAATTGTAGAGAACGAATAGTTTTTCAGCCCAACTCGAGCATCAGACCGAGTTCGGACCTCTGAATGCAGCAGACAGAGGCGTCTGATGTCTCCGAATCGATTCCTCTGATTACCCGCCCTGCAGCCCCCCTACAGCCCGAGCTAAGTGCAGAACGCCGACAGTAGCTCTCAAGCTGACTGGAAGAATACGAACAGTTTCGTGATTCTAGATCGCGCAGCAGACCGAGTTCAGAGCTCTGGATTCAACAGGCGAACGCGCCTGATTATTCTGAGTGCGATAGGCGTGCTTACCAGCACTGTAGCTGCCCTACAGCTCGATTTAAGTAGAGAATACCGACAAAGCGTATCAAGTTGACACGAATAATACGAATAGGTTTGCGGACCTAGCTCGGCTAACAGACCGATTTCAGACCTATGAATTCAACAGGCGAACGCGCCTGATTATTCTGAGTGCGATAGGTGTGCTTACCAGCACTGTAGCTGCCCTACAGCGCGAGTTAAGTAGAAAATACCGACAACGCGTATCAAGTGGACTCGAATAATACGAATAGGTTTGCGGACCTAGCTTGCCTAGCAGACCGAGTTCAGACCTATCGATTCAACAGGCGAACGCGCCTGATTATTCTGAGTGCGATAGGTGTGCTTACCAGCACTGTAGCTGCCCTACAGCTCGAGTTAAGTAGAAAATGCCGACAACGCGTATCAAGCTCACTCGAATAATACGAATAGGTTTGCGGACCTAGCTCGCCTAGCAGACCGAGTTCAGACCTATCAATTCAACAGGCGACCGCGCCTGATCATTCTGCGAGCGATAGGCGTGCTTACCAGCACTGTAGCTGCCCTACAGCTCGAGTTAAGTAGAAAATACCGACAACGCGTATCAAGTTGACTCGAATAATACGAATAGGTTTCCGGACCTAGCTCGGCTGCCAGACCGAGTTCAGACCTCTGGATTCAACAGGCGAACGCGTCTGCTGATTCTGAGTGCGATAGCTGTGCTGGCCAGCTCTGTAGCTGCCCTACAGCTCGAGTTAAGTACAAAATACCGACAGCGCATATCAAGATGACTCAAAACGGCCGTTACCGCCACTGTGCTTTTTGGCCTTCAAAGTTACCCGATCGAGCTGAGATCAAGATGGCGAGCGGGAATAAGATCGAATATCACGGGAAAAAATACTAGAGCTCTAACGAATGGTCAAATTTTGAGAACGAAATTTTCAACCGAGCAAAAGTTGTCAAAAGTTCCGTCGAGAACTAGCCAACTAGCTGGGGCGCGCCGGAATTACTCTTAGCTTCCAGCTATAACTAGCTAAGGGAAGCTCTACGAGTTATTTTCAACCGAGCAAAAGTCATCAAAAGTTCCGTCGAGATTTTTCTTGCCAACTAGCTCTCCAGCACGCCGGAATTACTCTTAGCTTCCAGCTATAACTAGCCAAGGGAAGCTCTACGAGTTACTGGGCGCCGGCGGTAAACCGTCAACCTTTGTTACCGCCGGGGGACTCGTAGAGCTTCCTGACAACACATAATGTCAAAAAAAATTGCAGAGAACGAATAATTTTTCAGCCCAACTCAAGTATCAGACCGAGTTCGGACCTCTGAATGCGACAGACAGACGCGTTTCATGTCTCCGAATCGATTCATGTGATTAACCGCCCTGCAGCCCCCCTGCAGCCCGAGTTAGGTGCAGAACGGCGACAGTAGCTGTCAAGATGACTGGAAGAATACGAACAGTTTCGTGAGTCTGGATCGCGCAGCAGACCGAGTTCAGAGCTCTGGATTCAACAGGCGAACGCGCCTGATTATTCTGAGTGTGATAGGTGTGCTCACCAGCACTGTAGCTGGCCTGCAGCTCGAGTTAAGTAGAAAATACCGACAACGCGTATCAAGTTGACTCGAATAATACGAATAGGTTTGCGGACCTAGCTCGGCTTGCAGACCGAGTTCAGACCTATGGATTCAACAGGCGAGCGCGCCAGATGATTCTGCATGCGATGGGTGTGCCCACCAGCACTGTAGCTGCCCTACAGCTCGAGTTAAGTTGAAAATACCGACAACGCGTTCAAGTTGACTCGAATAATACGAATAGGTTTGCGGACCTAGCTCGGCTAGCAGACCGAGTTCAGGCCTCTGGGTTCAACAGGCGAACGCGCCTGATCATTCTGCATGCATTAGCTGTGCTTACCAGCTCTGTAGCTGCCCTAGAGCTCGAGTTATGTTCGAAAAACCGACAGCGCGTATCAAGATGACTCGAAACGGCCGTTCCCGCCACCGAGCTTTTTGGCCTTCAAAGTTACCCGATCGAGCTGAGATCAAGATGGCGAGCGGGAATAAGATCGAATATCACGGGAAAAAATACTAGAGCTCTAACGAATGGTCAAATTTCGAGAACAAATTTTCAACCGAGCAAAAGTTGTCAAAAGTTCCGTCGAGATTTTTCTTGCCAACTAGCTCTCCAGCGCGCCGGAATTACTCTTAGCTTCCAACTATAAGGGAAGCTCTACGAGTTACTGGGCGCCGGCGGTAAACCGTCAACCTTTCTTACCGCCGGGGGACTCGTAGAGCTTCCTGAAAATATAAAGTGTGGGAAAAAACTCCAAAGAACGACTAGTTTTTCAGCCCAAGCGATTCCAGACCTATCAAGATAACGTTAACAAAAAACAAACAGTTTCGCAACCGAGTTCGGGTATCAAACCGAGTTCAGACCTCTGAATGCGACAGGCGGCCGCGTCTGATGTCTGCCAATCCACTCATGTGATTCCCAGCCGCGCAGCCCCCCTACAGCCCGAGTTAAGTGCAGAAAACCGACAGTATCGACTCGAATAATAGAATAGTTTTCCCGATCTAGTTCGAGCAGCAGACCGAGTTCCGAGCTCTGGAATCGATCGACAAACACGCCTGATGTGTGCAAATCGATATATGTGACCCGCAGCACTGTAGCCGGCCCAAACACGAGTTAAGTGCAGAAGACAGAGAGCACTTCTCAAGATCATTCAACAATACGAATAGTTTCGCAAATCTAGCTCGGGCAGCAGGCCGAGTTCAGAGCTCTCGGTTCAGTAGACGAACGCGACTGATGATTCCCCATCGATGTCTGTGACAATGAGCCCTCTAGCTGCCCTACAGCTCGAGTTAAGTTCAGACCTCTGGATTGAACAGGCGAACGCGCCTGATGATTCTGAGTGCGATAGCTGTGCTTACCAGCACTGTAGCTGCCCTAGACCTCGAGTTAAGCAGAAAATACCGACAACACGTATCAAGTTGACTCGAATAATACGAATAGGTTTGCGGACCTAGCTCGGCTAGCAGACCGAGTTCAGACCTCTGGATTCGACAGGCGAACGCGCCTGATGATTCTGGGTGCGATAGGCGTGCTTACCAGCACTGTAGCTGCCCTACACCTCGAGTTAAGTAGGAAATACCGACAACGCGTATCAAGTTGACTCGAATAATACGAATAGGTTTGCGGACCTAGCTCGAGTAGCAGACCGAGTTCAGACCTCTGGATTGAACAGGCGAACGCGCCTGATGATTCTGAGTGCGATAGCTGTGCTTACCAGCACTGTAGCTGCCCTAGACCTCGAGTTAGCAGAAAATACCGACAACGCTATCAAGTTGACTGGAATAACACGAATAGGTTTGCGACCCTAGCTCGGGTAGCAGACCGAGTTCGGACCTCTGGATTGAATAGGCGGACGCGCCTGATGATTCTGAGTGCGATAGGTGTGCTTACAGACACTGTGGCTGCCCTACGGCTCGGGTCAAGTACAAAATACCGACAGCGCATATCAAGTTGACTCGAATAATACGAATAGGTTTGCGGACCTAGCTCGGGTAGCAGACCGAGTTCAGACCTCTGGATTGAACAGGCGAACGCGCCTAATGATTCTGAGTGCGATAGCTGTGCTTACCAGCACTGTAGCTGCCCTACAGCTCGACTTAAGTACAAAATACCGACAGCACGTATCAAGATGACTCGAAATGGCCGTTCCCGCCTGCCTGCTTTTTGGCCTTCAAAGTTACCCGATCGAGCTGAGATCAAGATGGCGAGCGGGAATAAGATCGAATATCATGAGAAAAAATACTAGAGCTCTAACGAAATGGTCAAATTTCGAGAACAAAATTTTCAACCGACCAAAAGTCACCAAAAGGTCCGTCGAGATTTTTCTTGCCAACTAGCTCTCCAGCTCCCCGGAATTACTCTTAAGCTTCCAGCTATAACTAGCTAAGGGAAGCTCTGCGAGTTACTTGCTCCACCCCGCGCCGGAATTCCTCTAGCTCATCGACTGGGCGCCGGCGGTAAACCGTCAACCTTTGTTACCGCCGGGGGACTCGTAGAGCTTCCTGACAACACATAATGTCAAAAAAAAATTGCAGAGAACGAATAAATTTTCAGCCCAACTCAAGTATCAGACCGAGTTCGGACCTCTGAATGCGACAGACAGACGCGTTTCATGTCTCCGAATCGATTCATGTGATTAACCGCCCTGCAGCCCCCTGCAGCCCGAGTTAGGTGCAGAACGGCTACAGTAGCTGTCAAGATGACTGGAAGAATACGAACAGTTTTGTGAGTCTGGATCGCAACGCGTTCAAGTTGACTCAAATAATACGAATAGGTTTGCGGACCTAGCTCAGCTAGCAGACCGAGTTCAGACCTCTGGATTGAACAGGCGAACGCGCCTGATCATTCTGCATGCATTAGCTGTGCTTAACAGCTCTGTAGCTGCCCTAGAGCTCGAGATATGTTCGAAAAACCGACAGCACGTATCAAGATGACTCGAAACGGCCGTTCCCGCCACCGTGCTTTTTGGCCTTCAAAGTTACCCGATCGAGCTGAGATCAAGATGGCGAGCGGGAATAAGATCGAATATCACGGGAAAAAATACTAGAGCTCTAACGAATGGTCAAATTTCGAGAACATAATTTTCAACCGAGCAAACGTTGTCAAAAGTTCCGTCGAGATTTTTCGAGTCAACTAGCTCTGGGGCGCGCCGGAACTGGCGCCGGCGGTGAACCGTCAACCTGGTCACCGCCGGGAACCTCGTAGAGCTCCTTGAATCCGTGAGAAAGCTCAGCATCAAAGCGGGAGCTTCTGGAGCTTTTCTACAAAAACTTCAAGTTGAGATTTTTTCGGAGTCAACATGAAGTCGGTTCCTTCAAGTGAACTGGTACTAAAAATGACTCTAGATGGCCGAGCTGATCAGGGAACGAAGTTTATATCTCAATGCTCGGAGTAAAAATCTGCTTTTTCAAAATGAATTGTCAAATATCTTTCAAAAAATTGCAAAACCACCCAAAAGTTGTCACATTGTCCGCCTCGGCCGGCTGGACCAAAGTTCTCACTCCCAGCGAAGCTATTCATATGAAGTCTCGCGCTCTCAGTGAGAGCGCGAGAACATTCTGCGTCGACAAAAATGCACCAGAACTCTCTAGGTCACCCATAGATCGATATAAATTAGAAAAAATGCATCCGACACAAAAAATACAAAATTGTACAAATCGATATTTTTCATTAATTTTGAAAATTCTAATCAATTTGGGCACTCTCGAGGCTCATTCGATGTCTCGCATGTCGCTGCTTCGATTGGAATGCACCTGGCATGCATAGCATGCACTCAGCTCGAATTATCATCGAAACACCGTTCGCAACACGCATACATAGAGACGGTATTTCGATCATAACTCCTGACTCAGCCATTTCGAGGAACTCTCGAGCTTCCAGTGTGACGCGTCAGATCATTCTGCATCGACTGGTGTGCGTGAGAGGTCTGTAGATTGCTGACAGCTCGAGTTAAGTAAAGCCAACCACCGTCACCTGCCAAACTGTACTGCGGGCAAAGTCGGTTCCCGCAAGTCTTTTGATATTAATATTGCTTCTAGAGCCCTGAAAATTTTACCAGCAGATGCGCCATAGCTTATTGTAGGTAGGAAAAATCCAACTTATGAAAACGAATTGTCAAATCTTGCACAATGTTCCAAAAACCGACCCCAGGTAACCACATTGTCTCTTTTGGTCGGGTCGGCCAACTAGCTCCACCCTGCGCCCGAATTCCTCTTAGCTCATCTCGTCGAAGAGCTCTACGAGGTACTTGTAAGCGTCCATTGTCAGCGTCCAACTGGCGCCGGCGGTGAACCGTCAACCTGGTCACCGCCGGGAACCTCGTAGAGCTCCTTGAATCCGTGAGAAAGCTCAGCATCGAAGCGGAAGCTTCTGGGAGCTTTTCTACAGAAAAAATCAAGTTGATAATTTTCGGAGTCAACATGAAGTCGGTTGCTCCAAGTGAACTGGTACTGAAAATCACTCTAGAGAGCTGAGCTGCTAAGGGAACGAAGTTTATATCTCAATGCTCGGAGTAAAAATCTGCTTTCTCAAAATGAATTGTCAAATATCTTTCAAAAAATTACAAAACCACCCAAAAGTTATCACATTGTCCGCCTCCGCCGGGTGGACAAACTA
>CAUYUJ010002800.1:20000-85472 GCA_963575745.1 Prorocentrum cordatum | reverse complement strand
GAGGAGGAGGAGGAGGAGGAGGAGGAGGAGGAGGAGGAGGAGAGCCCCGCCCGCCGCAGGGGCGACCTTCGGGGCCGCCCCCCGCCCTCTTCGTTCGAGCCCTCCGCCCGCCGGCTCGCCTCCTCGTCCTCGTCCTCGTCGCGCCGCTGCCGCTGCTCCTCGTCGTCCTCCTCTCGTCGCCCTCCTCTTCCTCTTCGTCGTCCTCCCGTATCGCCCTTGTCCTCGTCCTCCCTCATCGTCTTCGCCCTCGTCGTCCTCGCCCTCCCCTCCTCGCCCTCCTCTCCGCGTCCTCGCTCTCCCCTCTTCCTCGCCCTCCCCTCCTCGTCCTCCCCTGAAGGTTGATATATCCCATCCTTCTTTCCGACCTTGCTGCTCCTGGTTCTTCTCTTCCTCCTCCTCCTCCTCCTCCTCCTCCAGCTCCTCATTCATCCTGCTGCTGCTCTTGCTCCTTCTCCGTCTTCTCGTCCCTACTCCTATTTTCAGCCTTGGAGCGCCCCAGAGAAAAGGGATTGTATTTCGAAGCGCGGCTGAGAGTCACCAGTGCCACGACTGCCAGACATCCGTTCGCTGGCGAGTGCCTGGGGTCTGGAGGGTGAGTGAGTGAGGGGGAGCACTGTCAAGCCCAAGTGCCAACGACAAGACCAGCTGAGATTTGACAGTTGCAGTGCGATGTGCCAGACACTGCGATGGGTTGTCATGTACTGTAGAGTGATGTGCTGCACTGTGCTGTGTATCTGCTGGTTGTGGCATTGTCGCGTGAACAAGAAAAATTGGGGAGCAGGGAGAAGTCCTGGAGAAGGAAGAGGAGGAGAGGGAGGAGGAGGCGGAGGAGGAGGAGGAGGACGAGGCAGAATAAGAAGAAGAGACGCTGTTGTTATTTTCGCGCCAGTTGGCGGAGCATTTCAAGTCTCGGCCAGCTGCGTGCCGCCTCCTTCTGCACAGCGCGCAGCCCTGGCACGGCCTGCTCGGGCGGGCGTGTCCAACACAGCCATGAGCTCGATGCTCGTCTGATCATCTCTCAGGGGCAACGGTAGGGGGGGGGGATAGGCCCAGGGGGAACACATCGACCCCCAATCGCCCATCCACCGCCGATGGGGGCCCGATAGCCCACCCCGCCTATGGGCATGCGGATTTGCTATCGGGGCCCATCGCCGATCCATCCGCGATGCACCGTCGATGCGAGCGAGCTCGATGGTTACCCCTGTGAGCTGGTCCCCTCCCTGACGTTACCGCTGGCCGTTACAGGGGACCAACAGGTGTGGTGTCCTCCCGTGCTGCCGTCCACTGGGGCCACCCTCGAGTCTGCCGCGCCCGCGCAAGATGTTCGCGGAAGCGGTTCTACGACGGGTAGAGGAGCAAGAGGAACAGGAAGTGGAGTAACGCGGAGGAGGAGGAGAAGAAGGAGGAGGAGGAGAAGGAGGATGAGCAGGAGCAGGAGCAGGAACAAGAGCAGGAGGAGCAGCAGGAGCGGGAACAGGAGTAGAGAAGGAGCAGGAGCAGGAACAGGAGAAGCAGGAGAAGGAGAACGGCGCAAGAGGAGGAGGAGCAGGAGCAGGACCAGGAGCAGGACCAGGAGGAGGAGGAGGAGGAGGAGGAGGAGGAGGAGGAGGAACACGAGGAGGAGGAGGAGGAGGAGGAGGAGCAAGAGCAAGAGCAAGAGCAAGAGCAAGAGCAAGAGCAAGAGCAATAACAAGGGAGGAGGAGCGGGAGCAGGAGCAGGAGGAGGATGACGCGGAGGAGGAGGAGGACAGGAGCAGGAAGAGGAGGAGAAGGAGGAGGAGGAACAGGAGCAGGAACAGGAGCATGAGCAGGAGGAGGAGCGGGAGGATGAGGTGGAAGAGGAGGAGGAGGGGGAAGATGAGGATCAGGAGGGGTTCATGCGCGCGCGGTCGGGTCGCCGCGCTAGGCGTCCGCATACCCGAAAAAAGGGCTCTAGGCTCCAGCCTGCCAGCGGGGCGCGCGGCCCCACGAGATGCTGGCGAGATCGAAAAACGCGGCGTTCCTCCTCCTCCTCCTCCTCCTCCTCCTCCTCCTCCTGCTCCTGCTCCTGCTCCTCCTTCTCCTTATCCTGCTCCTCCTCCTGCTCCTCCTCCCCCCCCCCCCTCCTCCCCTCCTCCTCCTCCCCCTCCCTCCTCCCCTCCTCCTCCTCCTCCTCCTCCTCCTCCTCCTCTTTGTCCTCATCCCCGCTCTATCGTCCGTAGCCATGTTGGCTCAAGGTGTTGTTTCTCTTTCAGAGATGTTGTTCAGCCCCCAGGCGATAGACATACCTCTGCACCGCAGACATACCTCTGCACCGCAAACATCCCGCCTCCCCTTTTTGCGAGGGTGCACCATCCACCCGTGGGTGAAGTTGTCGGGCGCGCAGTCATGGCGTGGCGCAAGCATGCGCCGTGGCACAATGGTGGCAAGAGTGGCAAGCGTAACAACGACTCCCACAAGAACTCGTACGATGTCTGTGCGGACTGTGGGCGCTGGGAGCACAGTCCTTCGCCAACTTCTGCTGCTCGAAGTGTGGGGTCGAGTACATGGGTGCAGGCGAGCCTCGTGGTCATGGCGCTGGTCGCGGCAATGATGCTCGCAATGGAGCAGCCGCAGGGGAGCGTGGAGATGCTGGTGATGCTGGTCTTCGCGCTGCTGCTGTCTTACAGTTGTGAAGCCTGAGTGGACTACGGCCAGGTTGCAGGACGCAGCCAGTGCTGAGCGCACCCGCCGCACTCGTGACGCTGGGGATGCGGCAAAGGCGGCGCGCTCGGCTTCGCAAGAGGTTCATCATCGTAAGATTAAGGTGCAGAAGTTCGAGGATCAGCTAGTGGAGGCCAAGGCCCATTTGGCGACGGACGCCACTGCCCATGAGAAGGCTGCGCATGAAAAGACTGATGCTGACACAACACTCCAGCGCTTCAACGAGGAAGCCTGGATCGAGCGGAAGCGCATCGAAAAACGTGCAGCTCGTGAAGTTGCTGACGCCGCCGCTCGGGCTCAGCCTGGGCGAAATGATGGTTTGGTGGGGTTGCTGCTGGAGCTGGCGGGCGGGTTGAGGGAGTTGCCCGTGGTGCTCCTGGCGGCGGCCCACGTGATAATGATGCTCGTATGGCACCCGAAGAACTTCCCAAACTGGGCGAGATGGATGAGGCACAGCTCCGCGCCTACGCCGAGGAGCAGCGCCTCCCCCTGAATCTCCTCCAGCAGCCCCAGGCCAGCTCTGAGCAGCTCACCCTGGGTGCGACCATCGATGTTGACGCTGAGAGTGATGCTGGTAGCTACGCTGGCGATGTACCCACACGAGGCTGAGGAGCTCATGGCACTTCGCACGAGGGCACGTGGCGAGGTCCTCGGCCATGACGACCTGTCCAAGATGGAGTCTCCCATGGTCGAGAAGCCCAAGGTCCGCCAGTCGAGTCGCATCAAGACCGCCGCCGACGTTGTCTCGGCCGACTTCGCCAACCTCGTCCGCGCCGCCGTGGCCCAGCTACCGCGTGCGGAGTTTTAGCAGCACGAGCGCGGGCACAGCTTCCTCGTTCTGTAACATAACCCAGTGGAGCTCATTGTCCAAGAGCTACATTGCTAATTTGCACGGTGAGGCTGAAGCCTTTTCCCCTGGCTGAAAACCGCCCGGCCCCCCGCCGGCTGACAGCTGCCAAGCGGGAGTGTTCCGCGATGTGGCGACCCCGTTGTCCCAGCTCAGAGCGCCTTTGGGGGGTGCCCGCGGCGGGGCGGGGGCCTGCGTTCGCTTGGGCTCATGTTTAAAGAAAGTTCTTTCTCGCGACGGCAGCGTGAAGGAGGTGGGTGCAGGAAGCGGGCGGGCGTTTCAGGAGTTGCGCACTCCGACGTCTGCCCTGGGGCTTGCGTCGTGCGTCTGATATTTGGCTTAGGTGTCGCTGGACAGAATGGCAACAAGATGGGGGAGGCCCGCGCTGCCGCCCAAACCCTGGCGGTTTCGCGGGTTCCCACGGGGGTTGAAATCTCGACGTAGAGCTCGCGCAGCTCTGCGGGCTCCTGAGATGACCGGCGCGCGCGCCGCCCCGCCCGCAGGCGCTGCTAGCGCGCGCTCGCAGGGGCAGGGCGCGACGATCGACTGCGCAGTAGAATCGGAGACAGTCGCGCCACCCCCGGGGGCCTCGAAGTGCGAGACCTCGCTTGTTAAGACACACGCACATGCCCTTTTGGAAGTTGTTCAGCCGCGTGGGGCCTTGATCCAGGAGATGGCCACGCGCTCCGAGCAGACCTCGGGTCTTTCCTGTTGCCCAGGGGCCAGAACTTGCATGGCTTTGGCATCTTGCAATGGCGTCTCTGGTTTGGGCCCCGCCGCTAGAATCCACGAGCTCGGCTTCGTCTCTAGGAGGAGTTAATATAGGGTGCCCGCTTGCTGCGGTCTCGTGCTCGGAGAGCTCAGCCGTCGGAGCTGGCCGCGGGCGTCAACGGGACGTTCAGGAGTGCGCGGGATGGGGGGGGGTCTGTCCTAGCACTCGGGGAACGAAGCTGACCGCTAGCAAAGTCTGCGGGGAGGCGCACTCAGACCCGGCGCCTCGCATCTTGTTTCATGTCCCACAGAGGCCGCATGAACGCGGGGTTGCCCTTCGGCATGGGCGCAGCAAGATTGTTAGAGATTTGGCGCGGCGGGTCGCATATCTTGGCATGTGCGTTGATCAGCATTCATCGCGTTTGCCCCCGGCACAGACTTCCCGGGCGCGACGGGCTCGGTTTGCCCAGACGTGGTCGGGTAGCTCTGCGCTCGGCGCTGATCTTTGCGATTCCCCAGTCTTCGAATGCTCTGCTGCGCTCGGGGGGGCCCGGTCCGATGCTCGTTCGGATTCGGCTATGTCGGCGAGGGATGGGCTCATCGAGGATTTGCCGGAGGGGGCGAAGCAGGCTCGCGCCTGGCCTGGGAGAGACGCGGGGGGGGGGTCTCCAGATAATTTTCGGGCCCCACGTCGGGGCGCGCAGCTGCCTTGCGAGATGATGGCCCAGGGGGCCCAGCCGAGAGTTTTTGGGCCGCGGGCCCCGATCAAAGCGCGGGGCCGGGGGAAACCTTGAGAGAGCTCCGCGGGCGCGCTGGCGAGGGCCAGCCTGGCTCGATCGACGTCGAGCGTCGGGGCGCGCGCGCCGCTTTGCAGGCCGCCCTGCGAGGATGCCGCTGCGCGGGTTGGCCGCTGGAAGCCTAGGGGCTCATCAAAAGTTTCCTGTCCAGCGTTGTCGGGGGTGCGAGAAGGCCCCGACTTGGCCAGGGTAGATTCTCCTCGGCGCGACTTCCCTCCACCCGAAAAGCAAGGTCGATGAAATGCCCGCTTGCCAGCGCCCTACTCTCTACCCGTTGCGCACCAAACTTGCGGGATCTTTCCTGGGCGACTGGGGTCGGGGCCGCGTGGCTTTTTGGGGCAACGCGATTCGAGGTAGTTCTGCTTTGCATGAAGCTCTGCAGTGGGAGTTGCCCCGCGAGCTCGCCGCGTTCGATGGCCTCGCCACGGTCGCCCCCGCTAGGACTTGCTCTGGTTGTTCGACGCTGTTGCGTCCTTCTTGGAGATCTGTCTCGGGCGTAAGGTGCAGCTTCTTTTTTTCATCTTATGCTTCTGGGATTGCTCATTCACATCTCTCAGCGGATGCTGGAAACGGGGGGGTGGGGGGGGAGGGCGGGGGCTGAACTGATCGAGTCGGGGGTCGGGGTCCTTCACTGGCGTTCTCGCAGCGTCACATGGGCCAAAGCAGACCTGAATCGGATGCTTGATTATTTCATCGTTGTCGTTGCCCAGGGATGTTGATGATCTCTATCAAATTTCGCAGGACAGCGCCGACGATGTGATCCGCGCTTGTTTTCCCGCTGCTCTCCGCTTGGTGCATGGGGTCGATGGTCGGCGCCTGGTTTTGTCAGACATGTCTGCGACCGTCAGTAGCAAGCGCGCAGTTGGCTTCCGTGTCGCCCGCCAACTTCGGGCAGCCGGGGTGGCGCAGAGCGTTCGGGGCAGCGTTCGCGACCTGGGTTGCGAACGCTGCGCGCAAGAGGCAGGCGCAGCATGATACTGGGGGCGAGGAGGGCCAAGGCCCAGGGGAAGGTTATGAAGGCGCAGTACTCGACGGGAATTTGCAGAGGGGCCTCGAACTTGCACGAGCCCGGGGTCTTTTCTGTTTCCTGTTGGGGGCGAAAATGTCTCGGGGCCGTCGCCTCAACGGGTTCGTTCGGTTCGGGCTCGGGTCGCTGCATGTTGGGGGCGGTGGGGGCCAGGGTCCCGGGCGACTGCGTTGCTGTCTGTCTTGGAGGCAGAGTCTTCTGACCCCGCTCATCGTTTGCGGCGCGCGCAGCTCCCTGGCAGCAGCTGCGTTTAGATCTGGGCCGAGGGCCAGCGCGATAGGTATTCACTTACGGAATTGATGAATTTGCCAGTCTACCGCCCGGGCATATTTGGCGCCAAGTTCGAGGCCCCGCGGCCGCTGCGATCGCAGTTCTCATCGGTTTAGAGTGGCAGCCAGCTTCCCCCGTCGCTTGCATTGCGCCTGACGTGGGCGCCCTGCGCGCGGATGCCCCTGATGTTCCCTGTCGCCTGTGGGGGCCGCTGAAGCGGGCCGCCCGCGGCGAGGTTCGGGGCGCCGCTGCAAGACATTACCCTGGGGGGGGAGTCCAGGATGGAGTCGGCTTTATCTGCGCGCTCTTCGCTGTCCAAGATGTCAACGGATCTGGATTGCCAGGGCCGGGGGGGTCTGATAAATATTATGGTCGGGGGCTGCTGGGCCGAAGCTCGCCGGCATGAGAACGGGTGCGACACGCGTCAGAGATGCGGTCTTGAGCTTGGGATTCCTCTGGGTCGTTCTTTGGAAGTGCGAGCGCAACGAGCGCACCACCTCGCCCGCTGTGGAGCGGGCACAATCTCTGCGCGTTCGCGCGCCCCCTGCGCGCCCTGCTCCGCGGCGCCTCGGGCCCATGCCCACATCGCGGTCGATATGGTCGGCCTCCGCCGCCTGGTCCCAGAGTTCCCCGAGGGCCGAGCTGCTGGCTCTTGTCATGCGCTTGAGGCGCGCGTTCAGCATGGCGCCGATCTTTCTCCGACTGCCTGCCCGCGTTTTGTGGGTTTCGGGCGCCGAGGGAGTTGTTTCAAAAGTCAGATATGTTGGTTTTATGGGTGGAGTTGCGGTTGGTTTTGCGGACGAAGCTTCGGGGGGCGTTGGATGCTCGGGAAGGCGAGGTCGATTCGAGGTGTGCTGAATCAGATCCACCAGCCCTGCAGATCGAGCAGCTTGATCCTGCTCGCATTGAACGAACGTTGAATGCCGTTGCCAATGGGTTGGCGGCCGAGGCCGCTGAGGGGGGGGCCGTTCCGTCGGAGCTCGTGGATCGCACCCGCCAAGCTGACGGGCTCCATCGTGATGCTCGCTGCGCAGCGCGATGCGCACTTGGTGCGTGCTCGTGAGCGCGCGCGCGTTAGGCGCCGGCGCGTGCGCGCGGGGGCCTGCGTCGGGCTCGCGCGCGCGCGTGGAACGCGCGCGCGAGCTGGAACAAAGCCCCGTCGCGATAAGAGCCACGATCAAGCGTGGCACCTGTTCTGCCAAGTTTAGTTTCCGAGGTCTTTCCTGTTTCGGGCCAGGGCCGCGCCGGGGCCCGCGCTCGGTCGCCCTGCCGAGCCTGGCGGCGCAGGCCGCGCGCGGCTAGGGGGGGGGATTGCGGCTCTCGCACCTTCGCCCCCGTCAGCCGCGATTCCCGCGGGCTCAGAGCGTTGAGCGGTGATCTCTTGCAAATTCCGCGCGACGTTCGAGGTCGCCGACTTGGAATTTGGGTGGGGCGCGCCCCCCCGCAGGCCCCGCTACCAGAGGAAGGGGAGCCCTGGGGAGGCTAAGTCGTGGGCTTCCTCCGAAGACGGGAATGTCTGGCCCGCGTAATTAAATGTGCTGTCGCGCGGCCAAGCTTGCAGTTGGGCCCCGCCAGTTCTGGTTATGCTTAATGCTCCCCGCTCCTCCTCGCTCCTCCTCGCTCCTCCTCTTCCCGTTGCCGGTTTTGCTCGAGACAAGGCACCCGCGGGGGCCGGACTGATGCCGCTATTCCACGGCGGCTTTCCACCGTGGCGGCCTGCTCGCCCAGGCCAGGGCCGCCTGCCTCGGCGCGCGGGCCGCCTCTCCCCGCGGCGCGCAGGCTGGCGCCTCCCTGCGCCGGCGGCGTTCCGACGCCGCCGGCTGCGCCATTGTGCGGGGCGCCCCCGTTCTACCTGGTCCGAAGAGGCCAGCGCGGAGGCGCTCGCATTGTGGTGCCCCCAGAAACTGGGCGAGCAGAGCACGATGCCGACGCGGGGCCGCTGCGCCCCGGCACGTCATCGCTCGCGCGCAGAAGGCGACCGAGGCTTCTCGGGCAGCCACGGCCGCCAAGTAAGTCGGCGGGGGGCCAGGGCCCTGGAGGTCACCGACACCTGCGCCGCGGAGATCCGAGCACGAGGCCACGCGGCACAAGTTCGAGGCCATGACTGCGGAGCTCAGGGAGATCAAGCTGGGCATGAGCAGCGCTGGCATCCTTCCCAGCAACGACTCGGCCCATAAGGACGAACGCGATTCGGGTCAGAATGTCGCGAAGCGCGACGCGCTGTGCAAGCGGGTCACAGTTTTCGAGCAGCATATCAATTATTCAGGAAGCACGAGCTCCGACGTTCTCGCAGGTGCTTGGAAGCAACTCGAAGAACTGCGAGGTCAGCATCGAGCGCTGCGGCCACCACTTTCAGCTCGCAGCGCCCCTTGCCAATCTGGAAAAGCGCCGCAGCCAGAAGGGCCGTTTCCGAGAAGGAGCTCGCCGACTACAAGGGGAAGCTTGCCCAGCTCCAGTTGGACATGTTCGGCCAGCAGCCCGCAGCCGAGGCGGGGCCGAGGTGCTCGAGCGCGAGGTCGAAGACAGCGCGGCGCAGACTCGTCGGCAGCGAGGTTAATCGCGCGCTAGGCAAGCACCGCAGTGCCAGGCGATATCTGAGGACTTCCTGGCGCAAGCGGCGGGCGCGGAAGCTGCCGCGGCCGATCTTGATATTGCCGAGTACCTCCGGCAGATCAGCGCGAAGTTTGCCGAGCTACAGAAGCTGCCCCACTCCGTCATCAACGAGAAGCTGGTCAAGACCAAGGTGGTGCCTGGAGAACCTGATGTTCACGTGGGCCCCCTCCTGGTGGCCCAGGTGGTGATGCGCAATCTTTTGCAGGGGGCGGAGGTGGCACCAGTTCAGACGGCGGCGGCGTAGGAGGGCAGAAGCGACCTCCACCTGAGTCATCCAAGGAGGAGGCCAAGGAGTTGCGGGAGAAGTTGCAGGCAGGCGGGTCCGCCGACAAGGTTGATCTGTTGCACGGCCTGGTCAACGACTTGCACAGAGCCAAGCGTCGACGCTTGGCGTGTAAGTAATTAACCACCCGCCGCGAGTGAATGGCGCGTCTGTCGTCGGCGCTGAGACGCCAGGTGCTGGCGCCCCTGAGCTTGGCCAACGTCGGGCACGGCTAATCGAGACCTTTTAATGCGAATCAAGGGAAGCAGACGTTACAGAAAAGGTTGGGGCGCATTCGCGCGCTGGCGGCGTTGGCCCAAGAGCTAGGGCATGGTACAGTTGATGCCGAATATTTATCCAGCTGGTCTGGCCGACGAGGCTGGGCTTGTGTGATCGAGCCTGGTCACTCGACTCGAGGACATCTACTTGGCGCAGGAGTGGCAGCCATCGTTCGAGGTGAAGCTGGCCTTCGCAAGGCTGGCTGTGCAGCATTGGTTCCTCAACGCGCGCTGCGTGTGAGAGTGGATGTCCCAGGATGGCTCTACATGTATTTGCTTCCGGCCGAAAGAACGCAGTCAGGACGCGTCGATCCTTGCTCGAGCGTGGCGGGCCCTTGCTGGTCCGCTCGCGCCTGGCATCGTTGGTGGCGATTGGGGCATGGGGCCAGGTATCATCAAAGCAGTGGCGTTTCCCCCTGCTGCTGAACTGTCGCTGGTAGCACCCACATCTTCAACGCGTAGAACGACCACATCCTGTAGTGCGATTGATGTATTTGGTCTGTCTGCTTGCGATGCGACTGTTTCAGAAATTGCCCATCGACGCGACGTGGGCCATCAAGCCGCGCCGCCCAGTTTGGCAGCCGCAAGTAACAATATCCAAGTACTAACGTATTCGGTGGTCCCCCGACCCCCTGCAGCGCCAGCTGCGGGCCCCCTACTCCCAGATGAAGACTTGCCCCTGGAGCAACGCTATGCCGTGAGCGCGTTGGAGATGGCCAAGGAGGCAGCTGCAGACTCGGTTTGGGGCTGTCTCTTTTAGGCATGAAGGCAGTTCATTGCACATGCTTGCGAGAATTGCAAATGTCACGGGCACGAGTGCACCCAGCACTACAGCCTATGCCCGTTGTCTGATATCGAGATGGATTGATGCCATGTACGATGGCAAAGATTCGGAAGGTATATGCGCAAGATGAAAGATGGAAGTGGTTCACATTCTCAGTGCGCAGCATCCCCGTCTTGCGTGAGACGGAGACGGATGTGGATCTGAACAGGGCTGAGCTGGCAGACGAGATCATGGTTTTCAGACTGCGGTTTTCCTCGGGGAGAATCCATCTGCTCGGCTGGGTGGCAGCGCGGCAATTGCGCGCCGCCTCCTCATCCGCATGTTTCATCCTGATCAGCTTCGCGAGCGTCTCGACGATTGTGAGGATGACGTTCGTGCTTTTCAGCAGGAAGCCGATAAGAATGCGAATTTTCGAAGGCGCGATTGGTGCCGACAAGCATGTGCTGGATGGTGCCCATGGGATGCATCGTTTGACGTCATGCGGGGAGGTGCAGCAGCCCACGGTGGTCAAGACGGAGACCCGCCTCCCGTCGGCGCATCCGCACCAGACCGTCGAGCCCACGATCCAGACCCACCCTGCGCCATGGCAAGACACCTCGACGCCTCCTGCATCATGGATTCCTCATCGGTTTTCTCTGCCGCGGGCCACGCCGCAGGGTATGCGTGATGCTTCTGCTACTTTCTCGTCCAACACTGCTGGCAGTTTTGATGGGATCCGCCCTCGGAACCTGTTGTGCCTTAGAAATGCCAGCCTTACAGTGTTGGGTATTTGAGGCATTTGAGTCGTTCGGTATGTTTCCACGGCAGATATTGTGGATGCCGGTGCCAGTGCGCCCTAAACCTCAGTGCTGTGTGCTGCGGTCTACCGAGCGCGGCAGCGACTTCGACGACCAGCTCTGGATCCATTGCAAAGGTTATTGCGCAGAGTATATTGGAGTGCGGCCAGCAGTAGGTCCTCAGTCGATTCAGCATGGCAGATTGCACAAGAGCTGAGGCATGTGTTCAGGACGATCGACCTTTGCGAAGTGCGCGAGAAGTTCTGCAGGTTCAATCCCCGTCGGCGGCCACAGAGCTATTGTGCAACACTCGGCATGCGCGTCGGCTCGTACGATTGCGCCGTCACTGCGCTCGGCTTCCTGTTCACGCGGCTCGTGGCTTCCCTGCAGGAGACGCACGCGCTGGTTTCGGTGTCGAAGTGCACACTGTGGAGGTTTACGGCCGCCACGTGACCTTGCATAGTGAAGTGTATTTATCGTTTACGTGGATGACGGTAGCCGCGGTGTGGAAGCGGGCGCTCGCGAGCAACTCATTGGAAAGGCAGCCCGCGCAGGCGTGGGCTTCAAGCAGAAGGCTGCAAGTTCAGGAGCGACTTTCAACGGGAAGATGGCCACCGTTTGCGTCTCGGCTGGCGTTGGCACCATCGTCGCTGAGCGCCTCGGCTTGAACTCCCAGGCTGATCAGAGGTCGATTCTTTATCTTGGCGCTGATCTGGTTGGCGGCCGTCCTCGCGGCACGGCAAAGGTTAGAATGAAGCAGAAGAGCAGGCAAGTTAAGTTCAAGACGCGCCTCTGCAAGCTCAAACGGCATCGTCGAGCAGCGCCTGTCAGCTCAGAGGAGCGCATCGGCAATGCATTCAGGACAGGAGCCCGCCCTCGACTGGCCTACGGCATCGAGCTCAGCGGCTCAGACGACAGCGAGCTGGTTCACACTCGCCGTGAGTATTTCAAGATTGTGAAGCCCTGCCATGGAGGTGAGCCTGCTTCTGCGAAAGATGCGCTGGAGGGCGATCCTGCTGCCGGACAGGCCACTGCGCCTGCCCTGCGGCATTCTAAGAATGATTGGACAGCGGTGGCGCGCGCTGCAGATGCATGGGTAAGTATCGCACAGTTGCAGACTTGATGGGGGCAAGCACTTCGCGGCCGCGATACCTGCGGTTTAGCTTGGACAGGGTCGCGCGGACCATTGGAGCGAGCAGCTTTGCGCGCGCTCCGCGGCGGGTGATCATTTGCGCACTTGGCGAGATCACCTCGGTGCAGACATCCCGCTTCAGCAGCTCACGCCTGGCGTCGCGGAGATTATCATGTCGCAAGGGCCCCAGCGACAGCCAGAGCTGCACCTTGCTGAACGTCGCGACGTAACAGCAGGCACGCGCATGATTGTCGATGTACCCGGGCCTGTTGTCCACCCCAGGAGTCGCAAGTACGCGTCGTGCCAGAAGCCCCTGGCGAAGTCCTTCGCTACTGGTGATTGTTGGACGCGTGAGCGAGCGAAGCTGCGAGGCTACGAGACTGACGGCACATGTTAATGTGGCCTCGCTGACACTTGTCCACCATCGCCTGTTCGCGCGCACGAAAGGCGCTGCGGCGGCAGCGCGGGCGGACGCGGAAGCGCCAGCAAGTTTCATCCAGGTGGGCATCGACAGCAAGGAGGTGATCTTCAGTAGCGGGCCGTTTACCTAGCTCGATGAAGAGCTTCCTTCAGTGGCGCCTGGTTCTCAGTCCTCGTGTTTTTCAGATGGATGGCGCGCCAGTGGACATTCATCTTCGGGAGTTGTGCAGCCAGCCTGGCCCGAGGCCGCTGCCATGGAGCCAGCCGCCGATGGGCAGTGCTCGAAGCCTCCCCCGACAGAGTCGCAGAGAGCTGGGTGGGCCGTGGTCTGTCTTGCTCGATTCAGATGGCCCTGATCCGCTGATGGCCGTCTGCGGCGCCGTGCTGCCAGCGATGCCCCAGGTCCTCGGTCGTCGCGGAGCGCGCGGGCCCTGCGCGCGCGGGTCAGGTTGCGGACTGGCCGACGACGACGCTGCGCATCCACTACCTCGGTCGGGCATGGCCAGGACCCCAGTTCAGGGGGCCCGGTTAGTAGTGGGGCCCCCGAGCCCCTAAATTGGCCAGAATCGCTGAACCAGGTCTGCCGTTGCTGGTGCTTCTCGGGCGGCGGCAGTTCCTGTTAGTGGAACGGGGCCTGGGGGCGCCCCCCAGTACAGATCACGAAACTAGGTCCCACTAAACCCAGTTCTGCCAACGCCCGACTCGGGGTTGAGCGTGCAGCACACAGGACTCGTTAGCAGCAGAGTGTAGATCGCTCAGTGTATGCATGTGCGCAGGCTTTTGGCAGTTCGACTCCTGGCTGGGACGTCTTGCAGAGTGCCCAGAGTGCCCAGAGTGCCCAGCACGTGAAAGCACGCCGTAGTGGAGTTGAGCACGGGCAGTTGTCACCTGAGCAGCGTAGGGTGACAGATGCCAATATCGCCGCTGATGTTCTTGCCAAGCAAGCAGTTTCAGTTCATCCTCGTGCGCCGCCAGGTTTAGCCGAGCGGATGGAAGATTGTCTGCGGCGAACTTATTTTCTGGTCCGTCTCGCCGCTGCTGTGCTCCCTTGCTATGAGCAGGAAGAGCGCTGGCGGCGACTTCCGATTGCCAGGCGCTGTCAGAATGTTCGGAGGGAGGGGTGGCACGACTGGGTGAGGACGGAGCTTGGTGTGTAATGCCGAGCGCGCCCGTCAGTTTTGCAGGACCGAGCTGTTGACTGGCCCTTGTCGGGGTGTAGAGGCACGCCCGAGTTTCTCCGTATGTGTCTCCAACAGCCGAACGGCCACCGCTTGGTGGCATTACATCGACGGGGTGAGGGATGCGAGGATGCGGGCGGTGCAGTTGACCGCCCAGTCTTTGTGCGCACGCAGTGTGGCGCACGGGCCCAGCAGAGGAGGAGACAGAGGCCGAGGAGCCCACGCGCACGCCCGACCCCCGACAGGAGCAGACATCCCTCGCAGGCTGCACCCGGGGCATCGGGCCGAGGCCGGAGCTGCGGCGACGTGCTGGTCGTGCCGTGCCCGCCGAGCGAGCCGTGCCCCCCCCCCCCCCAGGCGTGCCGCGCGGGCCGAGGCCAGCGCGTCGACCCGGCCGAGGTCGATTTGGGTGTGTGCGCAGCAGGTCGGGAGACGGCCTCGCTTGCAGGGAGGGTCCGCCAGCGAGGGGCGGCGCGACGTTCGGGCGCCGCAGCGGGGGGCGAAAGCGCCACGCGCCGAGGGCGCCAGCCCGTCGTCATGAGTCGGGTCCGCCGCAGGCGCTGTTCCTGTGCTCCTTCCTCTTCTTGTTGCTCTTCTCATCATGATTCGTGTTAGTAGCACGTTCGATTATTATGCGTGTTCTGATGATTGCTCTTCTTATGTTCCTCATTATTCGTATTATTTCTTGTATGAGTATTCGGATTATGATTATTACTTGTGCTATTATTCTTGTTGTTAGTATATAGTGCTTCTTGTTATTGTTTTTCAGTGACCCTCCTCCTCCTCCTCCTCCTCCTCCTCCTCCTCCTCCCTTTCCTCCTCCTCCCTCTATTCCTCCTCCTCCTCCTCCTCCTCCTCCTCCTCCTCCTCCTCCTCCTCCTCCTCCTCCTCTTGCCCGGGAAGGTCGCGCGGAGGGCGACTGCGGAGCCTCGTAGTGGGGAGGCGACGAGCCCGACGTGCTCGCGTCGTATCGAGGCAGCGCCACGGGGGGGCTCAGCAGTCGTCCGCCCCACGGGGGGCCCCCGCCGGGCTTCTGGGCCGGCCCTGGGGAGAGGGTGGGTCTGGACGCCCGAAAGGGGCACGGAAAGAATGGGTACGATGCCCAACAGCAGTTCCTGTTCATTCCGAACAGGATTCGCTGTCCACGCCGCCGCGGCCTGTGTCCATTCGAGACAGAAGGCCGCCTGTCCAACAGCGGCCGCTGTTGGTTTGGGACAACATTTGTTGTTGGGCATTGTACCCATTCTTTCGGTACCCATTTCGGGTGTCCAAAGTGGGGCCGTCGGAGCCCCCGCGCTGAAGACATCGAGGCGCCGCACGTCTGGGGAGGGGGCCCCAGAGGGTTCGGTCGACGGCTGTGGAGCCATAGGGAGTCCAGGGGGGGGGGGCCTCGCAGCAGGTCTCGATCCCAGGGGGCCTGCCTGGGGCCCTGAGGGGGGCTGGGATCCAGGGTTCCACGTCGAGCCAGGCGTCTCGTGGCGGAGGGGGGGCGTCGGGGGGGGTGCAGAACAGAAGCCCGCCAGGGGCCCGTGCAGGCAGGGGAAGGTCGTTGTTGGGGGGATGCTCTGCTGCGTCTCGAAGCTGGCAAGAAGACTTGGCTAGCAGCCCGCCCGCTGCTTCCGGCCATCTTCCGGCGGCCATCTTGTCGGCGTCGTTGGCGAACGAGTCGAACTCTGGAGCCCGCTACCCCCTGAGCTTCTCTTGGGGCACAGAACTGGTCGGCCACCCCATCCGTGCCGTTGGCGAGCAGTTCGAACGCCAGCCCGGCAGCCCCCCGACCATTTCGGGGCACGCGGTGCTGGTCGGCCACCCCATCGGGCGGCGCCGTTGTCCACGGCTTTGCACATCGAGTCGGGATGGCTCTTCGAGGGCAGCCCGCTCGACAAGATCTCACCGCAGCACGTCATCTCATGCGCGGACGAGACGTTCGGCGGCTGCGGCGGCGGCACGAGGACGGGCGCACCTGATCGATAGCACGAGGATCGGGGTGTAGATTTGAGGGTATTCAAACAACGAGCAGCATGCAGCATCGAGACATCCGCGCAACGTACAGCAACCCGTCGCCAATTTGGCTCGATGCATTTTCCGATCGGTTGTTTGTCCATAATTCCACGCCGTGCGAGCCCGTCCACTTGCGCTGTGCGGCAGCAATGGGGAAGGTCAAGAGGAAGAAGGCAGCTCCCGCTGCCCCTGCGGCACCCGCCGCGGCGGCGCCCTCGGCGGCTCCAGAGGAGGCGGCTGCGCTGGAGCTGGCGGCGACGGCCCACCTTGCCGCGACGATGGATGCCGGGCTGTGCCCGGCCGTGGCGGCCACGGCGCCGCAGGCGCCCTCTGCGCCGGCAGCCGCAGTGCCCGTGGACGTTGACTTGTTGGAGGTTCGACTGCTCGTAGGAGTGGCCCTTCGCCGGAGCGGCCTCTGGTGCGGGCCCACCGGGGCCTTCCGACGAGCGAGCGCGGTGCGGCAGTCGCGCCTCGCGCGCTCGTGCCTGGCCCCCCGTGGCCTCCCCCAAAAGCTGCGCACTAGAGGCCTTTCTTGCCCAGGGTCGCTCCTGCGTGCAGCCGATGAGGTGCGGGAGACGGGCGTCGGCAGGTACGGCCGGAGCGCCTTCGCCGCGGAGGCCGTCAGGGCCGGCCAGGCTCGGCGCCGCCCAAGCAGACTCGGGCCGCGTGCGCGTGGGCTCCGCAGGGGCGGCGCGCACGCTCAGACGTCTGGCAGGCTGGGCTCCGTGGCGGGCGCGTTCTGGCTTTTTTGGTGTGTGTATGTGTGTGGCATATGTTCGGGGTAGGTTTAGAGACGTGTCGTGTCCAAAGTCCGCCTGCAGGGGGGGGAGATGCCCGACCTCGCGGTCGACTCTGTGCCATCATATGTGTGTTCGCTGCATGCTCGTGTCGGGCGTGCGCCCCAAACGTCAGCACACCGTAGAGGTCTGTCCTTCGGCGTCCGGCAGGTGGTGCTGTCTGAGCAGCCCGTGTTGGAGGCGGCCCTGAGTTCGGACCGTTGTGCCCCCCACTTGGACAAGTTGGCGACAGCGAGCCAGGTGGATACCGCGTCGCCCTTGTTCCCGGCGACCGTGTTCACACAGGAGTTCGGCATACTTGATGCAGCGGAGGCAGCAGGCGAAGCGGTGCGCTTGGAGCTGGAGAGCATGCAGTACCAGGTGGACGAGGCCTCCCCGATCCTGGAGAGTGTGAGGAAGGTGTCCGAGGTCATCGAGGAGTTGGGGCTCTTCCCGGGCTTGCCCAGGGGCAGCGCCGAGAAGTTGTTGCTGGTCAGCAGAGTCAACGCGTACGGCGGGGAAGGCAAGCAGGTGTTGTTGGCGCGCGGGCGCTTGATAGCGCACTCTTGCCGGCCCAATTGCGTTTTCGTATCAAGTTGCCTGTGGCAAGTCTTGCTAACGTTATGAGGATGATGATCATGGGGACGAGGATGAGGATGAGGACGAGGATGATGATTATGATGATGATGATGATGATGACGATGACGATGATGATGATGATGATGATGATGATGATGATGATGATGATGATGATGATGATGATGATGATGATGATGATGATGATGATGATGTTGGTAACGATGACGATGACGATGAGGGAATGAGGAGGATGAGCAGGGGGAGGAGGAGGAGGATTGTGGCGGATTCGGGGGATGACTAACATGATCATGATGATGATGGTGATTATGATGCTGCTGCTGATGGTGATGATGATGATGGTGATAATGGCGATGCTGACGATGGTGATGATGATGACTATGATGATGATGATGATGATGATGATGATGATGATGATGATGATGATGATGCTGATGATGCTGATGATGATGATGACGATGACGACGATGATGATGATGATGATGATGATGATGATGATGATGATGATGATGATGATGATGATGATGATGATGATGATAATGATGATGATGATGATGATGATGATGATGATGATGATGATGATGATGATGATGATGATACGGATGATACGGATGATACGGATGATACGGATGATACGGATGATACGGATGATACGGATGACACGGATGATACGGATGATGATGGCATTCATTTTCAGTGTTTCCCCGCCGTCTCCTGCCGCCCCCGTCGCCGACGCCAGACACGGCGGCTGGTCATCGCATGCACTGCAGCAGTCTATGGCTGCAATTCGGTGGAAAAGTGCGGCCTATCATAGGCGACCCGAGCTTTGCACGTCTCACCGGCGTGGGAGATGTCGGTGGGGGCACCATGAGGTTCGCACCAATCCCCTCCGGCCGACAGTCCACAACATTCTCCGTTTCTGGATCTTGATGATTTTATCGGGTCAGAGAGTTCGTCATCCACTCCTCCGGTTTCGCGAATCGTGGGGTAGCGAGACACCGTTACGGGACTCCCAGCTAAGCCGCAAATCTGCATACCATTCTCGGATCGCCCCTTCGGTTGGTTTGGAAACGGCGTTTCCCCTGTGGGATCTCTTGACATCTCTGGAAAGGCTCTGGCAGCTCAAGCTCACGAGGGCTCAACATGTCAACCGGAGACTGAGAGATCTCAGTGCGCTCTGCTATCTGAGTCGACAGGCAACGGAATAATTGGGGAATGGTTGAACCACCCCCCGGTACGTCGTCCCGTTCGTCTCCCACGTTCTGTCGAGCATCGTTGGAACTTCGGGTCAAGCCAGCAGCTCCCACAGCTACGTCGCGCGACTCTCCTTTTAACGATAAGTTCATCGAACTTATCTCCGACAGACTCGGTTAACGCGGATAGTCCTCGATCAACATAAATATCTCGGGTGCTCGTGTTTTCTCTGCCAGGTCCACTGGTGGGGCTAGGACTGACTAGATCAGCCCTACCCGATGCACTTGCATCTTGAGGATCTTCTTTGGGCAGGTGAATCAGAGGCACATCGATTGGCAACATGGAGTGAATATCCCAGCGCGGCTGATCTGCCAGGTCGCTATCATGAATTGATCCACAGATTTCGGCTGACAACTAGTTATGTGCCAGGGTCTGACATTTTGAATGGTATGTTTTCTGGTTCTACTATTATCAACGGGTCTAGCTTTTCTGTCGGCTAGATCATTGAGTTCGGTCCGTTGAGCGAAGGCGTACTGGTAATGGTTTGGGTAATCCGTGATAAGCGGCTCTGGGACAATCCCTCAGTGGTTATGGCTAATTTCCCTGATTTACCTCGCCGAGCATCCAAGTCAGTCGCAAGTCGGAGAACTCATCTCCAGGATATGGGAGCAGGGAGACTTTCGGCGCGGGACAATAGAGAGGCCCCAGAGGCGGCTGAGCCGCCTCTGCTGGCTATTCTCGCCGGTACTTACGTAGCGACGGGCCTCCCCCCAACGTGGCTGAGGACCACATGTTTGCGAATATTCAGCATGACATCTGGGTCGCGCGCGAAAAATGTGACACGCCTCAATTTAATAGAAAAAGAATTCACTTGTGGCGGAATACAAAAGGATTCTTTTTACCTAACAGCGAAGACTGATAGGTTTCTAGTTGACTCAAAAGAGCTCACAGATCA
This sequence comes from Prorocentrum cordatum, assembly GCA_963575745.1. NCBI lineage: Eukaryota > Dinophyceae > Prorocentrales > Prorocentraceae > Prorocentrum > Prorocentrum cordatum. Next base: position 66,172 of record CAUYUJ010002800.1, on the reverse strand, counting down.
CTCCACAGGGGGGTCCGGGCAGGTGTTGGGGAGTTGCCGGGCGGCAGGGTGCCGGGCTCGTTTTTCACCAACAGTCACACACTTCGTGCTCTTCGACTTCCCGAACTCCATTCAGGCCACATTCTGAATACCCGGATGCAACAGTCACACACTTCGTGCTCTTCGAGATCCCAGAACGCATTCCCGGGCCACATTTAGAATAACCGGATGCAACAGTCACACACTTCGTGCTCTTCGACATCCCAGAACGCCATTCCCGGGCCACATTCTGGAGGGCCGGATGCAACAGTCACACACTTCGTGCTCTTCGAGTTCCCAGAATTCCATTCCCGGGCCACATTTTGGATGCCCGGAGCCAACTGTAGGCACTTCCTGGTCTTCGAGTTCCCAGAACTACATTCCCGGGCCACTCCATTCCCAGGCCACATTCTGAATACCCGGATGCAACAGTCACACACGTGCTCTTCGAGATCCCAGAACGCCATTCCCGGGCCACATTTAGAATAACCGGATGCAACAGTCACACACTTCGTGCTCTTCGACATCCCAGAACGCCACTCCCGGGCTACATTTTGGATGCCCGGATGCAACAGTCACACACTTCGTGCTCTTCGAGTTCCCAGAACTCCATTCCCGGGCCACATTCTGGATGCCCGGAGCCAACTGTAGGCCACTTCCTGGTCTTCGAGTTCCCAGAACTCCATTCCCGGGCCACATTTTGAATAGCCAGACGCTTCAGGAATTGCTAGTGACACTGCAGTCCACTGCATTCAATCGTGCCACTGCATTCACTCACTGCAGGAGGAGGAGGAGGAGGAGGAGGAGGAGGAGGAGGAGGAGGAGGCGGAGGAGGACGAGGGAGGAGGCGGAGGATGAGGAAGGGAGGAGGAGGAGAGGAGGAGGAGGAGGAGGGTGGGGGGGAGAGCACCAGGAGGGAGAGAACGAGGGGACACCAGGAGCGGGAGGAGGAGGAGGAGGAGGAGGAGGAGGAGGAGGAGGAGGAGAGAACCACCACGGAGGAGGAGGACGCGCAAGACGGAGGACTACGAGAACGAGGGCGACCACGGAAGAGGAGGAGGAGGAGGAGGAGGAGGAGGGGAGGGGGGAGGACTACCAGGAGGAGGATGAGGAGGAGGAGAAGGAGGAGGAGGAGGAGGAGGAGAGGAAGAGGAGGAGGAGGACGAGGAGGCGGAGGAGGAGGACGAGGGAGGAGGAGGAGGGGGGGGAGAGCCAACAGGGGAGGAGAACGAGGAACCACCAGGAGGAGTGTAGGAGGAGGAGGAGGTAGGAGGAGGAGGAGGAGAAGAGACGAGCAAGAACGAGGACGACGAGAACGAGGGACGAGCAGAGGAAGAGGAGGAAGAGGAGGAGGAGGAGGAGGAGGAGGCGCAGGAGAGAAAGGGAGAAGGAGGAGGAGGAGGAGCAGAGGAGGAGGAGGAGGTAGGCGGAGGAGGAGGAGGAGGAGGAGGAGAGAACACCACGAGGAGGAGGGACGAGCAAGACGAGGAGGACGAGAACGAGGGCGACCAGGAAGAGGAGGAGGAGGAGGAGGAGGAGGGAGGGGTAGGACTACCCAGGAGGAGGATGAGGAGGAGGAGGAGAGGAGGAGGAGGAGGAGGAGGAGGAAGAGGAGGAGGAGGACGAGGAGGAGGAGGAGGAGGAGGACGAGGAGGAGGAGGGGGGGGGGAGAGCACCAGGAGGAGGAGAACGAGGACCACCAGGAGGAGGAGGAGGAGGAGGAGGAGGAGGAGGAGGAGGAGGACGAGCAAGACGAGGACGACGAGAACGAGGACGAGCAAGAGGAAGAGGAGGAGGAGGAGGAGGAGGAGGAGGAGGAGGAGGAGCAGGAGAAAGAGGAGGAGGAGGAGGAGGAGGAGGAGGAGCAGGAGAAAGAAGACGAGCAGGAGGAGGACGAGGACGAGCAGGAGGAGGAGGAGGAGGACGAGCAGGAGGTGAGGGCGGCCGGCTGCCCCGGCCGGCTGCCCCTGCCGGCTGTCCCGACCGGCCGCGCTTGCGCCCGGCCGCGGAGCGCGGTCAAGGGAAGGGGGCGGGGGCCGGCGGTCAAGGTTGATACCCCCTCCTCGCTCGTTCCACTGCCTGCTCGCAGCAGTGGCACCAACACATGCACAAGAGATTCCTGCATGAACTGTTGTACTTGCATATATGATGGCCTTCGGCCAAAGTCGTGCGCACAAGGGCTCTGCGGAAGGCTCCCTAAGCTCGAGACGCTTTGAATGCTCTGTAGTTTCCTCGTAGCCTCCTTTCCATGCCTTTGTAGCTTCCACGCACTCCTGCGTCGCCGAGTTTCTTCTTGCAGCGTCCTTGTCGTGTCGCGGGGTGCGTTTGCGTCACTTCGGTGTTGCTGCGCCTTGAGACGTGTCTCTGCTGCTTCTTCGTCTCATCGGGGACTCCAGCGTCACCGAATTTGTTCCCGTATTGTGCTTGTCGTTCCAGGTCGTGCGTACGCGCGCAGAATGTTTCTCTGCAGCGTCCTCGTCGCATCAGGATCTCCAGCGTCGCAGAATGCATCCTTGTAGCGCCTCTTCTTCCAGGGCGACGTGGTCCTGAGTCGCCGCGGACGACTCGCCGCGGACGGTTCCATTCGATTCCACGGGCGATCGTGCGCATGTAGTTTGCCACGCGCCTGCGCGCGCGGAGAGGGCCTGGGCGCCCTGTCGCCTGCGGGCGACCGCGCGGGTTAGTCCCCGCAAAAGCCAAAAAAGGCATTTCCACACGCCGGGTAAAGCCTAAAAGGGCTTTCGTCTGCCTGATCCTTGCCCCCCGCTTTCCTTCTCTTCTTTCATCGAAGTCAGAACCCCCGCCCCCTATGACGTCCTCCGCTGGCCTGGGTGGTCTACTCAGGTCGCGGAGGGGGATAGGGGGGGGCTCGTTGCCACGGCTGGTGCCTCGTTTTCACGACGGGGAGGGGGGGGTGCACCGTTCCCTCGGATGGGCACATCCCCCCCTCCAAGGGCCTCCGAGCCCTCCCTCTCCGTCCTTTTCTTCTCCCTTATCCTTCCCTCCCTCGCGGTTTTCGAAGCCTTTGGCGTCTCCGCCCACCAGAGCGGGGATCTCGACCCCCCAATGGGATTCGTGGAGCGGGGGGGGCCTTGAGAGGCCGAAACATTTTTTGGGGCGGGGCCACACAGCACACACATCACATCCATCGAGTCACGCACACATACAGCAACACGCTTTCTCGACTCCACAGGGGGGGTGCTTCGTGGAGGCATCACTTGTAACTTTGAAATTCTGTAATCATTGCCGTTCTGGTTCAAAGAAATTGCAGGAGCAAAAGCGAGCCTTGTCCGCATCCGCTCAACCAGTCTCACCGTGCCGTGCACGGTGCTTCTCAGCCTGTGTCACTGTGCGCTCCACGGTGATCCTCCGGGTGAGCTACCATGGCTGCTGCTGCAGAACAGCCGACGTCTCCACTGGGTTTTCTCACGAAGAGCAGCGCCAAAACCCAAGACTTCCTTGTCCGAGTATACAAGCCCAGGGAGATCAAGTACTCGTACAAGAGCAGGAACAATGGCCAGCTAGTCCATGCAAACCGATTCACATGCATTCTGCTTGGCACAGACTCAGAGCACTATTGTGAGGCCATCCTCAAAGGAACTCCAGCAGAAGTCCAAGCTGCTCTGAAAAAGTTCCCTCCGATGACGGCGTGGAAACTCTCCAGCGTCGGCCTGGACAGTCGGCAGCAGGACGCTTTTGTGCATACGTCTGTTCGTGTCGTGGTCGACCTCAAGCGCACAACCTGCACTCCAGTGCTCAAAAGCTCTCCGGAGGAGACCTCCTTGGCATCGGCGCCGGCTCCAGCGACTACAGTGGCAGACATGATGAACATCAAATCGCAGCGTTGCTTCGATGTCATGGCTGTGGTTCATTCTGTTTCAGAAGCCCGCACTCCCGCTGGCCACCCTCCAGTGGCAAGTGTGCATCTGGTCGACGGCACAAAGACGAGTAACTCCAAGACAGCGGAGGCTGCGATTGCAGTCTGGGGATCCACCAACATAGAGCTTTGTCGCTCTCACAAAGGACAACCGCTGCTGTTTCTCAACGTGGCGGGCAAATTCGACGGCAAACTGGAGCTGAACTTGTCGCAAGATCGCGTAGTGGATTCCGCATGCTCTTGTCCCAGAATGACTCAACTACACGACTTAGCAGCCACTCAAGACTTCGCAGTGGACCGGGAGCAGCTGACCACCGCTCATGCGGGTACATGGGATCCAGACCAGGCTTCGCAGATTCTCACCGGAGAAGCACTCCTCTCCTGCTGTGCCTTTCTGGCTATGGCGTCGGATGATCCGAATGCAAACTTGCCACTCTTGTTGCAGGTCAATGGGATGAGGCTTGAGGAACCGGAGCCAGCCGACTCTGTGGTGGAGAACACAGGCGAGCGCGTCTTCTTTACGACTACTGCTCGTGATTTCAGTGGCTCGTGCAAAGTCGGCGTATCCCAAGCGGCAGCCTTCGCCTTGACTGGCATTGATAGCATGCAAGAATTCAAAAAAGTTCACGACGAGAAAGCTATCTCCTTCCCTCCACTGAGCAATTGTCGCATCATACGACGCGTGCGCAATGTGGCTGCGAATGCACAGGATGACACACCTCAACGGACTTTCGTCAACACGACTGTGGTGGCCGTTTCACCGCTTCAGATATCGCACGCCCCGAATACGTCTTACAATGTCGTCTTGGAGATCCTGAAGCAGTGCCGCGAGAGCCAGGATGCAATGCTCGCGGCACAGCTCTCTGAGATACGGTCTTGTCCCTTCTACGGCATGCGCGTGCAGTACTCACCAGCGGGTGGCGGGGGTGACGCTTCTCAGCTTACCCGGAACTGCCACTTGGCAGTCGTTCTCGTTCGTACCACGCAGAAGTCTCGGTGCGTATCCACTGCGGCTGGCTTCGTCGTGTCCACACCAGGTGTCACGGACGCTTCTGACGGTGAGTCTTCCCACTCAGTGACGATTCACGGACACTGCTCAGTTGACAACTTGCTCTCGTTCAAAATGGATCCGCCCAACCGAGCGAAGCACAGAGTCTGCTTGTTGCTCATTACTGGCTGTTCAAAAGACGGCATGACGGTGCACAGCGTGACCCACATTGACGATTCCGTCGTGTCTGAGGCGCAGTACTTCATTAAAAAATTGAGAACACTGGGGATGCGCACAGAGCTTCAGCAATCAGGCGAGCATAAGCGGATGAATGAGTGGAGCACGACGCCGGAATCCGCCAAGAAGTGCCGCATTCTTGAAAGCCACCCCTCAGGAGAAAGCTTGAGGTGAGCTTTCTCCTGTCTTGTCAGCGATGCTTCTCAGCTTGCTGGACATGGCAAGCGTCTTTGTCCTGCGCCTTGCGGGATGCCAACTAGGTTTGCCTCAAACATCTCGTTTGGTAGTTTCGTTGTTTATGCGGTGCTTCTCAGCCTGCACTATTTACTGTTGTGGCGTCTGGTGCAAGAATAGTGTTTGCGGCCTGCATTCCTCCTCAGCCTGCCCGGGCTCCCTTGAGAGTGCCTGCGCAGAGTTTCGGTCTGTGCTCACGTTGCCCAACGGATTCATTCACGTTCGCCTGCGGTGCTTCTCAGCCTGCACTTCCTTTGCTACAAGCGCCTGTTCTGCAGTCGTTCACAGTGCCTCGTTTACAGAGAATTTCGGTGTTTGAAAAACAAAACATTTCTGCATGTGTTTCTCTGGAATCTAAATCAGGTCATGGCCGTGCTTCATTGCAAGACAACCCCCATATTCGTAGCAGTGTCGAAATCAGACGTTCGTTCAGTTATAAAAGCGTTGATAGCAGTGTCTCGTTTTCGGACGATATCAACTCTGGCTGTGCCTCATTTCAAGACACCTTCCATGTGCGTAGCAGTGTCGGTATCAGAGGTTCCTCCAGTTATAAAAGCGTTGATAGCCGTGTCTCGTTTTCGGACGCCTCATTGCCTAGAGCTATCTTGCCATCTTGCCTAGAGCTATCTTGCTAAATGTCTCCGTAGCCATCTTGCCTAGAGCTATCCTTACAAAGGAACTTCCCAGCACCCACTGTACACAGTAATGCCGCGGCATGCTGGTAGCTCTCGGTCTGGGCGCCATGCTCCTGACGTTTCTGCACCCAACAGCGGTGCTCCTCAGCCTGCTGCAGTGAGCAGTGCCCCTCCTCAGCGTGCTGTGTTGAACGGTACTGTCCAAAGGATTGTTGACCTGGTGAAGCAGTTCGGTCGTATACCGAGGCGAAAGAAAGGAACGTCCGAGGAAGTACGAGCTGAAAACAAGTTGGCCAAACGTTTCTCCGACCACCGCGACAGCATTCCTAATGACGTTATGTTAGAGTTGCAAGCCCTCGAATGCGCCACGCCTTCAGAGTCAGCCGCTGTCAGCGCTGCCCTTCAGCGTTCTGCATTAAGCGGATCTCTGCAAACGCTCGTCGAGGACGTGAAGCAGTTCGGTCGTATACCGATGCGAAATAAAGGAACGTCTGAGGAAGCACGAGCTGAAAACAAGTTGGCCAAACGTTTCTTTGAACACCGCGAGAGCATTCCTAGTGACGTGATGTTGGAATTGCAAGACCTCGAGGAGTCACGCGCCGTCAGCGCTGCTGCTCAGCTGCTGCAGGTGCTGCTGCTCAGCGTGCTGCAACCGAGGAGTTCAAGCGGAAGCAGAAGACCGATGAGATCCTGCAGCAGGTGCGCGAATTCGGCAGCTGGCCGAAGGAGAGCGCTCAACGCCCGCTTGCAGAGCGGCAGTTGGCTTGGCACATCCGAAAAACACGGAAGGCCAAGCATTTCTCACCGGAGCAGGAGGCCGAACTTCAAACTCTGCAGCAGGCGGGCAGCCGAGCTTCAAAGTCCGACGGGCTCATGCAGCACACGAAGATCGAGGAGGTCATGCAGCAGGTGCGAGACCTCGGCCGCTTTCCGAAGGAGTCCGCCGGGCGTAGTGTTGCAGAGCGGCAACTAGGCTGGCTAGTTCGGAAAGGATTGAAGGCCAAGCAGTTCTCTCCCGAGCAGGAGGCCGAGCTCCAGGCACTCCAGCAGGCGGAAAGCGATGGCAAAACAATGCTTCGCATCGCGGAGGCGGAGGAAAGGCCAAACCCCATGGAAGGGTTCGCTGAGGAGGCGCAGAACAGGATCGACCAGGATCTGCTGATGCTGGAGAGTGGCATTCGTAACAAGGCAATCCTGCGGCGCCTGGCCACCTACAAAGAGCTTGTGTCCAGCCGCGGTGCTCCTCAGCCTGCGCAGCACAGGGAATTTGCGCAGAGGTACGCGGAGCGAGTGCGGAGAGCGTTGGCTGCTCCCGCGGGGAAGAGCTGCTACGTCCCCGGCGGCGAAGTAGAGGGGAACCAGTTGCGAGTTTTCTCTAACCGTGCAGTCATGACGGGACCGCTCGTCTGCCAGCTCTGCGACTGCGATTTCTTAATAGAAGAGGACTTTGCGCGGCATAAGCAGTGCAACCACGCCGGCGAGGCAGAATACCGCAAACGGGTGCTGTACCTGATGGCACACGCTGGCTGCAGGCCGATAGCCGCTCAAGAGAAGAGGATCATGGTGCAGAATTTTGCTTACTTCCAACAGTTCTGTCACCCTGGCAGCAAGGCCAACCGCTTCTCGGGCGGCGAGGCGGTGCCCCGAAGCGAGGCAGCCTGCGTAGTCTGTGCGCAGAAAGACTACCTGGAGCATCGCCACAAACTCAGCCTGTTTGGAGCAGTGCCGGAGGAGCGTGTCTTTGAGCACTGCGCCGACTCAGCAAGCGATCGCGATGACCTATCCGATGGCGAGGCAGATGCTCCACCCAAGCGTGCTCTGGTGAAGCACCGCGGGGTGTACTACTTGCAGTCCCCGGAGCTCGCGCAGAAGCTCCTGGACGTGGACAGGTACAGGCAGCGGTGGCCACTGATCCCGTGCGAACAGCTGCATGCGTCCAGCGTTCAGCATCCGGAGCACCCAGAGTGGCGGTGGCTGCTGCACTCCCGCCGAGTCCCTGTGGTTGCACCACCAGAAGCAACGGCGGGAACCTGCGGTGCTTCTCAGCCTGCTGCCGACAGGTCCGGCGGAGCTTCTCAGCCTGCGGACGAGAGGCCTCCGTGCGCAGGGGTGGGAGATGCCAACGCGTTGGTGTGGGTCTGTTGGGATTGCCTCAATGACCTGTGCGCCAAGAAACCGAAGATGCCGTTAAACGCCCTGGTCAACGACAACTGGATCGGCCGGGAGCTCATGCTCGTCCGCAACGCTTCGAAAGCTACTAAGATGCTGGCGTCCCTTGGCCGATGCTGTTGGAAGCAAGTCCGCCTCGGCAAGGGCGCTCCGGATGTCCAGCAGAAAGGCATCTCGGGCAACACTATCCTCTTCGCCCAGCCCACGGCGCAAATCCCGACCATGGAGCTGCCCCCGGAGCAGGGCGCGCTTGTGGACTCTCTGAACATCGTTTTCTCGGGCGCCGCGCACAAACTCCACAAGGCGTACTGGGCAACAGTCAAGCGCGGCGAGTATATGCAGATCGTGAGGGAGCGCAAGCAGCAGTGCGCAACCTTTTCCGAGGTAATCCGTCCGGGAGGATGTTGCCCCGACACGGCTGCCGGAGGACGGCGTGCCAGACCACGTCCAAGCCTGTCTGCAACCAGTGGACGGTGTGGACAAAGCCCCGGTACGTCTGTTGGGGCCAGCATCCAGGGCGCCGGAAGTGGGCAGAGACGACGAGGCGGGAGACGAGTCTGACGAGGAGACAGAGACAGACAAAGACGGAGAAGCAGCAGAACAGCCTGACATGGCCTACCTGCATGAAAATGTGGCAGAGGTCACAGTTGCAGTGGATCCAGTGCATGACATCGCTCCAGTCCGAATGATGCAAGCGCTGCAAGGCACGCTGGTGGCGCTGCAGGAGCAGGCAGCACGCGTCGCCAAGAACGAGGTGACACCGACAGTGGCAGACAGCAGCGGTGCTCTTCAGCCTGTTGCCGACGAGGGCGGCAGGCATACGATGCGCAGCATGGTTCTCGATGTACAGAGTGCTGCTCGTTCGTTCGACGAGCGAGCGCAGGTGGCGCTGGAGAAAGCGCAAGCAGGAGCAGACGCGTGCAGAGCTGTGGGCCCGCACTCCTTATCGGTGCCTACGCAGAAACCCTTGAGTTCTTTCGACAGCAGGTCTTGGCCGGCGTGCTACACAGAGTTCTGGTTCGGGGACGGCGCGCCGAACCTCGAGCGGGAGCGGCCCATGCTGTTCGAACAGGTCTTCCCCAGGAATACTACTTATGCTACCAGTGTTGATAGTGGAGTCGATCCATTGATAGCAGTGTGTCGTTTGGACCTACATGTGTTGATAGCAGTGTCTCGTGGAGGCCTACATCCATTGATCGCAGTGTCTTGTTTGTACCTACGTGCGTTGATAGCAGTGTCTCGTTTGGACCTACATGTCTTCATAACAGTGTCTCGTTTGGATCTACACCCGCTGATACCACTGTCTCGTTTGGACCTACATGTGTCGATAGCAGTGTCTCGTTTGGACCTACACATGTTGATAGCAGTGTCTCGTTTGGACCTATATATATTGATGGCACTGTTCCGTTTGGACCTACATGCGTTGATCGCAGTGTCTCGTTTGGACCTACACGTGTTGATAGCAGTGTCTCGTTTGGACATGCATCCGTTGAACGCAAGGTTGCGTTTGGACCTACATGTCTTCATAGCAGTGTCTCGTTTCTTCGTCCTTCGAGGTCGCACGGCGCCTCATCAACCTGGAGGAGCTCGAGTACTCTCTCGCGACCGACGAGGAGCCCTACGAGGCAGCCTGCCAGAGCCGCTTCAGCTCGCCAGAGATCATTGCTGTCTTCGGCGACGTGATCCGCCGGCTGCGGCTCTTGAAAGGCACTCGGGCGGCGATTGGCAGGAAAGGCTTCGGCACTGACCTCCAGATCCTGTCAGAGGCGTCGGCGGAGGATTTCATGGAGGCGCTAAACATCGCTAAGCCGGCCGACTGCATCGGCTCCGCCATTTCACGCCCGGGCATGCCTGCCAAGGTCAAGACTGCCCTCAGGACGTTGCTACTTAGCACTTCCGATGTCCCTGGCACGGAGGGGCGGAAAACCGCACTCCGCTTCAACGGGCACGGCAACAACCTCAAGTTCGGCGCGGCCAGCTTCTTCGTCACACCGAACTTCGCAGACACGTGCAGCCCGTTGGTCCTCCAACTCCACGAAGGGCCCGGAAAGCGGAGCCACTTAGACATTCGCGGGGGCGCGGTTGGCGCGGTGGCCAGAGCCGGCGGCGCTTCTCAGCCTGCTGGCCCTGACCTGCGGAGTCCAGCTCCGACCATGCCTTCTCTGGAGCGGATGCACCAGATAGTGGCAGCAGACCCGCGGGCGCAGGCCAAGTTCTTCCTGTTGATGACGGAGCTTCACTACCGCTACATCATCGGCTTAGAGCGCCTGTTTGTTGGCCGCACAACGCTGGCCCGACAGGCGGTGACAACGGAGGACGACGTGGCAGCGACTCTGCAGCCGTGCGTGGCCCCAGGCACCACTGATGTGCAAGCGCCTTTCGAAGCACAGGGTCGGGGCTTCACGCGCGGCCACGGCAAAGGCCACAGCGTCATCGGGCCTACGATGGCGTGGCTGCGGTCGGCAGTGGTCGGAGGCCTGCGCACCGCCGCTCGGGAGCTGCGAACTGCCCTTCTTTCCACCGCGGAGACCGTGCAGTACGAAGCTGCCAACGAGCCCGCACGGCAGCTGGGGCTTCCTGACGTCGCGCCAGAGCCTTTCACAGCCAGGCAGCAACGACAGAGCCGCATGGACGGAGGGGAAGAGGAGGACGGCACCCTGCGCGACGAGGTGCCTCTCGGCCCGCCAGTGGAGCAGCCGCACCTGGTGGAGGAGCGAGCGCGGGCAGCCGCAGAGAACCGGATGCCTGCAATCGGCGCTGCAGCGTATCGGGGCCTCCCGCTCACAGGAGCCTTTCAGTCTACGTTTCCAAGCTACCGCCAACGAACTAGCTTCGGGCAGCTGGGTGGCGCTCCTCAGCCTGCCATGGCAGCCAGCCATGCTAGCCTCTTCCAGACGAACGAGGATGGAGCGATTCAGGAAGTCCTCAAGCCCGATGGCTCGCCGGCTTCGGTCGAGGAGATTACCGCAGATGCGGAGGCTTGGGCGGTAGCGTTTAGCCATGACTTCTTTTGCAACATCTGCTCCAACCACGAGCACGACTGCACCGAGACGTGCGTCAAGTACGTCAAGAAGAAGCTCGAGGCCAAAGAGAGTCTGCGCTCGAACAGAACCCCGTCGTGCCGCTTCTGGTTCTTTCGCATCCAGCAGCTATGTCTAGCAGGCCGCACCAAGCGAGTGCGTCGGCGCGGCAAGCCTTTGGTCCGGACTCCGTTCATCGACTTCTCTGATGACCGCAACCAGCGGTGCCGCTGCCAGGTCAAACGCGACCAGCCGTTCAGGAGCTCCAGCAACGACGTCTCTCAAGTGACCAGCCGGTGCAACGTGGATTTCCAGTTCTTGATGTGCGCGCCTGACGAGTCTGCCGAGGCAGCAAAAGTGCTTCAGCCTGGTGGTGCTCCTCAGCCTGCCCAGGACGGACTGCCTGCGGCCGCCCCAGCTCAGCTGGCCAAGCGCAGAAGGCTTACCAGGAAAACGGCCAGCATGAAGAACCCAGAGTCGGCAATCGCATTGCGCTCATCCAAACAACTCGGCGGCCGCAAAAAGTGGCTCTACGGTTGTGGCTCCTTGCATCCGACAGATGCATCTGTCGTGGAGAGCTTCCAAGCTGCTTTCCAGAAAGCTTTCTCCATGGACTTCTACATCACGAAGTACCAGGGCAAGATGATGGAGTCCATGACGCCGCTCTTCCAGTCTATGCTCACCGGCATGCAGCGTCTGGAGCAGCAGGAGAGGGACGAGAAGGAGGAGGAAGCCCGGAAGGTGCTCAGTGAGGGCGGCGCTGATGGCGACGACCAGACGCTGGCCAAACGGGGCCGGACGCGCGAGGATCTCGCTCGCCGCGCTCGGCGGGTCTGTATCCGCCTGGCGTCGATGGCGAACCGGTGCTTCTGGCTCTCCACGACGGAGGTGGCCGTGCATATCCTCACAGGCGGCGACTGCCTCCAGTCGCACCACAATGTGCGGCTCTTCACGAGACAACTACAGTGGGCCTGCCAGCAGTGCAAACGCTTGCTAAACCATGAAGGTTCGGGCGAGGAGACGCATAATGATCAGGTGCCAATACAAGCAGTCCGCATCCAGATCCCTGACGCCGACAACGAGGAGGAGGACGCAGCAGGTGACACCAGCGGTGCTCCTCAGCCTCCTGGAGACACTCCTGCTGGTGATGAGCAAGGTGGCGGTGCGGAGTGCGAGGACATGCACGTGTGCACCACCAGCACGAACACGGCCGACGACTACGCCCACAGAGGCCCTCGCCTGCAGACCATGCCGTACTACGTCTACAGGATGTACGTCCGGCGAGTCCTGAAGCCGAGCCGGGTCAAAGCTTCTGGACCGCGATTCTTCGCCTTCGAGAGCCACTACGTCTTGGCTCCGCGGTACATGCAGGAGGTCCGGTTGACGCGGAGTTCCGTGCCCACCATCGATGGCTTCCAGTGCCCGACATGGGCACAGGACCCCGAGCAGAACTCGCTCTTCAAGGCCCTCCTCTTCACGCCTTGGGCGTGCGAGTGTCCCCTCTCTTGTGGCTGCGTTACTCAGTACAGCCATATGCTGAGGAACTGCGACTGCCCCGCCGTGCGCCCATACTCGTTCGAGCGGGCGTGGCGGCTTCGGTGCGCGGAGATCCACGTGTTGGCAGCGCGCGCAGACTCCAGGAGCCGCCTGGCCCGCAAGAGGCTCGTGCTCGCGGACACGACCCTCTTCTCCGAGCTGAAAGAGCCCCGGGCGAACCTCGAGGAGGGCGAGCTGGTGCTCCTCAGCCTAGCGCACTTCGCAAGGTCCCAGCTGGCGCGGCGCATGCCAGCGGAGGCGGCACGGCGCATCCTTGCCTTCAGTGACCACCATTGCCGGTGGCACGAGGAACAGTGCACCCTGGCGGAGTTCTGCGCGACCGTGGCGCGAGACGTGCTGGCGCACGTGGACCTCGCGGCGGAGGCGCGGGTTAAGCCTCGGCCAGCAACAACTGCACACCTCGAGGCGGATGAAGACTCCGCGAGCGATGCCGAAGGGGTCAAGGGGCGAGTCCCGCTGGAGCTCGTTGACGTGGGTGGAGGCGGCGGCAGCGACGTAGAGGAGGACGTGGAGGACGCCGAGATTACCGAGATCTCCCGGTTTCCGCTGCGGGACCACGTCAGAGCAACCGAGCTGGCCCTACAGCAAGACCAACTGCAGCGCTTGGACCAGAAGGGCCGCCTCAGCTACGCCGATAAGCAGTTGAAGAACCTCGACCGAGCGTACAGCGGCATGCTGCAGCCCAGCTTTGCACTGCCAGCCAGCAGCGGCGCGCGGGAACATCAGGGCACGCGGCTGGACGAGACCTTTTCTGACATGCTCGCCCTACAGCGGCAAAGCATTGCGCTCCAAAAGAAGCAAGCGAGCCCGGATGGAGAGATCTTGCCCGATGCTGCGGACGACTGGCTCCCCAGCGGTGCTCCTCAGCCTGCTGCCGAGGACGCCCAACCAGAACTCGTTCCGCAGCTCTTGGCCATGCAGGGCCCGGCGGCTGTTGCGTGGAAGCTCGTCACTGATGCCCACTGCACGGAGGAGCAGATTGACGCGGTGGCGTTGTTTGCGTTGTCTCTGCAGAAACGTTTTGACGGCAGACCAGACAAGACAACGCATCTCCTCCCCGTGGCGTCCGCGACAGGCAACCACAGAGCGATCTGGCTCGGTGGAGGCGGTGTCGGCAAGACGCGCACCCTCTCCAAAGTGGTGGAGCCGATGGCCATCACTTACTTCGGCGAGCAGGGGTACCTCGGCAAAGCGCAGTCCAACCACGCCGCACACAACCTCGGCCCGCGCGGCAGGACCATGCATTCCTCCAATGGCCTGCTCATGTCGGATTCCATGCAGACAGCCAGGCTGCGCCTGACCCCACAGACGCAGAAAAAGCTGGATCGCCTCACAGGCACACTCGGCGTCGACGTGATCGATGAGCTGGGTGCTGTGCCGGGGCCTTTGCTGCATGCAGATGCACTGCGCACGACCTACGGCAGGGCGTTGCGCTACAACCTGGACCCCACGAAGTACATGCGCCCGCAGGAGACGTGGGGACGCATGCCTGTGAAGATCTTGTGCGGAGACTTCTACCAGTTGCCGCCAGTCCCCGCCACCGCTTCCCTGCTGGCGCCTCACGCGGGCCAATCCTACGAACACCAACAGGGTAGGAAGTTGCTCGCCGACATCGAGTACGTCATCGATTTCGTGCAGATGCAGCGCTTTACAGACCCGTTGCAACTCGAGGTTCTCCACGCCATGAGAACTCCAGGCGGAAAAAAGATCTCTGACGAGAGCTGGCAGGCGATCGTCAAAACAGAGGTCGTTAGCTCTAGCGGTGCTGCTCAGCCTGCTGCCAGCAGCAGCCAAGCCGCTCAGCCACCTCAGTGGGGCCCTCGGTTGCGTGCAGCACGAGGCTGGTACGAGTCGGCCTATGAGTGGCGCATCGTCTCTTACGCCATGCATGCACAGGCCAAGCTTGATGCGCACGATGCTGGCCAGCTGCTCTTTTACGTCCCAGCAATCGACAGACCAGCTGCGCGCCTCGCGAAGCCTGATTACGACGAGATGCGCGCGGAGCCCAACATCGGCGCTACCGCAAAAATGCCGGGGCTGCTGCCGCTCTTCGTTGGCATGGAGGTCATCCTGACAGAATCCGTCTTGCCGCCGAAGTATGTCCGTGGCGCGCCAGGCAAAGTGGTAGGCATAGAGCTGCACGCTCTGGAGCCTCCGGTGGAGGGCCGCCCGTCCATTGTCTCGGACGGCGTGGTCGTACTCTACTACATGCCAAAGGCCGTCTATGTCAAGATCGATGACAGCGATGAACTTTTCTTGAAGGCCGCGCCGGTGACAGCTGGCAGTGCTTCTCAGCCTGCCGGCCCCGACCTGCGCGGAGTGCTCGCGATCACCCCGCAGGCGCGCCCCTGGAAGTTCAAAGCGAAGACAGGTGGCCCGGCCATCGCGGTGTCCAGGACGCAGTTGACCGTGCTGCCCAAAAAGCAGGGGACTCTGCATGGCGTCCAGGGCAAGACGACGGACCCAGGCTTCATCGTGCACTGGACGTTTCCGCCAGGACTCAAGAAGGAGTCCATTTGGCTTGCCTACTACGTCAGCCTGTCGCGCCCCAGAAGCTTCAACCAACTCTTGAGCCACGGCTTGCCTGACCGGAGCATCATCGAATCCGGCCCCCCGGAACAGATCGCCAAGGCCTTTGCCGAGCTCTTCACGGACAAGATTGCCGCGACGAAGATCGCTTGCGCGAAGGCCCGACAGCAACTGGGATGGCCTGCGCGAGCTTGAGGAGCCATGAGATGCAGGTTGCGTTGTGGCGGTGCTGTTCAGTCTGTCCGTCTGCATTCGCGTGGTGCTTCTCAGCCTGCATGCGCGTGGTGCTTCTCAGCCTGCGCTCGTGCGCAGCTGTGCGCGGTGAGCCTGCACGTGTCGCGGAATGCTTTTCAGCCTGCGCGTGTCTGCAATGCTTTTCAGCCTGCGCGCTTTGCACGGGAAAAAATCAAACTGCGAGTGTTACCGCTGCTGCATGCCTCCAGCTATGCTACTACATATCGCTGTTAGGTTGCTTTGCCGGGATAATTGTGGAGGAATGCGCAAGGATTCCCTTCATGGCGGAATGCAGAAGTACTCCTTTTGTGGAGGAATACAGAAGGATTCTTTTTGTGGAGAAATAGAACAAGATTCCTTTTGTGGCGAATTACAACAAGGATTCCTTTTGTGGCGGCCCCCCACCCCCCACATCCCAAGGACGACCCCCCACCCCACAACGAATGCAAAAAGCTCCGTTGTAGCCCACTCTGGGGAGTTAATCTCTTTCCCCGCCGTCTCTTGCCGCCGCTGTCGCCGACGCCGGACACCGCCGCTGATCATGGCATGTACCGCAGCAATCCATGGTTGCAATAAGGTGGAAAAGGGGCGCGCCTCCAGCCAGCCGGTTCCCCTAGCTACACATACCTGGTTGTGCGCCTTCGCTTGCCGGATTTATGTCGTAACCATGTCGAACTCAGTGGTCCAGCCCACTGAGGAGATTGACCCGTTGATGATAGTAGAACCAGATAGCAGACCTATCATACTGCCAGAAACTCTTAACCCTCTGGCAAATAACAGATGATGATGATGATGATGATGATGATGATGATGATGATGATGATGACGACGATGACGATGGCGATGACGATGACGGTGACGATGACGATGACGATGACGATGACGATGATGATGAGGCGGAGGAGGAGGAGGAGGAGAAGGAGGAGGAGACCGAGACGAATTGTCGGATCGGATCGGAAGGGTCCGCGAACAAAAATAATTCGGGAGCGGCTGCCACGGGCGGGCAGGAATGATATTATCTCGCATACCTAGGGAGATGGAGGAAGGCGAGAAGAGCGTCACATGTGACACGTTTCGTCTTCACTCCTCAAGGAACCCTCAGGGATCTGATTTGGGCAGTGCCGCGACTGTCCTAGGCTCCTGTTGGGCCGTCTGGGGTGTCCCTTGGGTTCTCTTGGGCCGTTCTGGGGCCCTCTTGGGCCGTCTTTGGGTTTTCTTCTGGCCTTCGTGTCCGTCTGGGCGGTCTCTCCGGGCCGTCTTTGGCCGCCCAGGGGTTCTGAGGTCGTCTTGGGTCCTTCCAGAGGCCCTTGTTTGGGGAAGCTTGAGGCCCTCTTGTGTCCGTCCTGGGTCCAGGGGCCCTCTTGGGCTGTCTTGGGGCCATCTTGGAGGCTGCCTGTGTTATTGTGAGGCCCCCTTGGGCTGTGATAGGGCAATCCTTGAGGCTTCTTGCGCCGCCTTGAGCCGACGGAAATTCGAAAGGCGAGAATGCGACAATGAATAAAAAACACATGGGTATCAATCAGTTTGACCTCTTCGGGCCTTGCTGGAGGTTCTCTTGAAGCCCTCCTGGCTGTCTTGGATGCGTCATAGGCCGTCTCGAGGCCATCTTGGGGCCATGTAAAGCAGTTTTGGAGGCAACTTGGGCCATCTTGGGGGCCGTTGTGGCTGGCTTGTGCCGTCTTGGAAGCCATGTCGGCATCCTGGACGCCCTGGAGAGCGCCAGGGTGGCGTCGGGCTGCCCAGAGAGCCTCTGGAGTGGCGCATGCATTTGGACGCGAGTAGAGGCTTGCAGAAACCCTGCGAGACAGCACTTGGCGTTCTACCACGCCTCGGCCGTACCAGGCGGCACGGCGGCGGCGTGGCGCGCGAGGGCCTCTCGGCCGGATCTGGGCGGGGAGCCTTCCTGGCGCTGCGGGACATCGCCAAGGGCGAGCTCCTGGCAGTCTCCTACGCGCCGGACGACCTCCTGGCGACCGAGCGGGCGCAGCGGCGCCACTACCTGCTCTGCCAGAAGGGGTTCCTGTGCCAGTGCTCCATGTGTTCCGGCCCGAGCGAGGAGCAGCGGGGAGCAGCGAGGAGCAGCGTCGTGCCCTTGTTCCCGGAAAGGGCGCCGGCCCAGGGTTCTCTTTCAGTTGGTAAACCCGTCCCCGGTGCCTCAACTGAGGTGGGCCGGCGGATTCTTTCCTTGATAAATATCGAGGTCGAGGTGGGCCGGCGGATTAAACTTTGAGGATGTCTCAGGCGAAACGCTTGTTTTTGAAATCCCGATCGATAAATCACAGGGTGCGGGCCATTCTTTCGTGTGTTGAGGATGTCTCGAGCGAAACGCTTGCTCCGCAGAGTTACCGAGGATGTCTCGAGCGAATCGCTTGTTTTGTAGAACTTGAGGGATCTGGGCGCCCCAGAGATTTGCCTTCTCCAGGTGCACGAACCGTGTGTTTTTACGTATGCGCCTGTAGATTTGCCCTCTCCAGGTGCACGAATCCCCCAGCACGACCACCCCCCAGCACGACCACCCCCCAGCACGACCACACCCCAGCACGACCACTCCCCAGCACGACCACACCGCCTTGGTTGAGTGGTTGCCTGTCGTCGTGGAATGTTTCGTGGGGTGTCTCGTGGACTGTTTCGCGGGGTGTCTCGTGGAATGTTTCCAGGAAAACGTTGAAAACGGTCGCCCGTGTCTCGTGCAATGTTTCGCGGGGTGTCTCGTGGAAGTGCCTGTCGCCCAATACGGTGTCGTGAAAACGTTTCCATGCATGCGGTTCTATAACCCTTTCCGGGTTCGTGGGTCCATCATGTTTTCTCAGAGCGGGGCCCACAGAAATCCCAGCCCTCTCCGCGAGGTCGGCTCTTGCTTCTCCGATGCGGGGATTTGTCCCGGAAAGGCGGGGGCTCAGGGTTTTCACCCCCGGAATCGATTTGAGACAGGCCGGCGAAATTATTCTGCCATAAGTTCTGCGAGTTGACGAGGTCGAGACGGGCAGCGAAGTAAAATTGAAGGATGTCCCGAGCGAAACGCTGACTTTTGAAATTTCGATTGATAAATCACGCGGTAAAGTAAGCATTTTCGTTTGTTGCGGATGTCTCGAGCGAAACGCCCGTTTTGCATGATTCGTTGAGGATGTCTCGAGCGAAACGCTTGTTTCGGAGGCTTCCAGGAGCCTGGGCGCCCAAGGATGCCCCAAGGGGCCCTGGGAGTGCGGACGCAGCGTAATTTACGAGGGATCGTGGCCCTGGGAGCATGGACGCAGCTTAGTTCACCAGGGATCGTGGCCCTGGGGGCGCGGGCGCAGCGTGATTTACGGCGGATCGTGGCCCTGGGAGCATGGACGCAGCGTAGTCTACCAGGGATCGTGGCCCCGGGGGCGCGGGCGCAGCGTAATTTGCGAGGGATCGTGGCCCAGGGAGAACGGGCGCAGCGTAATTTACGAGGGGTCGTGGCCCAGGGAGCGCGGACGCAGTGTCATTCACAATAGGCCGTGGCCCTGGGAGCGCGGACGCAGCATGACTTACTAGGGATCCTGGGCCTGGGGGGGGGGCGGACACGCTGTAGTTCAAGAGGGATCGTGGCCTTGGGAGCGCGCGCGCAGCCATACTTCACGAGGGAGCGCGGCCCGGGGAGCGCGGACGCAGTGCAGTTGACAAGGGATCCAGCCTGGGGAGAGCGGACGCAGCGTAATTCACAAGGGATCGTGGCCCTGGGAGTGCGGACGCAGCGTAATTTCTTATGAATCGTGGACTTGGGAGCGCGGACGCAGCGTACTTTACCAGGGATCGTGGCTTTTGGGCGGCTGACGCAACGTAGTTTACCAGGAAACGTGGCCCTGGGAGCGCGGACACAGCCATAATTTACGAGGGAGCGCGGTCCCGGGAGCGCAGACGCAGCGTCGTTTACAAGGGATCGCGGCCCATGGGAGAGCGGGCGCAGCGTCAATTTAACGAGGGATCGTGGCCAGGGGAGCGCGGACGCAGCGCTATCGCAGACGCATCAAAATTTACGAAGGATCGTGGCCCTGGGAGCGCGGACGCAGCGCAATCGCAGACGCGCCGTAATTTACGAAGGATCGTGGCCCTGGGTCAGGCACGTCCCATGGCACATTCCCTGACGCGTTCCCTGGCCGGCGCGTCGCCTGGCACGTTCCCTGGTACGCTCCGTGGCGCGTCCCGTGGCGAGTCCCCCTTGCACGTCGCGCGGCGCGTCCCTTGGCACGCCCCGTGCCACGTCCATTGGCACGCTCCGTAGCGCGTCCCTTTGGGACGTCCCGCGGTGCGTCCCCGTGGCACGTCCCCGTGGCACGTCCTTTGGCGCGTCACTTGGGACGTTCCGCGGCCCGTCCCCCTGGCGTGTCCCCCTGTCAATCAGCTCTGGGGCAGCTACTATGTGCTCAGGCAGCCCGAGCTTAAGGTCCAGATCAGTTCGGTCAGGACTCGGATGCAAAGGGGGACTCGATCCACAATGCTACAGAGCACGATCGCGGCATCGCACATCGCAATTTAGCACGGCGCAGCGCAGCACAGCCCTTGGTACGGCACGTCAAGATCGATACACTCAGCATTTCAGTTGCCCGTCGCCCAATCAGGTGTCTTGAAAATGTTGCCATACCTTACATTTCTATATTCCTTTCCGGGTGCGTGGGTCGTTCATGTTCCACAGTCATCGCTTCCACGAGCGGTGGATATCGATACATTCGGGCCCCAGGGGGCCAAGATATATCCGCATCCACCGCCCGCTGGGGAACCAGAACGTCGGTTCCCAGGCGGTGGATGTGGATAAATCCCCGCCTCGCATTTTCATCGCTTGCCGATTTTCCCTGCTTGGATGACCGCAAGGGTTGCTAAGGGGATTGGGGGGGGTACGTCTGGATGCTAATTTGTATCCGGCCTGACCTAGCTCGCGCGTGGGTTGCAAGTGCTCGAGGCGGCTAAGGGGGAGCAACGACTTGGACTAAGCGGGCGGAACCCACTTACCAACGTGACCTCACCCGTTGAGGCCACTCAGGGCCTTCGTAACCCACTTGGAAGCTGAGCTGGGCCGGATATGACCCACCTTCACGTCCATCTGCAACCCCCCGTCCCCCAAAAGGACCGCCAGGGTCATCCAGCGAGGGGAGGAGGGATGCGGGGGGGGGGAGGGGGAGGGGGAGGGGGAGGAGGAGGAGGAGGAGGAGGAGGAGGAGGAGGAGGAGGAGGAGGAGGAGGAGGAGGGGAGGAGGAAGAAGAGGAGGAGGAAGGGGAGGGGGAGGGGGAGGGGGAGGGGGAGGGGAGGGGGAGGAGGAGGAGGGAGGAGGAGGAGGAGGGAGGAGGAGGAAGAGGGAGGAGGATGAGGAGGAGGAAGAGGGAGGAGGAGGAGGAGGAGGAGGAAGAGGAGGAGGAGGGAGGAGGGAGGAGGAGGAGGGCTCCCACAGAGGCAGCATGGGCCCCGAAGAGAGTCCCACGGGGGGTGGGGGGCGGGGAGCCCTGCACCGCCCGGCCCGGCAGCCGCCGCGCCTGCTTCTCGGCACGAGCCGTCCCCTCGGCATCGCTCGGGCGTGTGCACTTTTCCTTCGGCGAGGACCATCGAGCCCAGACCCCCTCGAGTAACGAAAAAATCATGACGGGAGGTTTTTCCGGATTGTCGGCCTCCGGGGGCCCTCACCGGGCCTGGGAGCGTCAAATAACGACTCAGGATGCAAAGCCGGTCATGGGGAAAGGGTCGGGACCTCTGGGGGTCGACGTAATGAAAAAATCATGACGTCGGGGGCCGGCGACAATGTGAACGAAGTCGTGGCGCCAGGGGTCTGAGGACGGGACCCTTTGCCGGCGTGACCTTCCTGGTACGCGGCCTGGGAGGAGCATCCTGGATCCTTTGGCGAAAAAGCCACGCGCGAAACCGAAGAAAACACACGGGGAAGGGACGTCCGAGCGAGGGCCAGTCCTTCGACGGCCCGGGCCCCCGGACCTGGAGGCCGAAGGCCTGCCAACCTCACAGACCTCCCGTCGTGGTCGCTGTTCCAGGGCGCGAGCCCGTGCGCGGCCGGAGGCGCTGGGCGCCGCTGCCGGCACCCCCCGACCCGGTGCGCCGTGCTTTTCCCAGAAAGGGCGCAGGCCTGGGGTTTACCCCGGTTTCGAGGAGGAGGAGGAGGAGGAGGAGGAGGAGGAGGAGGAGGAGGAGGAGGAGGAGGAGGCGGGGTTTACGGGCGTGTTACCAGTTTGAAACATGTCCTTATCCCTGTGTTTGACATCACCTCACCTCGATGCCGATCTGAAGGGTTCCCTCAGCTTCTGAGGGCCTATCCCTAAGATTGTCCTCGCTTTTTGCTCGCCCATCTTAGGGATAGGGATAAGTTCGAGGCTGGTTAGCGTAGGCCCGGGGTTCTCTTTGAGAGGTTTACCCCGGGTTTCGACTTGAAGGAGGCCGGCGGAATTATTGCGAAGGCCTTACGGCCGATGCCGCCGACCCTGGAGACAGCGTTCTGTCACTGGGGAGAAATAACAACGCAACAGGAAGAGTGCTCAGTGTGGGAGAAGCGCAGTGCCGACGAGGGGCCTCTGTGGGAGCTTCCTGGGGCCTCTTGGGAGCCTCTTGGGGCCTCTGTGGGCTTCCTGGAGGGCCTCTTGGGAGCTTCTCGGGGCTGAGGGCTCGAAATGTCCGTTCGGGTCCCCCGTCTGGGCGCTCTCTTGGAACCGTTTTGGGGGCCTTTTGTGAATCTGGGAGGCGTCTTGGTCCGTCTTGGGGCACTTTTGGCCGTTTGGGGACCCTCTTGGAGGCCTCTTGGGCCATGTCGGGGCGATCTTGGGAGCCTCTTGGGCCGTCTTGGCGCGTGGGGAAGCGGAAGAGGCGAGAACGCCAAAATCCTTGAAAAACGCATGGGAAATCCATGATTTGTGCCTCTGGGGGCTCTCGTGGGAAGGGTCCTGGAGGCCTTTTGGGGCGTCTCGCAGGCCTTTTGGGCCGTCTGGAGGCCATCAAGGCGTCTTGGACAGATCATTCGGCGATTCGGCGCCCTCTTGGATCATCTTGGGGGCCTCTTGGAGCACTCTTGGCCGGTCTTGGGGCCTTTTTGGGCTTGGGGATTCCCCGGGAGGGCGGCGTATAAACCCAGGACCCCCCCCCGGGAGCTACCCCGGGACCACCCCCCCCTTCCTTCCCCGGGAAGGGATCAAAGGGAAGGGGCTTCCCTTCGACTCAAGTACGACGCTCTTCAATCTCGCCTTGGACTGGCGCGCCTCACAACGAGGCCTTGGGAGAGGGATAGAAGCAACGACGCTGTGGGGAAAGAAGAAGGAACATCGACGACGACGAAGAGGGAGCAGACGGAGAAGCCTCTTCCACACGCCGACAGGGTCGGCGGATTTTGCGATGGATGACGAGTTTGAAGCAGGCGGTCCGCCGTGTTTTTCCCGGGAAGGGCGTAGGCCCGCGGTTCTCTTTTAGAGGTTTACCCCCGGTTTCGACTTGAAGGAGGCTGGCGGCATTATTGTGCGATCAATGACGAGTTTGAAGCAGGCGATGCGCCGTGTTTTTCCCGGAAAGGGCGTAGGCCCGGGGTTCTTTTTTAGAGGTTCACCCCCAATTTCGACTTGAAGGAGGCCGGCGGCATTATTGTGCGATAAATGACGAGTTTGAAGCAGGCGATCCGCGCGGCGTGTTTTTCCCGGAAAGGGCGTAGGCCCAGGGATCTCTTTTAGAGGTTTACCCCAATTTCGACTTGAAGGAGGCCGGCGGCATTATTGTGCGATAAATGACCGAGTTTGAAGGAGGCGGGCGGAATTGGTTATGAGGATGTCTCGAACGAAACGCTTGTTTTTCAGAATTGGTTGAGGATGTATCGAGCGAAACGCTTGTTTTGTGTTATAGATTGTCCTCTCCTAGGGGCCAGAATTCAGAGTATCTCTGAGGTGAAATGCTTGTTTTCACGTGCCCAGGTCTTGAGGATGTCTCGAGAGAGAGACGCTTGGTTTCACGCCTCCATGTTGCCCTGGCAGAGGTCTAGCATGAGGATTTGGTGAGGATGTCTCGAGCCAGAGGCCTGGTTTCACGCGTCCTGGTCGCCCAGGCGGATGTCTAGCATGAGGATGTGTCGAGGAAGTCTCGATCGAGACGCTTGTTTGCACGTGTCCAGGTTGCCCAGGTGGATGTCTAGCATGAGGATGTGTTGAGAACGTCTTGAGCGAAACGCGTGTTTTCTCGTGTCCAGGTCGCCCAGGCGGATGTCTAACATGAAGATGTGTTGAGGATGTCTCGAGCGAGACGTTTGCTTTCACGTGTACAGGTCGCCCAGGCAGATGTCTAGAATGAGCAGATGTTGTAATCGTCTCGAGCGAAACGCTTGTTTTCACGTGCCCAGGTCACCCAGGCGGACGTCTCACATGAAGATATGTTGAGGATGTCTCGAGCGAACCACTTGTTTTCACGTGTCCAGTTCGCCCAGGCGGATGTCTAGCATGAGAATGTGTTGAGGATGTGTTGAGCGAAACGCTTGTTTTCACGTGTCCAGGTCGCTCAGGCGGATGTCTAGCATGAGGATTTTGACAGGATGTCTCGAGCGAAACGCTTGTCCCCAGCACGTTCCGTAGCGCGTCCCCTTGGCACGTCCCGCGGTGCGTCCCCATGGCACGTCCCCTGGCACGTCGCTTGGCGCGTCCTTTGGGACGTTCCGCGGCGCGTCCTCCTGGCATGTCCCCCTCTCAATTAGCTCTGGAGCAGCTACTATGTGTTCAGGCAGCTCGAGCTTCAGATCAAGATCAGCTCGGTCAGGACTCGGACGCAAAGGAGGACTCGATCCACGACGCTATAGAGCACAATCGCGGCATGGCACATCGCAATTCAGCACGGTGCAGCACAGCACAGCTCTCGGCAGGATACGTCAAGATCGATACACTCAGCATTGCATTTGCCCGTCACCCAATCAGGTGTCTTTGAAACCGTTGCCATGCGTTACACTTCTATATTCTTTTCTGGGTTCGTGGGTCGATCATGTTTGGTTCTCCAATGTTCGGGAGGGGGAAAAATAAACACACTGACAAAATTCATCGTCGATTCCCCAGAAAATATGGAAGGCATGGGAAGTGGGGGGAGGACGAACACCCAGAACATATGGGGAAGTATGGGGGAATCCTGTTATCTGTGTCAATTTATTTGTGTGTCCCAGGGCCCCTTCGAATGTAGAGTTGTGCAGGAAATGCACCCCGAACGATCGGCAAATAGGTAGGGCGGACATCGACATCAGTGGAGCTCGAAAAGTGGGGCGGATGTGCGCGGACGCTCGAAGGTCTGGACAACTTTCTTGGGCTCGGTTTTTCATCCTGAGCCGTTTTTTGCTGTCCGCGGGCCTCGCGGGGCTCCCGCAGGCGGAAACTTGCAACAAAAACGGCCGCTGCCACGTCTCGGAGCCTCGGATCTCTGGGATCTCTTGGAGCCGCATCCCCCTCCTCACCCTCTTTCCTCCTGGCAGGTTTCGGGTGATAACTCAGGCCTCCGGCGGCCGTTCGGGACGATCCGTACACCTCCGGGACGCTCTCGACCAGGCGCAGTTGCTGGGGAGCATCCCGAGGCGAGACAGCCTCCAAGAACGCCCGAAAACTTTCGGACACAGACCACCACGAAACCGCCCAAAGCACGGGTCAGGGGACGCGGAAAGAGGATTTCAGGAGGCGGACGGACAGGGAGAGGGAGGGGGAAGAGCACAAGAAGGACGGGGAGGAGTGGGAGAACCACGACGACGACGACGACGACGACGACGACGACGACGACGACGACGACGACGACGACGACGACGACGACGACGACGACGACGACGACGGCGGCGGCGGCGGCGGCGGCGGCGGCGGCGGCGGCGGCGGCGGCGGCGACTTCGATCTCGATTTCGGCGGCGACGGCGGGGAGGACTTCTTCGGGCGCTGGCCCTGCCCGGGCTGCCGGCCGCGGGGGCCCGGCGGGCTCGCGGAGGCGCAGCTCGCGGGCTGCTGCGCCCTGCGCGCCTGCGGGCGGCAGCCGCCGTGGCGCGCCGAGTGCGGGCGGGCGTGCACGGACGAGGAGGTCCTCGCAGGGAGGAGGAGGGAGGAGGGCGGCGGCGGCGGAGCTCTGCAGGTGCACGAGTCTGGCTGCTCAAACGCGGGGCATTCGCAGGACAGCTCAAGCGCCTAGAGTGCGCTAACGAATAGCGGTGCATTCGCACGGAGGGGGGGGGCCCGCGTGCCACGGCTAACCCAGCTCGGAGATATCCCTGGGGCCAGGCCACGTGTAGGCCTTGACAAAACTACAAAACTACCAACACACTGGAGAGGCCCCAGGATCACCCAGGGAGGAACAAAGGCACGGGAACGCAGTACCGAAACTCAAAAGGCAAAAAGTTGGGCCCAGGAGAGGGGGGGACCGTAAAATCGGGGCTGAGGCTACCCCAACAGCTTTGTCACCGTCGGGCTCCTCCTTCCCCCCTCTTGACGGGGCCATTAATGAGACGGAAGATCGCATCATCGAGGGAGGTGGAGGAGGTGAGGCGAGGACGAGAGGAGGAGGAGGTCCCGCCTCGTGCGGGAACATCTGCTGGTGGCTGGCTGACTCGTGCAGCTGGACGTGGTGGCGCCGCTCTGATAGCGGCGCCTCGAACTGGAAGCCTCTCAGAACGCCTCTGGTCACTCACTAGCCGAGATGCTCCATTCCGTCCAGGGCCAACTGCATCAGCCTCTCTTGGTGGGACCTCGGAGGCGTCCCTCTCTTGATGCTCGCCCCGATCTGGACGAGGCCTGCGAGTACTTCTGCTTGGATCCCTGACCCGCTGGCCTCCAGGAAGATCTTCATCGTCGCCCGATCGTGCGTGAAGCCTATCTTGCAGTACCTGCAGTGAGAGTCCAGCGTCTCGTTGGTCATGGACGGGTCGGCCTTCACTGTGTCCAGGTACGTCTTGATCCTCGCTGCCGTCTGTGCACCCACTCGATCTCCTTGCTGCTGCAATGCCCCGACTAATGTGAGCCATAAGTGAGGATGTGGTACACCGAGCTTGTCGAGCTCCACGACCCTCACTCCATTCTGAATCTCTTGGCGATGCTGCAGTCGGAGGCGCTGCGCCTCCTGCACAAAGTACCTGCCCGTCAGCCGCATCGCCTGGCACACTTCGTGGTCCGCCTGCAGGTGCGCGATGTTGAAGACTACCGACTCCAGCGCCGCCAGCCCTTGTCGCGTGTGCAGCATCGACCTGACCAGTACTGGCATGATCGCCTGCACCAGCTCGATCGGCATGGGCTCGTCCCCGAGGCGGAGGACGTCTCCGCGGTTGAGGCCGTAGCTGTTGTCGACCGCGTCGAAGAGCTGCGCCAGCATCTGGTTCATGGTGCTGCCCTGGCGCTGGTGCTGCGGGGGCGGCTGCTGCTGGCGCTGGTGCTGCTGCTGCTGCGGAGGTGGCGGCAGCGCGCCTCCCGCCGCCGCGTGCGCCACCGCGGCTGGGGCAGGCAGGCCGGCCCCCACCGTCAGCCCCGCGCTCGCGGCCGCGGGCGGGGGCGCCGCTGCGGGCCCGCGCCTCGGTTGGCCCCCTGCGGAGGCGGGCTCCCTGCTGGGCCTCGGGCCACCTCTCCGTGCAGCGCCCGCTCCTCGCTCCCCGCTGCGAGAGCGCAAGGCGGCGGCCCTGTCGGCCCCTCCGACGCTGAGGGCGCGAGAAGCCAGATCCATCAGGCGGTGTCTCGTAGTAAATTAAATCAGGTGCTGGTGGTGCATGTACTTCCCGAATATGTATCTGTAACTCTGCAAGGCTATCAAAGGTCCCTGTCTTTCTTGTGCCAGGCGGCATGTTACAGACGAAGCATTCTGGGGTCGTATCGATATCCAGGCAGAAGGGGCAGTGGAGATCCGACGGGACGATGGGCTCTGGTGCATATGGGCTCCAATCCGTGATGCATCGGCGTTTTCTTAGAGACATGGCAACATGACGTTTGGCCGTGACCTCGCTCTTGAACGTGGACATGCAATAGGGGCACTGGTTGGTGACAACTAGCAGATGTGCAGGGACTCGCAATTTATGTGAGGGATGATGCACTTGATGCGCCCGCAGAGCCCCCTTGCTGTAGAACACCTGCCCACAGACCACCTCTGGATCTTCCCCTGGGAGTTCACAAACGTGCACCTCTGGAGGGCCTTGCTCGGGGTCTTCTGTGTGATTGTTACCTCGGGGGCCTCGAACCTCTGGAACTTTTCTGAGCTTCTCTGGATTGAACCTGCAGAAGAGCCTACCCGCGACGTCCCTCGTGAAGATGTCCCGAACCGTGTACTCAGCCAGGAACTCTGGGCCCCCCTCGAGGTACTGCAAGGCCTGAAGGTCCTTCTGAAGCAACTGGGCCCACGGGTTCGCGGACGGGCTCACCGTCCCGTCCTCCAGGAAGGTGTCCACCTCCTCCAAGCCTTCCAGGGTCCCGAAGAGCGCTACCAAGGGCTTTCTGCTGTCCTGTGGAAACTCGACGAACCGTTGCCACTGGCGAAGCCTTCGGACTAGCAGTTCAGCTCGGGTGTTGGTGATGCGCATTTTTGTCAGCAGCGTGCTCTCTGACAGGGAGCGGTACTTCAGTCGAGCCCCGTCTGGCGTGCCTTCTATAATCTCGGGCTTGCGATCGCGCAATACTGCTCTCGCGAGGCCCAGGACGACGGCATCCAGTCGGCGGCAGTCCTGCTTGCTGAGAAGGTAGGTCTCCAACCCTGAGTATGCAGCCGACAGGATGATGCCTTTAAACGCCATCCTCTTCAATCGAATAGAGTGCGTCACCTCCCAGAACCTGCCCATCCTCCTCCATGCTGACCTCGTCGCCTCCACCCTCCGCCTGACTTCTGCTGCACTCCCGCCCGTAAGCTGTTCCATCCCTCCCAGATATAGGCTCTCTGCGGCCACCACCCCTGGCACTGCAATACTTTTTGCAAGTAATACTCGGGTAGCCGTGTATGCCCCAGGGCCCGTCATAACTGGCATGCACACCTCTTTGTCGGGGTTCTGTGAGAATCCCCCTCCCTGCTCTAGCTTTCTGTCCAGGATCAGGTTAGACGCCAGGAGTTTTTGCCTTGCTTCAACAGGGTTTGGGGCACACAAGGGCACTGTCTGATGTATGTCATCTGCGTAGTCTCTGACTGAGACGTCGTGCATCACATTTGTCAGCGCGCACGTCATGATGTTGGCGGCCCTGCAGAGAGGCACAGGTTGGGACCGACGCGTCGCTTGGAACAAATCTGGCTGCTCAAGTAGCTCGTCCCTCCAGGCCTCCACAGGGCGAAGAAAGCTGCGCACGAAAAGCTCGCAAGCGTTCCCGTCCCCCATCCCAGATCCATGCGTCGGTTGATAGTACCCCACTTCCCCCCCCGCCCTGATCTCCATCACCGCCTCCTCATGCCGTTGATGAAAAAAGGCACGATCTTGCGGGTGCGGGATGACCTCTAAGACCGTGCGGGCCAGCTCCTCGTGCGAGGTCGAGGGGAACGCATTCGACATATCCTTTTTGACGAGTATGTGTGATATTCCCAGTTTCTTAAGCCTCCAGCTGTGTATTTGTGCAACCAACTGTGCGTTTTGTCGTGCTCGATGTGGTGCATATCCATGTGCGTGCGGGGGCAGGGGAGGATGATCACTGCGAAGGTAGAGGCCCCGATACCAAGCTTTCCCCATTGGACAATAACAATGAATAAGACGCATGGCCTTCGTGCCCCGCTTGAGGTTCCCCTTGGAGAGCTGAAAGGTCCTACTCCAGTGCCAGCACGACGGTGTCCTAGACTTCGCCCTAAATTGTCCGAATAGCCTCCGAAGTCGCTCCGCGAAATTCGGGCAGTGTACGTGCATGCGAGACTCCACCTTTCCCAATTGTGCCTCCGTCATGTGCTGTGTGAAGGGCCACTCTCCCGTGATCTGCTTCGTGACATGCTGTGCAAGCCAGTGCCACAGTTCAGCTGGCAACGAATGTCTCGGAGCATATCGCCGCCTCGCTGCACGGCGTAGCTGCCCTAGCGTGCGAAACCAGTCGTCCCAGGCGAGCGAGGCTGCGGCTCCGCCTAGGTCATCAGGGCCATCCTCCTGCAGGCGCTGGAGTTCGGGCCTGGCTGGGTCCGACGGCGACTGCAGCACCTTGGCCGAGAAGCCCCCGTCCTTGGCAGAGGCCTTCATTGTCTCCTCCCACTCCTGCAAGCTCGGACGGTACGAGTCTGGAACATTGCACGCCCGCTGTCGTGGTCCCCTGCATCTCGCTCCAATCTGATAGACCACCTTCCACAGGTTGCTGGTGTCATTCGAGCGTCGATGTAATTCTGCTTCTTCCAGTAATCTGTCCACATGCAGCGTGTCCAGGCGTCGTCGCTCCCGCTTGATAATTCGATCCAACGCCCGAAGTCCCACACGAACTTCCTCTGCGACACGTGTGGCGCTTGCCATAGGAGTCTCCAGCAAAACGGGCTGGCCGCCGCCTCCACGCGGTGTCCCTCGGAGTGCGAGGGTCACTAACGGCGCGCCGCCGGGCAGTCCCCACTCGCACCCCGAGGGCCTCTGGGAGGGGGACAGCTGCCCTGCGACGAGAGAACCTGGCGCGCCAGGCGCGTCAGTATGATCTCCAGCAGGATGTCCAGGGTGTGGGTCATCAGGTCGGTCATGTCGTCCTCCACCAGTATTACTTGCCATGGGAGCATCCGGCAAAGCGGGCTGGCCGCCGCCTCCACTCGGTGTTCCTCGGAGCGAATCCTCCAACCCCGAGGGCCTCTGGGAGGGGGTCGGCTGCCCTGCGACGACAATACCTGGCGCGCCAGGCGCGCCAGGATTTTCCCCAGCAGGTAGCCCATGTTGAGGAAAGTCAGGTAGATCGTGTCGACCTCCAGCGGCCTCCTCTGGATCTGTTGGCCCCTCAGCGTTTCCCCGAACTCGAGTAAAACGTCTTCCAATCAGGGATGGCTCTGGTAACTGTCCGAGAGCGGGAACACCAAATCCCAGTTGAGAGGACTGCCACTCCAGATCCTCGGAGTTGTTCTTCCAGAATGCGTCTGCAGGTCGCAGTGGGTCCAGAACAGCAGCAGCAGGTCTTGCGTCTCCCTGAGGGGCGAGTGACCCGAGAAATTGAACTGGTAGCCTCGAAGTATCAGAGACCGATCTGGGCGGGCCCCTCCGTCGCATGTCTGCCAATAGTGTCCCAAGCTGTCCTAGAAGTTGTTGGTCTTGGGGGTTCAGCCTCAACTGCCGTCGGAGTTCCAGGAGTTCGCGTCGGCGTTCACGGTATTCTCTGGAGGGGCACCCTCGCTGGTTCGTCTGCTGTAGCTCTGGTAAGGCTGCAGCGCGTAAATCCGCCACGAGTGCGTCCCAGGCCAGGCTGGGGTCCACCTTGTCGGTATCTCTTTGCCACTCCTGCTGCTTGGACGCGGAAAGTCTCTCAACCTCCATAAGTATCTCAGCTCCACTGCCATCGTGCTGTAGCATCTTCCATATCTGGTCACGATCCCATCTGGGCTCCCTCTGAGTAGGCGTCGGCGCCGTAAGAGTATACTGAGCTGCCCAGAGGAGTGGCGCATGATCCCGTGGCTTGACATCTGGTATTATTTGCAGCTCTCTCTGGGCCCGCCTGAGTATCTTGCACTTCTGTGTGAGCTGGATGGCATCAACTGGCACCAACAGGTGGTCGGGGTTGCTGGTCGAATCCACTCCGTAATATGTCGGACCCGTCGGGAAGAACGAATCCGCGACTGCCATCCTCTCCATGCGCAGGATGCGCCAAATGCTCTCTGAAACTTCACTCTCAAGGCCAGTGGCGAAGCGGCCTACGTGGCAATCATCATGGGTCGGGGTCGGCAATCCTTGTCCAACCTTCCGAGTCCCAAATTGACAATTAGAATCCAAACCAACCACCACAAGAGACCTTTGCTTACTCTCCTGAATCATCTTGTGCACCCAATCCGTAACTCTCTTGCATGTGGATCTCCATGCTTCAACTGGCATATTGCTGGGCGGTGGGTAATACGCCGTGATCAAAGTCAGATCGAACCGTCCACTCTTGATACGCAGCAGGCCTCCTCTTCCCGCGAGGTCCGTAGGGGCAGCCCTCACCTCGTGGATATGCGAGTCCCTGATGCTCCTCCTTCTTACAAAGATCGCACACCCTGCACTTTTGTTGGTGTGTCTTCCCTTCTCCCATCCGTACGAGAACATCTTATGATGCGACAACTTCATCGTGCTGACTGGTGCTTTCAATCTCTGTCTGCACGTCGTCGCTGGACAAAGTATCACATCTGCAAACTTCAACGAGCAACTGATCTCTTCCGCTCTCCAGGCCTCCGCGATATGCAGAGGATTGTACACCACCAGATTCAACAGATTGTTCCACATCCGAGACAAGAGAGAGTATGGAAAACGTGTGTTAGTAGAACGTAGAAGTGTGATTGGAAGAATGGAAAGAGCCCCCCCCCAGGCTCGTGTAGCGGCAGGGAGGAAAAGTCCAGGTACCGTACGGAGCCCGTGGTGTCTCTGGCCTTGGGCGCAGGGGCTAGGGAGGAGGGAGGAGGGAGGATTAGAGCGAGGAGGAGGAGGAGGAGGAGGAGGAGGAGGAGGAGGAGGAGGAGGAGGAGGAGGAGGAGGGAGGAGGAGGAGGAGGAGGGGGAGGGGGGAGGAGGAGGAGGAGGGAGGGAGGAGGAGAGGAGGGAGGGAGCGATGAGGGGAGGAGGAGGAGGAGGAGGAGGGAGGAGGAGGAGGAGGAGGAGGAGGAGGAGGAGGAGGAGGAGGGAGGAGGGAGGGAGGAGGAGGAGGGAGGAGGCGAGGAGGAGGAGGGGGAGGGGGATTGGAGAGGAGGAGGAGGAGGAGGGGGAGGAGGAGGAGGAGGAGGAGGAGGAGGAGGAGGAGGAGGAGGAGGAGGTCCTCGCAGGAGGACAAACCTCGGCCACGCGCAGAGGGGGGTAGGGGAAGGAAAAGGAGCTTCTTAGAAGCACCCCCGCTTCTTAGAAGCCGCGGGCCTTGTCTGTAGATGTAGGGTCGGCACCTTCTAAGAAGCAGCCTCCTTCTGAGAAGCCTTCTCCCCTTCCCCATACCCCATTGTGCGCGCCGCCCAAACCTTGAGATTCAGGCATTGCAGGTTCTCGCGGAAAGGGCGCGGGCCCAGGGTTCTCTTCTAATGGTTTACCCCCGGACTCGACGGGCGTAGGGCCAGCGGAGTTATTCTGCGATGAATCACGAGGTCGCGTAGGGCCGGCGGGATTGAATTTCGAGGATGTCATTAGCGAAACGCTTGTTTTGCATAACATGTCGAGGATGTCTCGAGCGAAAAGTTTGTGTTGTGCTGTAGATCGCTCCTCTCCTGGGGGCCAGACTTCACAGGATGTCTCAGGTGAAATGCTTGTTTTTCCGTGCCCAGGTCTCGAGGATGTCTCGAGCGAGACGCTTCGAGGATGTCTCGAGCGAAACGCTTAGTTCGCTGAATTCGATGCCCAGGTGGCTCTGGGAGCCCGAACACAGTGCAATGTACTAAGGAACGTGGCCCTGGGAGCGCCGCAGCATAATTTACGTTGGATCGTGGCCCTGGGAGCGCGGACGCAGCGTAATGTACAACAGATCGTGGCCCTGGCAGCGAGGACGCAGCGTAATTTACGAGGGATCGTGGCCCTGGGGGGGCGGACACCGAGTAATTTCTTAGGGAACGTCGCCCCGCGAGCGCGGACACAGCATGATTCACAAGGGGGCGCGGCCCTGAGAGCGCGGACGTAGCGCAGTTTACATGGGATCGTGGCCCAGGGAGAGCGGACGCAGCGTCATTTACGAGGGATCCTGGCCCTGGGAGCGCGGACGCAGCGTAATTTAGCGTCCCCATGGCACGTCCCCTGGCACGTCGCCTGCCGCGTCCCTTGGGACGTTCCGCGGCGCGGCCTCCTGGCATGTCCCCCTGTCAATTAGCTCTGGGGCAGCTACTATGTGCTCAGGCAGCTCGAGCTTCAGATCAATATCAGTTCGGTCAGGATGCAAAGGAGGACTCGATCTACAACGCTATAGAGCACAATCGCGGCATGGCACATCGCAATGCAGCAGGGGGACCCCAAGTCGTCTGGGGAGAGGACGTCGCGGGAGGGAACCCTCGCCCTCCACCTTCCGCACCTTCCGCGCGGCAGGTGCCGCGCCGCGGCGGACGCCGCCGCCGCCGAAACCGCTGCTGCGGCCTCGGCGGAAGCCGCAATGGCGGCCGCGGCGGCGGCCGCCGCGGCGTGGAACCTGCCGCGCGGAAGGTGCGGAAGGTGGAGGGCGAGGGAAGGGACGTCGCGCGTCTGGGGACGCGGCTGCCGTCGCCTCGTTCTTCGCACGGCCGGGCCTCCCGGGCGGCCCTCGTCGCCGCCGCCGGACTCACCCCGAAAGTCTGGCCAGCGCGCACCCCCTGGGAGACTACGGCCAACCCGCATAGCAAGGATGGGCAGCCTTCCCATTGGCATCCTCGCGTCCTTGCCTCCTCGGTCCATGCCTGGCCGCTTTCGCTGGCCGCGCCCCGCCCGCAGAGTGCCGACGTGGCATTCCAAGGCCCTTGCATCCTTACCACACATCCTTCTCTTGGCATCGCTCGGACGTGTGCATTTCTCCTTCGGAGAGGGCCATCGAGGAGCATCCTTGATCAGTTGGCGAAAAACCCACGCACGAAACCCAAAAAGAACACAGGGAATGGACGTCCGAGCGATGCCCAGACACGTCCTTCTGCTGCGGGTCGACGGCGCCAGGGGCAGCGGCAGCACAGGTCGGTGCCCCCCCCGGCCTCGCCAGGTCCGGGGCGCCGGCGGCGGCGAGGCCCTGGCCCGGGAGGCGCTGCGCCGCTTCGTGGGCGTCTCGGGGGCCGGGGCCGCCGGGGGGGCCGCCGCCCGCAACGCCTTCCTGGCGGAGGTGCTCCGCGCCCTGGGGGAGGAGCGCCCGAGCTGGGCCTGAACGGCGTGTTTCGTCCCTCGCCCTCCACCTTCCGCACCTTCCGCGCGGCAGGTTCCACGCCGCGGCGGCCGCCGCCGCCGCCGAAACCGCTGCTGCGGCCTCGGCGGAAGCCGCAGTGGCGGCCGCGGCGGCGGCCGCCGCGGCGTGGAACCTGCCGCGCGGAAGGTGCGGAAGGTGGAGGGCAAGGGGTGTTCGTTTGGTTTCCAGTTGCCGTCGTTCTGGCTTCGCTCCGTCCGTCGCCGTTTTCGTCCCCGGCGGAGGTGCCCCGCACCCTGGGGGAGGACTGCCGGAGTGGGACCCGAACGGTGTTGCCTGGCGGTTTCGTAGGCCGTGTCCGTTTCGATTCCGCGTGGCAGCCGAGGGGGAACGAAGACGAAGCGAGGGACAACGGAAACACAACGAAACGAAAAGCGCCGTTGCGGTCGAGCCCTGAGGACCATTCGGCGTCGCAGCTACTGCTGCGAGGCGTGGCCCTGCGCGCCGTGCGGGCCGCGCAGCCGCTGGAGAGGACGGCGGAGGCGGTCTGCCCCAGCGATGCGACCTGTGCGGGTCCTGAGGATCTGCACCACCACCACCGCCTCCATCCCCCGTCGCCCCTCCACTTCTCAGGCGATCGCAAACATGGATCAGGTCCCGTTTCCATAGGAAATCGTGGAATCCGCCGACGAGCGAGGCGGCTCGGGCCGCAAATCCATGGATCGCTAATCCATGTTTGCGCGCCCCCGATCTTCCCCTCCTCCGCGTCCCCTCCTCTCCCCTGGGAGAGGGATGGGGTTGGGGGAGGTGGTGGTTGTGGTGCGTTTCGATTATCCATGCCTCGCGTATGCCCGCCAGCCCGTTCAGAAGCGATGCCCGTGAGAGCTGACGGGAGATGGGATGAAGAGACACATATACAGTGAATCAAAATGGGCAACTCTGGTTAACTGAGGATGCAGAGGAGGGGGGAGAGGAGGCGGATATGAACGACGATGAGAGGAGGAGGAGGAGGAGGAGGGAGGAGGAGGAGGAGGAGGAGGAGGAGGAAGAGGAGGACGAGGACGAGGACGAGGACGAGGAGGACGAGGACGAGAAGTCTGGCAGCCATCTGGGGGTCTTCTTGTGGCCCTCTCGGGGCCCTCTTGGGGCTCTCTCGGTTGGGGCTCTCTTTTGGGTTCTTTTGGGGTGCCTCGGAGTCCTCTCGGGGCTGGGAGGGTCTTGAGGCCATCTTGGGGCCCTCATGGGTGCCCTGGAGGGCCTCCTCGGCCGTCTCAGGGCGTCTTGGGGCCGTCTTGGGCGCCTCTTGGGGGCCTGTTGGGGCCCCTGCGGACGCGAGGAGGGCGAGAGGGCCCCAGATCGCCGTTTTCCCATACGTTTTCGAATGTTTTTTTCTCTTTTTCGGGGGGCTCCGGGCACGTGAAGCCGTCTTGCGGTCCCCTTGGGCCCTCCTGGGGCTATCGTGAGCCACCTTTCGGCTGTCTTGAGCCATCTTGGGGGCCATTCTGGAGCATCGGAAGCCCTCTTGGAGCCATCTTGGCCGAACAGGGACCCCCTGACACCTCGCGGCCTCCCCTGTCAAGAGCCAGGGGGAGGGGTTAGGCTAGGTGGAGGGCTAAACCCTTCCCCCAAAGAGGAAGAAGGGGAGTTGAAGAGGAAACGCTCCCGACCACCTCCGCTCAGAGGGCTGGTGCGATTCGGACCCTGTGTGACTCTGGATCTGCCGTACTTTGGATGGCCTTCCGATCTGTAATTGTCGCCTCTTCCCAGTCATATGTTCGCGTGGTGAAGCAGGTCACGACTCAGGATGAAGCCGGTCCCCGCCGACTGGTCACGCCCCTGGCCCCGGATCTATCATATTTTAGTGGATTCTCCGATTTAGAACTGTCGCGGACAGGCACTCCGCGCGGTGCGAAACGGTATTGCGGAGATGTCCGCCTCGGAACTGTGGGGTGGGCATGTCCGCAAAAGGCGCGGCGGAAGCAGCGACGGCAGATCGGGGCGGACACGGCCTGGGCAAAGCAGGGCAGAAGTCCCCAGAGACCCTGCGCCCGAAGCCGCCCAGAGCACGGCGGATGCGAAGCCGGGGAAGGCGGTCTGGCGGTGCCACGGCTTCCTCGTCCGCGCCGGGTGGCCGCTGGGCATGATGCCGCTGCACGGCCTCTACGGGGCGCTCATCGAGCGGGCGCAGGCGGAGCTCGCGGCGCACGCGGCGGGGGCGCCCTGGCCGGCCTCTTGGCCCTCCGTGGTCGCGGCCGCGGCCCACTGCGCGGCCGTGCTGGAGGGCCCCGACAGCGCCAGGGCGAGGCGGGGCGCTCTCTGCAGCCTCCTCTGCGCGAGGGAGGGGGCTCCGCCGTGCGTCGCGTAGGCGCGTGCGTCGCGCAGGCGCGCGCGTGCGGTCGGGGACACTCCGGCGAGGCGTGCGGCGCCGCCGGGGTTCCGGCCCACCTGCGCCGCGGCGCGCCGATATCGGAGCCCCACGCCCCGGGGAGCGGAGCGACGCGCTGTCCGCCTGAGAGGGGCAGCGTGGCGCCTGGCCGCCGCAGCGACAAGCTGAGCCCAAGCGGCCGACCGTAGGATCGACATTTTCGCGGCCGCCGGCATCGTCTTGAAGTTGCTCCCGGAAGGGGCCCGAGCCCCGTCCCCGGTGCCAAGGTCGAAGAGGGCCCGGCGGATTGATGCGCGATCAAGAACGATGTCGAAGAGGGCTGGCGGAATATAAGTTTGAGGGCGTCCCGAGCGAAACGCTGTTGTTTGACATTCCGATAGATCAAGCACACGGTGAACTTAACATGTTTGTTTCGTGGTTGATGTCTCAAGTGAAGCGCTTGTTTTGCAGAATTCGTTGAGGATGTCTCGAGCGAGACGGTTGTTTTGTCCTATGGATTACTCCACTCCTGGGGGCCAGAATTCAGAGCATGTCACAGACGAAATGCTTGTTTTCACGTGCCCAGGTCCCCCAGGAGGGTATCTAACATGGCTGTCCCCAGATGGAACCACATGTTTTCACGTGTGCGGGCCACCCAGGGGGTATCTAAGATGGTGGTCCCGAACTTGAACCACGTGTTTTTACTTGTCCAGGCTACCCAGTGGGGTGTCTAACATGGTGGCCCCTCGCTGGAACCATATGTTTTTACGTGTCCAGGCCACCCACGGGGGGGATATCTAACATGTGGTCGTCTGGGAGCCCCCTGCGAGGGGGCCCACAAGAGCCAGACAAACTTTTACCTCGACACCATATGTGTAATCACTTGATACAGTTCCCTCGGCTGGTGATTTTCTGGATGTCCCACTGGGGTATCTCACATGGTGGTCCCGAGCTGGAACAGCGTGTTTTACATGTCCAGGCCACTCGGGAGGTATCTAACACGGTGGTCCCGAGTTGGAACCACGAGTTTTTTACGTGTCCAGGCCGCCCAGGGGTGGATCTATAAGATAGTTGTTTCTTGTCCATCGCTGGAATCACGTGTTGTCACGTGTCCAGGCCTCCTAGGGGTGGGTATCTAAGATGGTTGCCCGAGGCTGAAACCACGTGTTTTCACGTACCCAGGCCACCCGGAGGGGTATCTAACCTGTTGGCACCGAGCTGGAACCACGTGCTTTTATGTGTCCAGGCCTCCCAGGGGGATATCTAAGATGGCGGTTCCGAGCTGGGACCGCGTGTTTTTTTCGGGTCCAGGCCTCCCAGGGGTGGGTATCTAAGAATTGCTGCTTCTTTCCCCCTCGCCGGAACCATGCGTTTTCAGCTGTCCAGGCTTCCCAGGGGTGGGTATCTAGGATGGTGGCCCGAGGCTGGAACTACATGTTCTCCCATGCTCAAGCCACCCAGAGGGGTGTCTAACATGGTGGCGCCGAGCTGGAACCACGTGTTTTTACGTGTCCAGGCCGCCTCCCAGGGGGATATCTAACATGATGGTTCCGAGCTGGGACTGCGTGTTTTTACGCGTCCAGTCCTCCCAAGGGGTGGGTATCTAAGATTTTTGCTTCTTGCCCGTCGCTGGAACCACGTTTTCTTATTGCCCAGGCCATCCAGAGAGGTGTCTACCATGGTGGCCCGACACAGGAACCATGTGTTTTCACGTGTCCAGGCCACCCAGAGGGTTCTCTAACATGGTGGCACCGGGCTGGAACCACGTGTTTGCACTTGTCCAGGCCACCCCAGAGGGGTATCGAGCATGGTTGCCCCGAGCTGGAACCACGTGTCCAGGCCACCCAGGGGGGATATCTAACATTGTGGCCCCTCGCTGGAGCCACGTGCTTTTACGTGTGCGGGCCACCTACGGGGGGGATGTCTAACATGTGGTCGTCTGGGAGCCCCCAGTGCGGGGGGGGGGGGAGGGCACAAGAGCCAGACAAAAACACGATTTCTGGCACGGTTCCTTTGGCTGCGCAATAATTTCGACACGATTCTTCTTTGCTCGACACGAATAACTTCTTCGATGCAATAATGTATGGCAAAATCGACACGATTTCTGGCACGGCTTCTTCGACACGATTTTTTTCGACATCGACACCAGATGCGCAATAACTTGGCACGGTTTCTTTGGCTGGCGATTTCCAGGTGTCCCAATTGGGGCATCTAAGACGGTGGCCCCGGGCTGTAACAACGTGTCTTACATGACCAGGCCACCCAGGGGGTATCTAACATGGTGGTCCCGAGTTAGAGCCACGTGGTTTTTATGTGTCCAGGCCATCCAGAAAGGTATCTAAAATGGTGGCCCCAGGCTGGAAATATTTGTTTTCACGTGCCCAAACCACCCAGAAAGGTATCTAACATGGTGACCCGAGGCTGGAACATTTGTTTTCACGTGCCCAGACCACCCAGAGGGGTTTCTAACACGGTTGCCCGAGACTGGAACCATGTGTTTTCACGTGCCCAGACCACCTTTGCGGGGTATCTAACATGGTTGCCCGAAACTGGAACCATGTGTTTTGACGTGCCCAGACCACCCAGAGGGGCATCTTACATGGTGACACCGGGCTAGAACCATGTGGTGTCACCTGTCCAGGCCACCCGTATGGGTGTCTAACATGGTTGCCTCGAGCTGGAACCACGTGTTTTTGCTTGCGGGGGCCACCCAAGGGGAGATATCTAATATGTGGTCGCCTGGGCACCCCTAGCGTGGTGGCCCACAAGCGCCAGACACAATCGACACCAGATGTTTCATAACCTTCGGCTGGTGATTTTCCAGATTTCCAACTGGGGTATCTAACATGGTGGTCCCGAGCTGAACCACGTGTTTTCACGTGTCCAGGCCACCCAAATGGATACCTAAAATAGTGGTCCCGAGCTGGAACCGCGGTCGCCGTCGTTGCCGTCCACCGTCGCTGTCGTCGTTGGCGTTTCGGCCCGCCCGTTCTCGATGCATATCGCCTCGGTTTGGACTCGCCCTTATCATTCCGCCCTGTTGCGGAACATAATTCTTTCATAAGGTCTCGATTGCAATCAGCTTTGGGCGAGCAATTCGCCCAGGCAGCTCGAACTGGAGGCCCAGCTCATTTCTGTCGTGATTCGGATGGCAAGGAAGAGTTGATCCACGGCGCAACAGGGCACAGACCTGCTCAGATTCGCCCCCTTCCTGCCCGGCCCGCTCCCGAACTGCATTAGATCTTGAGCTCGAGCTGGCCGAGCGGCCCGCACGTTTCGACTGCGGCCAGATCCGAGTGCTTCGTTCCGGCAGCTCGGGC
Organism: Prorocentrum cordatum; assembly: GCA_963575745.1. Lineage (NCBI taxonomy): Eukaryota > Dinophyceae > Prorocentrales > Prorocentraceae > Prorocentrum > Prorocentrum cordatum. Next base: position 26,144 of record CAUYUJ010002800.1, on the reverse strand, counting down.
TTAAGGTCCGGATCAGTCCGATCGGGGTTCTGACGCCACGGACGATCTGAACTGCCACAGCGCACAGCACGTCGACGCGGCATGTCGCGTCTCAGTTCAGCACAGCACAGCTCAGCACAGCCTCTGGCACTTCACACCACCATCGCCACATTGAGCATTGCAGTTTCCCGTCGCTCAAATTTGGTTTCTTGAACAAATTCCATGCCTCTCATTTTAACTAGGATCCCTTTCTGGGTTCAAGGGTCGAGTATTGTTGAGCTGCTTGAACATGTTGAAATATTCAATGGTTTAGGCCGCACCGCCGACCCCTTGGGGGCCGTTGATGTTTTCTTGCAGGGTGCGTCGTCGTAGGAGCCTCTTTGCTCCGTGACCCTTCGAAACGCCCGAAACCGTGCTGAAGAGGGATCCTGTTGGGAACGCAGGGGCCAGCTAGGGATTCCTAGGGGCCTTCGAGGGGCTTCTTGAGCTGGCCGGTGTGGCGCGCCTGCAGGTCTCGTGGCCCTCTCGACGCTCTGTTCGGTTGTCTTCGGCTGTTCAGGAGCCTGTCGTTGACCACGACTTTTGCCTCTCACGAGGGCTCCTGGAAAGATAATTGACCTGCTTCCAGTCGTCGTGGAACCCTCCTGAAAATTTTTGGACCCCGAGTTCATGGAGAGGTCGAGAGAGAGAGAGAGGCAAAGACTTCAGACACCCACGGGGTCGGTGGATTCTTATTTAGTCTCACCATCGTTGCTTTTGCCGCGTTCCGTGGAGCTCGCTTAGCTCCTCGGTCGCTGACACTGCCCACGACAGTCAATGTATGAGGGGTCGAGGAGGGATGGGGAAGAGGGGGAGGAGGAGGACGAGGAACCAGTGTAAACCCAAGGTTCATCAACGATGTTGGGATACACCCTCCCTCCAATCTCCCTATCCATAGGCCCCCACAAGCGTTCACTCCCACTGAGGGAACAGCCTCGTGCGGAGAACCGTCTGAAGACCCTGAAGAGTGCCAACACACCATCCTCGGGAGTCCAATGCCACGAATCAACATGACTCTTGCGTCTCAACGATTTGGAATCGTGCCAGAACACCTTTCCTGGGACTTCAGCACCGCGAATCAATTGAATTGTTGCGCACTCGCGATCCGGAGACCTTCCAAAACACCATTTCTGGCACGTTGACCATGGGAACCCCTTACGGCGAGAGCCACATGTTTCTGAGAAGTTCTGCCGCCTTCTGAGACGATTTTCTCCTTTTCACTTCCCCTCCGGGCGCGCCGCCGAGAAGAGGAGGAGGAGGAGGAGGAGGAGGAGGAGAAAGAGGAGGAGGAGGAGGAGAAGCAGGAGGAGGAGGAGAAAGAGGAGGAGGAGGAACAGGAGGAGGAGGAGGAGAAGGAGAAGGAGGAGGAGGAGGAGGAGGAGGAAGAGGAGGAGGAGGAGGAGGAACAGGAGGAGGAGGAACAGGAGGAGGAGGAGGAGGAGGAGGAGGAGGAGGAAGAGAAGGAGGAGGAGGGATGGGGAGTGGGCGGCGGCGCGGATCACACCAGGGCTGCGAGGGCGTGCAGCGCCGACGGGGGAGCAGTGCGCGGGCATCCGAAGCTCGTGCTTCCGTCCGTGGCCTCCGTGTGCGAAGCTGTGGGAGCACGGCAGGCATGCCGGTGCTCCCGGCGGCGAGCTCGGGGGGGAAGTGAGAGGGGGCGGGCCTCCTCAGGAGGCTCCGAAGTCCCCTGGCCTTCCGAGAAGTTTTCGAAGCCCTCCCCGACGATGCAGGAGCCCGTTTCCGTATTGCTTGGGGCATGACGGGCGTCATGGCCCCCGCTCCCCCCCCCCTATGACGTAACGCTCCCCCCCCCAGTGCGCTCCGGGCACTGCCGCCGTGCGCATTGGAATCCGCGTAGGTGTCCGCGCAGGAATCCGCATAGGAGTCTGGTCTGCAGTCGTTTTCGTCGTCGTCGTCTTCGTCGTCGCTCGTGGCTTGTCGCTCGTCGCTCATAGTCGTCGTGCGCGCGGACGCGGCTGAAGCCTGATTTTCACTCCGTGCCGATGACGGCAATCATCTGGGGGGGGGGTGGAGGGGGTCGATGACGTCACGTTTCGCGCCGGCGGCGTCTGGGAATGCCTAGGAATGACGGAGGACGGGTAGCGCCAGCAAGTAAGTGGCGATTTGCACCACAACGCCTGTGTACACCACAGTGCCTGCGTGCACCACAGCGCTTGTGTTCACCACACCGCCTATGTACACCACAGCAGCCGCGTGCAACACAGCGTTAGTTTGTGCCACCGTGCCTGCGGGCACAACAGCTCTTATGCACACCACAGCGCTTGCGTACACCACATCAGCAGTGCGCAACACAGCACCAGTCTACACCACAATGCCTGCGTGCATTGCAGTGCCTGTGTGCACCACGGCGCTTGTGTGCACCACAGCAACCGTGTGCAACACGGCACCACTGTTGCATATAGAATGTTAGAACGAGTCCTTATGACAAAATGGAGCCCTTGTGGGTTCCACAGAAAACAATTAAACACTTATCCCGGCAAAGCAACCGAACAGCGATGTGTATAAGCATATTCGGAAGCATTCCCCTTAAGATTCAGGTGAGAATCCAGTTATCGAGCTCTGCTGTTCTCGCAGTCGCAGTCGCATTCGCAATGACAGTCGCAGTGGCAGCGGCCTTAGGATCCAACGGAATCCGAAGGATTCCTAGGGATTCCTAAGGCATCCTTAGGAATCCATAGGAATCCTTAAGAAACCTGATTCCTAGGGATCCCTATGGATTCCTGAGGATTCCTAGGGATTCCTAAGGATTCCGAAGGATTCGCCTGCCTCAGCCTCAGCCTCAGCCTGCCTCAGCCTCAGCCTGCCTCAGCCTCAGCCTCAGCCTGCCTCAGCATCAGCATCAGCCTCAGCCTGCCTCGGCTTGCCTCGGCCTCAGCCTCAGCTTCAGCCTGCCTCAGCCTCAGCCTCAGCCTGCCTCAGCCTCAGCCTGCATCAGTCTTAGCCTCAGCCTGCCTCAGCCGCAGCTTGCCTCCGCCTCAGCCACAGGCTCAGCCTCAGCCTCAGCCTGCCTCAGCTTCAGCCTCAGCCTCAGCCTGCCTCGGCTTGCCTCAGCCTCAGCCTCAGCCTGCCTCGGCCTCAGCCTCAGCCTCAGCCAGCCTCAGCCTCAGCCTCTCAGCCTCAGCCTGCATCAGCCTCAGCCTCAGCCTGCCTCGGCCTCAGCCTCAGTTTCAGCCTGCCTCAGCCTCAGCCTGCCTCAGCCTCAGCCTCAGCCTGCCTCGGCCTCAGCCTGCATCAGCCTCAGCCTCAGCCTGCCTCAGCCTCAGCCTGCCTCAGCCTCAGCCTCAGCCTGCCTCGGCGTGCCTCAGCTTCAGCCTCAGCCTGCCTCGGCCTCAGCCTGCCTCAGCTCGGACTGGTGTTCTGGGAACACGAAGATCACGAAGTGGCCCACAGTTGGCCCCGGGCAATCAAAATATGGTACAGGAGTGATGTTCTGGGAGCACGAAGAACACGAAGTGGCCTACAGCTGGCTCCGGGCATTCAAAATATGGCCTGGGAATAATGTTCTGGGAAGACGAAGAACACGAAGTGGCCTACAGTTGGCTCCGGGCATTCAAAATGTGGCCTGGGAATGGTGATCTGGGAAGACGAAGAACACGAAGTGGCCTACAGTTGGCTCCGGGCATTCAAAATGTGGCCTGGGAATGGTGATCTGGGAACACGAAGAACACGAAGTGGCCTACAGTTGGCTCAAGGCATTCAAAATGTGGCCTGGGAATGGTGTTCTGAGAATGGATTCCTAAGGATTCTTGAGAATTCCTAAGGATTCGTAATGATTCCTCGGGCTGCAGGTTTTGTCCGGGTCCCGCCCAGACCCCCTTGGGGAGTCATGAGGCTTTTTTCAAACACCACTAGAAACCTTTCAGTCTTCGCTGTTAGGTAATAGTCCTTATGGACAACGGAACGCCGCTGGAATCTACGAGTCCTCCCGAGTCCGCCCGCATCATCCTAACTCTTCCCATCTGCGTCCAGGAGGCTCCAGCTAAATTGGCCGTCCGAGAACCAAGTGGACCGATTCAATCGACCATTCTGCGGTGCGCGCTGAGATGCGCACGTGCGCTGCAGCGCCAACCCGCACGACAGGGGGTAAGGGGGAGGAGGAGGAGGAGGAGGAGGAGGAGGAGGAGGAGGAGGTGGAGGTGGAGGTGGAGGTGGAGGAGGAGGGGGGAGGGAAGAACGTCGCGTTCGATTATCAGCAATTCCCTGGCGTGGCGTATTGTTGTCCGCAGCAGATCCCCACGTACATGCTCTTTCTACTTGTCCTCTGCACGCAGGCGCTGTGGTGTACGCCGGCGCTGCGTTGCACGCGGATGCTGTGGTGTAGACATGCGCTGTGGCGTGCACTGGCGCCGCGATGTACGCAAGCATTGTGGGATACACAGGCGTTGCGTTGCACATGGTAGCTGCGGTGCGGTGTACACATGTACACCGGCGATGTAGTGTACGCAAGCACTGTGGTGTACACAGGCGCTGCGTTGCACACGGTTGTTGCGGTGTACGCACGCGCTGTGGTATACACGCGCGCTGTGGTGCACGCGAGCGTTGTGGTGTACACAGGCGCAGTGGGGCATATCGCCACCTACATGCTGCTCGCGTCGTCGTCGTCGCTCGTCGCTCGTAGCTCGTCGCTCGTCGCGTCGCGCGCGCGGGCGCGGTTGCGGTGCCGGAACCACACGGCCGGGGGGGGGGGGGCGTTACGTCATACCCCCCCTTCGCCCCCCCCCCCCCCGTCCCCTTTACGCCCGTCATCGCCAACCATAAAGAAACGCGCTCCAGAAAGCCTCTGAGAAGGCGCGAGGGCTTTTGAGAAGTCCCGCCGCCTTCTAAGAAGGCCTTCTCTTCCCCCCTCGCTCGCTGCCGGAAGTATGCCAGTGCTCTCTGGGTATCACACATTGCATGCAGCAGTGTTCGAAGAACGAAGAGCTGCTTGATCATAATTTCTCAGAGCTCTTCGCGGACCTGTTGGATCGGCCCCCCTGGCGGCGCCGCCCCTGGCGCGCTCTTGGGGGTCCAGCGTAGATCCAAAAAGTCCGCGCAAGCTCCGACAGTTTATGTTGATGCAGTTTTTCCCGGAAAGGGCGCTGGCCCAGGTTATTAATTTAGATTGTTAACCCTCCGATTTCGACTTGAAGGGGGCTGGCGGAATGATCTCCGATAGATAACCAGGTGAGGCCCCACGTTTCGTTGATGCGTTTCGCGCGTGCCCGCTCGAGGACAGTGTGCCCCTTTATCTCGGATCCTCGATAGATAACGAGGTCCGCAGACTCCCGCTTTTTCTTGTTTGAAAAAGGTGCAAAACGCTTCGCGCAGAATCTTCAATACATATAGTGGAGGCCCTTCAAATTTGCAGGAAATGAGCAAAGTGTTGACTTCTTGCGTGCCCGCTCGAGGATGGCGCGTCCTCCGCGAAGAAATTTCGAGGATGCCTCGAGCGAGCACCTGTTTTGCAAAACTTGAAGGCTTCAGCGCCCAATGATGCCCAGGTGCTTGTGGGAATGCGGATGTCCGTGAAAACACGTGGGTTCCTAACGCCCTGGAGCGGGACAAACGCGAAAACACATTGGTTCCTAACGCCCACGAGCGGGAGAAGCGTGAAAACACATAGGTTCCAAACGTCCCAGAGCGGGACAAGAGTGAAAACACATGAGTTCCTAACGGTGGACAAGCGTGAAAACGCGTAGTATCCTAACGCCCCAGAGCGGGACAAGCGTGAAAACACTTGGGTTCCTGACGCCCCAGAGCGGGACAAGCGTGAAAGCGCATGAGTTCCTAACGCCCCAGGGCGGGACAAGCGTGAAACCACATAGGTTCTTAACGCCCCAGGCCGGAACAAGCGTGAAAACACGTAGGTTCCTAACGCCCCAGGGCGGGACAAGCGTGAAAACATGTATGTTCCCAACGCCCCAGAGCGGGGCAAGCAGGGCTGGACAAGTGGAAGCACACATAGGTTCCTAACGCCCCAGAGCGGCACACGCGTGAACACACGTGGGTTCGGCCCCACGGGCCCCCCCGACAAGGTCACAAGACGGCTTTGGGACCATCTCAGGGCCGATGGGAAGTTTGGGTGTCGAACCGCGCGCCCGGTGCCGCTTGGAAAATCAGTGGGGA
>CAUYUJ010002800.1:12500-15000 GCA_963575745.1 Prorocentrum cordatum | reverse complement strand
GGCCTTGTTTTCTTGGATGGTTCTTCTCAGAGCGCTACGATTGACAGATGACAGCGGGACCATGATTTCGGATAGCATGGTACATGAATGGGACAATGTTGGTCGCGGTGCTTCGGGTATGTCTCGAGCGCGCGCTTTTGACATATTGGTTCATATCCCCTTGCCACCGGCAGCGCGTTACAGTAGGCACAGCAGTTTTTTGACTATGGGATGCAGTCCGCCAAGTCCTCTTCAACACGGTTTCAACGCAGGAAGCGCCGTCTACCATGGGAAGAGAGCGCCTATAAAAGGCGACTTTGGCGTTTACATGCTCTATGCACAGCCAAAAAACCAACCATCAAAACGGGTTCTGGTGTACGTCGGTAAAGATTCAAATGGAGGCAGACGTGTGAATGATCATTGCCGCCCCTCTACGGGAGACAATCTGGAGAAAGTGGTTGGAAAGGGCCAGAATAAGATTGACATGTATTGGACTTGGCGAGATTGCCCATCCGACACGAAGATGGAAAAGTTAGAAGATAGGCTGATAGAAGAGTGTGATCCTCCGTGGAATAAAGTCGGCACCAGCACTGGAGACCGTGCCAGCGATTGGGAGACGTGCGAGCCGTGGAAGAACAACGCTCGGCCTGATACAACGAGAGCATATTGCCAAGCATAGCGACAAAAGCGCACGTACCCCGCACTGCCGGAAGAGAAGCACGACCCACGAGGCCCTCAGAGGCATCGCTGGCCGCCTCGGAGCGCCGGGCGCCCAGACAGGCCGCAGCATTTTAGTGCGTGCACGCTGTCGCCCTTCTCCTTCGGCCTCGCCTCGGCCGCGGTCGGCCGACCCCACGGGCCGCTTTTTGCCGCTCGGTTGTCGCCATTTGGCCGCATGGGCTCGGCCCTCCAATGCTGCGGGGCTCTGTCGTGCCTCATCTGTTGCGAAGGCCTCACGGCCGGTGCCGCCGACCCTGAAGACGGCGAAGATGAAAACGAGCGGGGGGGGTTGGAGGCGGAGGAGCAGGAGGAGTGGGGGGGGGGGGAGAGGAAGGGTGGAGGAGGCGGATGAGGGAGGAGGAGGGGGGGGAAGGAAGAGGAGGAGGAGGAGGAGGAGGAGGAGAGAGGAAGAGGAGGAGGAGGAGGAAGCGAGGAGGAGGAGGAGGAGGAGGAGGGAGGAGAAGGAGGAGGAGGAGGAGGAGGAGGGGGGAGCAGCGAGAGGAAGCGAGCAGGAGCAACCAATTCTGGAGGCCTCGGCTCTCGTCGAAAATCAATCAATATGGCCTCTCCAGGCCTTCTTGAGAGTCCTTGTGGGGCTCTTTTGACCCGTCTGAGGGTCCCCTTCGGCCGTCCTTAGGCGTTCTTGGGCTGTCTTGTGGGGCATGGGCCGTCTAGGGGCGCTGTTGCAGATCCGTCATGGCGACCCCCCCCTCCTCCAGCGCATCTACAGAGGGCTCCTCTGCAAAAGCCGCAACCCGGGACACCCCCCCGGGACACCCCCCCCGGGACCCTCCCCCCCTCCCGGCGGGGAAAGGATCAAAGGGAAGGGGCTGCTCTCGATTCAATGATAACGTTGTTAATTTCGCTGTGGCTGGGTTGCTTCATTTCGCTTTGGCTGGCCCGCTTGAGGACGAGGGCCCAAGGAAAGAGGCGGGGAGCGGCGACGGACCCAGAAGAGAAGACGACGAGTACGTACGAGGACAACAACCACTCCGAACAACGCATTCCACACGCCGACAGGGTCGGCGGATCTAGTTGGGCAGTCTACAGATATTGGTGTGTGCTTGCACCCTGTCAGCCTATAGTACAAATCATAGGCCACCTAGCCAGCTAAGCTGGCCCAGCTTGCTGGATTGCCCTCGCCTGCTCGGTGTCGTCTCCCCCTTTCCTCCCTCCTCTCTCCTTCCTCCCTCCCCCCCCTTTCCCCCCCTTCTCTTTGAGGTGCCATCGAGTGGCGCAGGCTCGTCATGCCCATTCTGAGGTTTTGGGGGCATGGACGCGGAAATCTGCAGTCCAATTCTTTGCCCGAGGTTTTGCCTCAGGCTGAGGTGCCATCGCAGTGCCAGCTTTTATGTTTTTCAAGTGTGTGGTTTGACTGCCGCCTCCTAGTCCAGGGTGAGGCTCCCTGAACAGCTGCTGTCTCTCTGCCTTCTTGCTGTTTGGGTCTCTTCGTCGTCGCACGAGCGGGTGGACCTGGCCACCACTCTGCACTGCTCGGGACAGGGGCCTTCTCTAGGCTTGCTTGGTGGAGTCATCGTCCCATCGGTTGGAAACAAAAAAAACGAGTGTTGCCGAATTTTGCCGAATTGTCATCGGTTGGGAGAATTTCGAGTCATCGTCCCCCCATCGGTTGGGAGGTTGGCAAAATGTCATCCTCAAGCGCTGGAAACAAAGAACAAAAGACACGAGTGCTGCCGCATTCTGCTCTGGGAGGGGCCTGGGCGCCCCCGGCCCGACGGAGGAGGTAGCCGGCGCCGAGGCGCGATCACGATGATTTGGTAAAGTGCACGGGTTTCCCAGG
>CAUYUJ010002800.1:5000-7500 GCA_963575745.1 Prorocentrum cordatum | reverse complement strand
TCTGCCTCGGGGCCTTCGAGGGTCCTCCTCTTCCTCCTCCTTTTCTTCCTCCTCCTCCTCCTCCTCCTTCTCTTGCTCCTCCTCCTCCTCGCCAGGTCAAAGACGGCCACTGGGCGGGGCTGTCAAGAGTGCGCAAATGGGGCTTATGTATTCCTGCGGCGTGCTGGTTATGGCTGTGCCACTCGGCTTCTGGCTTGTGCCAGAAAGTGCCGGGAGCGTGGTCTCTCCGTCCCTCCAGGATGGTTCCGAGATGGCCTTGCGGACGGCCAAAATGGCCTCCAAGATGAGTAAGATGGTCCCAAGAGAGCCAGAGATGACCGTGAGATGCTTGCGAGACGGCCTAGCATGCATCCAAGAGTGCCTGAGATGACCTCAACACGGGACCGCTGCTCCCCGGACCCCTCCCAGGGTGCGTGCTGACCAGAGTTTCGGGGCGAACCCGGCCGCGGCGACGAGAACCCCAGAAGGCTTCACACATTCGAAATCGAGGCAAGGGCAGCGGTATCTCTACGCCGCCCAAACGAGGTCGCAGTAGATGGGTCGGAGGATCGCGCCGTACAGGCGATGCATCGGCGATGCGGCTCGATGTGAAGCCCCGTCTTCTCCACGCCGACGGCGCTGATGCATCGGCGACGCGCTGGCGATGCGGCGTGGTGCTCCAACCCCCTCATCTCGGACCCCATCTGGGAGGCCTCCAGTATCGGCACCTTCCCCTCACCCGATCTGCCCAGCACAGTCAAGTCGCATACTAAGGATCCACAATTTTCCAGGGCTGCCCTTGCATCTCTGCCCCCTCGGCGCATCCTTGGCGACTTTCGCTGGCCAGCCACGTTCGAAAACGCCCACCTGGCCCTCCAAGGCCCTTTGCACCCCCAGAGATCCGATGTCTTAATTTTTTCAGGACGGCGTCCCCAGAAGTTCCGACCCGTTCCCGGGGCCGGTTTGTCGTCCTGAGTCGTTTTTTGACGGCCCCGGGGCCCGGCGAGGGCCCCCCGGGGCCGAACTTTGCGCAAAACTTCCGTGCTGATTTATTCGATGCGTTGGACCGCTGGGCCCCCACCGCGCCTTCTCACTCTGCGGCTCCACTGTGCGGCGGCGGGGCTCCGCCAGGCCCGCCTGGCTGGGGCGGCGCCGCCGCCGGCGCGCACTCGTGCCTGCGCTGGCGGCTTCGGCGGCCGTGCCGTCGGCGCGGTCGCGGCCCGCTGGGCGGCGGTGGCGCACCGAGGATGGCGCAGGTGCCGCGGGCGGCGAGGATCAGTAACTATCCTGCCGCCTCGTCCTGCCTGCTTCCTCCTTCTCCTCCTGCCTCCCTCCTGCTCCTCCTCCTCCCCCTCCTTTCCTCCTCCTCCTCCTCCTCCTCCTCCTCCTCCTCCTTCCCCCTCCTCCTCCTCCTCCTCCTCCTCCTCCTCCTCCTCCTGCTCCTCCTCCTCTCCTCCTCCTCCTCCTCCTCCTCCTCCTCCTCCTCCTCCTCCTCCTCCTCCTCCTCCTCCTCCTCCTCCTCCTCCTCCTCCTCCTCCTCCTCCTCCTCCTCCCCCCCCTCCTCCTCCCTCCTCCTCCCCCTCCTCCTCCCCCTCCTCCTCTCCCTCCTCCTCCTCCTCCTCCTCCTCCTCCGCGCCTCCTCCTCCTCCTCCTCCTTCCTCCTGACTCCACCTGCCTCCTCATGCCTCCTCCTCCTCCGCCTCCGCCCTCCTCCCTCCCTCCCTTCAACCGATCCCGATCCCCATCCCCTTCCCGATCCCCACCATCCCACCACCCCAGTTGGGGATATGCCCCTCGAAACTCGAAGGGAGCAGCCCATAGCATATCCCTATCTCAATGGCCCATTCGGCCAGCGGGGCCCAGGCCACGCCCGTGGGCATAGGGATCGGTTGGACGATGCCCAGAGGAGTGGGGCCCAGACGTGATCGCGTCAACTCAAACAAGCCTCCAGGCCTGGAGGGCGATCGCGGGTCGAGGTTCGAGGTTCTCCCGCGTTTCTGCCAGTGCTCTGCTGCTTCCCGGCCTCGGGGCGCTCTCCAGCAGCCGCGCCTCGCCGAGGGCGCTCCGAGGGTCCTGGACCGGCCGCCACGGAGCCGAGCCGTGGCGCGCAAGCCCCGACGTGATCGCATCGCAGAAAACGAGCACGAGCGGGAGGTTTTTTGGGGCCGCTCCCGGCCTCCAGGGGGGCCCTTTGCTGGGCCCCAGGGCAGTCGCAGGAGGCCTGCGAGGGAGAGCTGGCCCCGGGGAGAGGGTCCATCCGCTTCTGGGGTGGGCCCGTGCCACGAAAGAATCCGCATGTCGGGATGTCGCATGTCTGGGGAGGGGGCGCTCGCAGGAGAGCGGGGGGGGGGAGGGGGAGGGAGGGAGGGGGTCGGAGCTGGGCCGGGGAGGGGGGGAGGCAGGGGGAGTGGGAGGGAGGAGGGGAGGAGGAAGGAGTGGAAGAGGAGGAGGAGGAGGAGGAGAAAGAGGGGGAAGAGGAGAAAGATGAGAAAGAGGAGAAAGTGGAGGAGGAAGATGAGAA
>CAUYUJ010002799.1:50000-85472 GCA_963575745.1 Prorocentrum cordatum | reverse complement strand
GCGGCGACGACCACAACGATCGCAGGAGGCCTCGACCCCGTCGCCAAAGGCCGCTCCCACGCGGGCCGTCCCGGGCCGTTCCCGAGCGGTCCCGGGACCGGGAAGTGGCCTCCAGACGCCAGGAGTGGCGGAATACTCTGGCTGGCGAGACCTCGGCGACGGCGACGGCGGCCGCCGCTGGAGGCCCCGCGGAGGCCTGCGTGTGCCGGGAAATGGGAAAAAGCAAATACCAATCCCACTGCTCCGTGGACCTCTCCCAGAGCGTGCTCCGACCAGGATTTCGAGGCGAGTCCAGCCGTGCCGTCGAAGCAAGGGCAGCGGTAGCGATATATTTCCCCCGTCCAGGAATAGGGCCGAAGACGCCCTCGACACACGACCCTGACGACGACGATGACGAGGACGGAGGCCGACTCTCCCAACGCTGGACCCACTACTACTCGGATCTTCGAAGAGAGCCTCGAGCCGACCACCTCCTCCTCGACGACGAGGACGAGGACGAGGACGAGGACGACGACGACGACGACGACGGCGACGACGGCGACGGCGACGAGGCGGCGGCGGTGACGACAACGCCAACGACGCCGACGAAGACGACGACGACGACGACGACGACGACGACGACGACGACGGCGACGGCGACGACGACGACGGCGTCGTCGACGGGGCGGCGGCGGCGACGGCGGAGACCACGACTACCACGACGACGACGTCGACGACGACGACGACGCCGACGACCGCCGACGCCGACGCCGCCGACGACGACGGCCGCCGACGCGCTCGACCTCTCGGCGGCGGCGGGCCCGCGGGCGGCGTTCGGCGGGCGCGCCGTCTGCCGGGAGGCCGGCGGCGGGGCCGGCGATGTCGGGGAGGCGGAGCGGGGCGGCGGGCGCCAGCGCCGTGACCAGCGGCGGGGGCCTCGGCGCGGCGAGCGGGGGCCACGGCCACGACGACGAGCACGACGACGACGACGACGCCGACGGCGAGGGCGGCGGCGGCGGCGACGACGATGACCACCATGACGGCGACGACGACTGCGACGACCACAGGAAGAGATCATGACGACGACGCCGACGACCACGAAGACCATCACGACCACGACGACGACCAACTCATTACCACGACGAAGACGACGGCGACCACGATGAGGCCAACTCATCACCACGACGACGACGACCAACTCATCACCACGACGACGGCGACGACGAGGAGCATAACTAGCGGCCTCCTAGATGGGGTCGGAGTAAAGGGGTCAGAGTATCGCGCCGCATCGCCGATAGATCGAAGATACATCGCCGATGCATCGGCGATGCATCGGCGACACCACGGTGGAGAAGTCGGGCTCCATATCGAGACGCATCGCCGAGAAATCCGCCGACCCTGTCGGCGTGTGTGAGGGGCTTGGCTGTTCGAGTCGTCGTCTCCATCAGTCGTCGTCCCCGTCGTCCTCTTTCCCTGCACCCTCCTCCTCAAGCTTGTCAGCGAGGGAAAAATCCAGCAATGTCGTAATCGAGTCCAAGGGAAGCCCCTTCCCTTTGATCCCTTCTCAGCGCCGGCGGGTGGTGCGTCTGGGGGTCCAGGGGGGTCACGGGGGGGTCCCCGGGGGGGTCGCCACCCCGATGCGCTTTGGGGACCATGGGGCCTCAGAAAGTACCAAGACAGGCCAAGAGTGCCCCAAGACGCCGCCGAGACGGTCCAAGAAGGCCCTCAATCGCCAAACTATCGGTCCAAAACGCCTTCACGCCCTCCAGACTGCCGAGGAGGCCTCCAGGACGCCCTAAGACGCCTCCAAGAGCACTCCCGAGAGGATACCAAATTCATTGTTTGTTCAATATTTTTTTTTAGATTTGGGCGTTCTCGCCTTTTCCACTTCCCGCCGCTCCAAAACGGCGCCAGGGGCCCCCAAGATCTCCCCAAGACGGCCCAAGAAGCCTCCAAGAGGCCCCAAAACAGCCCAAGAAGACCCCGGGACAGACCAAAACGCCTCCAAGGCGGCCCCAGATGCCCCCAAGACGGCTCCAATAGCGCGCCCAGACGGGGGACCCGAACGGACATTTCGAGCCCTCGACCCCAAGAGGCTCCCGGGAGGCCCCAAGAGGCTCCCGGGAGGCCCCAAGAGGCCCACAAGATGTCCCCAGGAAGCCCGAAGAGGCTCTCAAGAGGCCCCCGAGAGGCTCAGCCCTGAGGACTCTGGCCCACGTCAGCGTCGTCGTCGTCGTCGTTGCCGCCGCCGCCGCCGTTGTTGTCGTCGTCGTCGTCTCCGCCGTCGTCGTCGTCGTCGTCGCCGTCGTCTCCCTTCACGGTCGGTGGCTTCGACGGTAAGGCCTTCGCAATCGGGCTCCAGATCGAGACGCATCGCCGATGCATCAGCGATGCGGAACGTTCGACCCCATATACTCCGACCCCATGTAGGAGGCCTAGAATAACGAGCATGACAACGACGACCACGACCACGACCTCGGCAGCCTCCATCGGAGGCTCAAGCGTAGGCGTCGTCAGCCCTCGGCGGCCCTCGGCGGCCCTCGGCGGCCCTCGGCGGCCTGGGCAGACTTCTTGGGGCCCGGGACAGCGAAGGGCAAACTAAAATGGGGAATCGAAATCTACATTACATCGACGCTTTTGTCTGGCCCTGTACTGAAGCTTGCACAAGAAAGCGGATCCTGGTGTATACGGGATCCTGCTGTGTACATTTGTCGTTGTTTCAACGGGTAAACGGGGAAACGAATATATACACACACCACCCCGACGTCGTCCCCGACCCTCAAGAAGTCCTGGGATTGAAAAAACAACCCGCCAAAGGAAATGCATTTGCTCCAATGTCCGATCAAAGAAAACAGCTCTTCCAATAATAAAGATACTGGCCCGGGCGAAAAGTTTCCACAGGAGTTGCCCAAGGAAAATCCAGGAAGCCATTATGTTCGACACATGTGCCCGCCCCCCCCCCCCAAAAAAACTGAGCTCACCTTGTCCTGACTCCCAAAAGGCTGACCCCGTTACCAGGCGAAGGACCATGGGAGGAGGGCGGTCACAGGCTGCCAGCGGGACGGAGGAGGAGGCGGTTCGAGGATCGAGGCTTCCCAGCTTCGAGATTCGCAGATCAGTGCTTGTAGCTGCTCTCTTTGGGGGGTCGCTGGGGGGTCCTCGCCGCGCCTGCCGGGTCCGCCCCGAAACTCTGGTCGGAGCAGACGCCTCGAGGCGTCCAGGGGAGGAGTTTCGACGCAGACTGCGAGCTCGACGTCGACCTCGTCGGGTCGGAAGCCGTGCCATGCATCTGGAAGCTATCGTCGCATCAACTGGGCAGCCCTACACCGTGCGAAATGCTTAAGAAATCATGGGTTAAGAAACTCATAGTCTCAGAACTTGAATAAAACCAAGAATTTCTATTAAATTCTTGGGTTTCCTTAAGCCTCGCCTGGAGTGTATATTTGTGTTCCCTTACCCAGGGCCCACAACCCTGGATCGCCCTTCGGCGGCCCAAGGGCGGACCAACGGGAGACGACGACAGCCCAAACAACAAGGCACACACAATATGCTGGTGTACACCACGCGAAATGGTTAAGAAATCATGGATTCAGAAATTAATGGTCTCAGAACTTGAATAAAAACCCAACATTTCTATCATAATCTTAGGGTTTACATTGAAACGTTAAGAATAATCGAGACTCTGGCCGAAAACTTAAGTTTTCTCAAGCATCGCCTAAGGTGTACCCTACGATGTCCCTCCAGCGCGCCGTTTCCCTTCACGTGGTGAAGCAATCCCCGGGTGCACACGGGCGATCCCCCCCGCAACGCAACACGGATGCATGCGCCAAATCAAGTGGTACAGGAATGGCAAGAGCTTTCCGTTACACTTGTCTGCCGAACAAGCATGTGCGCACCAAGGGAGCGAGCTGCTGCTACGTAAGACCTTACCCTTACCCAATAATCCTGATCGAAAGAAACATTGGTGTATCATCATGGCCGGAACAAACTCACCACAGAGCCATGCAACATAATCACGACTGTGGCATATTTCGTTTGTTCTTCTTCATATATGTATACAAAGACTGACTGGCGATTCATGACTGCAAAACCCTATGCCGATTGCCTCATTTACTATAGGCCTCGAATGAGCATCAACAAGGAACCGTTACAAAAAAGACTAGAGAACCATAGAGTCCTTACGACAGAGCTGCTACTTACTAAACAGTCCTTACTAAAGAACCCTACACATGTTTGATGCTTACTATTAACGAAAACCTTCCGACTTTTCAAAAGCACGAGGGCGTCAAGGAAGATCCGGAATAAACCCTAGGAATCCACAGGACTCCTTTCGTCCCAACAGGAATCCTCCGAATCCGGACGGAACCTGACACATCCTGCGACATCCTTTGGGGTCCTCCTCAGGACCCCCCTGGTGGGAGCGTACTCGTGTCGTCGTGGGAAAGACCATCAAAAACTAAAAAAATAAACTCTACTCTAGAAGCTTGACACAGGATCCTCGATGGTCCAATAACGACGGCGGGCAGAGCGGCGCCTTGCCACGGGCAGGCAGAGACCGAAGGTGAAGTGTAGCCTGCAGGGCTCGCCGCCTCCTCCCCCGCGTCGTCGTCGCCGCCGCCGCCACCGTCGCTGCAAACCCCGCCCCTGGGGCGACGCCCATGAGGACGGAGGGTGCGAGAGGCGCGGCTGACGAAGAAAGTCTCGAAAGGCAGGGGCCCCCTCGGAAGGTCCGCGAGGCTTCCAAGAAAGCGACCGGTAAGCCCCTCTGGCCTTTTCTTGTGATGGAAAAAAAGCTCCCCCCCTGGAGAAGGAGGAGGAGGAGGAGGAGGAGGAGAAGGAGGAGGAGGCGGAGCAGGAGGAGGAGGAGGAGGAGGAGGAGGGGGAGGAGGAGGAGGAGGAGGAGGAAGGTGGCCATCTTCTCGAATCGGGGGGGCTCCCCCCCAACTTGCCACCTCTTGAGGCGTGTAGAATGCATGCCACACAGTCAGCGGGGCTCGATGATGGATCTGGGCGGCCCAGTGGCGGGGTCTCGTTCTGCGTCTATAATCCGCTCAGCGCGAACAAGAGCCGCTCCCAGGATGTGATAGAGGAGTTGAGCAACATAGATTTCATCTTCCTCATCGGGACCCAGAGGAGGACCAGCGGAGACCTGCTGGAGCCCATCGCCACCACCAGGACGCACTGGGCAATGGAATGGGGTTGGCATAGCAGTCAGCATGTGAATAAAAGTTGTGGATTGAGTATATGGGTTCAGAGTCGACGTTTCCCGAAATGTTGTATAAGAGGCTTCATCCCAGTACCCAGAGGTTTACGAGGACGGGTAGCAGCATGTAAGATCGAGCGGGGGCCTTTGAGGCTGCTATTGGTTGCACTGTACTTCCCTCCCTGCCCTAATCGAGGACGAGCTCCGCGAGAACGCTGGGAGAGGACGATTCGCACGATGGTGGGATGGATGACAGAGTTATTAGCGGCAACCTCGGCTCGATGGGCCCCGATCATCGGCACCGACATGAACGCGCAGTTCAGCAACGTCGAAGGGGTCACAGGGCTGCACAACCTAGGCAGCTTCACATTCACCACGGAGCAGGTCGCCCCGTTGCTCATGGCTCACGAGCTGGCCGTGGTCAACACGCATTTTGCACGGGGGGGACCGACATATTTCAACAAGGGAGTCGCCAAGACGCTGGACTACCTGATGGTGCCCCAGACATGGATAGGCGCAGTCAGATGGTGTCGTACGCTCACATCCAGCGCATGGAGACTTCAGGTGCACAACCTCAGCGGGATTTGGGACCACGTGCCCGTCGCAGCTTCGTTTGCACTGGAAGTGGTCGCCGAGCCCTACGCTGAGGACAAGAGGGTGAAGCTTGACAGGGTGAGCATGGCGAAGATGCTTCAGCTCGGCGACAACCGTCGGGCATTTGTACAACATGTGGAGTCTGAACTTCGTGAGCGGCGGGAAGAGCTTGCTGCTACGATGTGGGAGGACATACCAGACTTTGTGAATTCAACGATCCACAAGGCGATCGAGAATGCGGCCACCAAATGGTGCACGACGACAAGAGGCTACACCGAGGATCACAAGGCACACGCCAAGGAGGTTCGACAGCTGCTGTGGGAGCGTCGCAACATTCGTTCGGAGTTCCAATTTTTGAGTGAAGAAAGCAGGCAGGAAGGAGGGAGGCCGCGCGGAGTTGTGAAGAAAACAGGCAGGAATGCCCCGCCAGATTTCGATTCCCGGCAGGAAGGAGATGAGTCCCTCGACCACGAGATGAAGGCGCTGCAGCTGACTGTCAGGCTGCGGCGAATCAGCAGATGGTTGAGACAGCAACGGCAGAAGTATTGGCGAGAGATCGAGGAGTTGAGGTGCGAGGAGTTCATGAGAGCGGTCAAGTCGAACGATTTCTACACAGTGCACAAGATGGCGAGGATGTTGGCCCAGAGGAGACGAGGAGGACGCAAGCGAGTGTACGGGCGACACCATGTGCCAGGTTCCAACGAGGCCTGGACGGAAAAGATGAAAAGAAATGGGCCAGATGGAGGATGATCGGCAGTTGAGACAACCATCGCAGATATGCAGGCCAGAAGAGGACGAGCGGTACGACAGGAGGTTACTGCCGAGGAAGTTGAGGAGGAGATGCAGGGGATCAAGAGAGCGATATGGAAAGCACGGCTGTGGAGAAGTTATCCAGAATGGAGTTCGAGTGTAGAGCTATTACGATGTCTTTTTTTCCCGCAGTGGGTGAATGAGAAGATGATGGTTCAGCGTACTGGCGTTGGGCACGAAAGTGAGTGTGAGAACCTCTGCACGCCAGTTTTTTACATGTACGTGCGTCAGATGGTGGAGGCTATTATGATTACGCAGAGATTTCCAGTAGACTGGTTGAGAGCGAAGGCGGCGAAGATAGACAAGGGGAACGATAAAGAGGGGGCTGACGGAGAGCGAGTGGTCATGGTTATATGCAGCCTGGCAAAGTTTTACTACCGACACATCATGATGAGAGCAGATATCACAGGAGCACCGTCATGGGCTTATGGAGCACTGAAACATCGACGACGGGAAGGAGCCATAGTGGTCCAACTATGCGGGGCATGGAGGTTGAAGGCCGCAGGAGTCCAGCACGCCAAGAGGCTCCATGACGCGTCGAACGCATTTTTCTCGGTGAAGACGGGTAAGCTGTTGCAGGTCGTGTGCGCCCACATGAGGCACGAGCACATCACAATGATGATAGATCGCGTGAAGCACGCGCACTTTGTCTTCTCCGATACCACCGACCAGATGCTGTGGATGCGAGAGGGATGCATGCCTGGCGACCCTGCTATGGTATTTCTATTCGTTATGGCTTACGTTCGGGGGCTCGAAAAATACGCACTGAAGGCGAGAACATGTATTGAGGTTACTTCACCATGGACAGGGAGACAGGAGCAGGCGGCCATGAGTTTATTTGTTGATGATATATCTGATACGTTCAAGTTCAAGACTGAGGGGGAGGCGGTGGTGGAGGGCAAGAGGCAAAACATCGAGATTTCACAGGCATTAAACGAGATGGGGCTGGGCCAGAACATTTCGAAGCAGGAGACGGTCCCATACTGTTGTGGGCGAGGGGCGTACTATCTGGAAAAGATGATTTTAGCGGACGGGGTGTTTGAGGGACATGCAGCAGCAGCAGCTAGATATTTAGGAGTACGAATGACAGCGAGATTCTCGGTGCAGATCGAGATGGGGTACCGCATTCGCGCAGGAAAAGCAGCCTGGGCCTCCATGGGCAATTTCTGGACCTCGAATGTTTCCCAGAGGTGGAAAGTTTCGATTTACAAGGGATACGTCGTCAACGCGGTGATCTCGGGCATTGAAACGTTCGTCAAGCCCCAGGGCCCTATGAAGGTTCAGGACTTCGCGGGGCTCGAGAGCTATGTGGCGAGGAGAGGGCGAGTCGTTCTAGGAGGGGTCGCGGCCACCAGGGAGGATGGGTCCAAGAGGGCACCCAGCAACCTCGAGGTCCTCGCGAGGCTCGGGAGCGCCAGTATATTTGTGGAGGCCCGCATGAGGAGGCTTAAGTGGTTACAGAGTTTGATGGCCGATCCCGAGTCGGCCGATCAGCTACTGGGAGTTGTTTTCGGGAATCTCAAGAGCGGGGACATGGAAACGCCTTCGTTCCTGGACCCAGAGGCTAAGTTGAACCCGTGGGCCCAGCAGTGGCTCCAAGATGTTCAGGAACTGGCGTCGTACGAGGACGGCGACACTTTCTTATCGTATTATGATCACGATCCACGCCGGGCGATCTTGGAGGGTAGGGAAGAGTTCATCAAGCTAAATCTGACGGGCATGCGAGCGCACTTCATTCACCATAGAGCCGAGCACGAGCCTGAGCACGCACAGTGTCAAGTAGGCGGGGAGTTCCAGTGCTGGGCAGAAGATCACGCGGGTAGACCGTGCCAGGCACGTTTCCCAGACCGAGCGAGGCTGTGCTCTCACTACGTGCACACGAAGGGCGGCACGCATGGCAAGAGAATATTGTTTAGAGTCACATGTTTCAGCAATATGTGCACGATTTGCGGCACGGTCTTCACCACGTACGCGCAGGCGCAGAAGCACATGCACAGGGCGTTCGAGAGAGGACTATGTGTAGACCGTGCAAGATCAGGGAATGAGATCAGGATGATGATTTCACACTGCCGTTTATGTGAGTTCGTAGCGGACGAGGCCCAAGAGTTGCGTCGACACATTTTAGAGTGCCACCTCAGCCCGTACATTCAGGGCCACCAGCTCGAGTTCGATGGCATGGCTACTGCAACACTCAGGGCAGCAAGAAGGCACGACGCAGCCGTCAGGCAACAAGAAGAGCAAGACCAAGGAGTCAGACGAGGTGATCACGCGACGGCTGGCAGTACAGCTCGAAGCGCGGGTGAGGACACTCGAGTATGCGCAGACCGTTCAGATCTACCTCCCGCACGACCACTTGTTAATCGAGGACGGGCGCAAAGTGTACCAGAGGTACTTGGACATCGTGAAGGAAGAAGGACCACAGCACGAGAGGGGGCCGCCAGAGTTGCAGATTTTCGGCTCCAATCTGTCCGCTATCGCGAGCTGGTTGAACGAGGGATCGTCAAGCCCAGCCATGAAGAAGTTCAAGGGCGTCCCCGAGCGCCTGCTCCTGATGATGAGCCACACGGACGGGACGGGGGCCAGCGAGTGGGTGAAGGAGTACGGGTTTTCGCCGACGTACGACCAGAAGAAGGCCAGGCTGACCCTCACCCTCCTCGGACAGGTGCTCGTCGGAGTGACGGCAGAGGCGGCAGAGAAGCTGCTCAAGGAGCAAAGCGAGGCTTGGGGGAACGCCGCGGCGGAGGCCACCCTGCAGAAGAGCCCACTGGAGATCGTGCCGTTCACGAATGGGGTCAAGATGATGGGTCTCAACAGCGTGATGAGTCACATACTGAGAGAGTGGGGAGGTGCCCGCAAGCCAGGCCGCGCGCCCAGAGGCGAGATGGCAAAGCTGTTGCAGGGCAAGAAGTAGACGGTGAGGGAGCTTCGGTACGAGGCTCCGCGGCCCGCGCGGGCCGTCAGCGGGCGGGGGCTTCGGGCAGGGCGTCTTCCTCGGGTCCGAGGGCCTTCGGCCCCTGCGGCTGAAAGGGGGTGGACCCTTGGCGGTTCCCCCATTCGGCCGCCGCCTTCTGGCGGCGTTCCGCCCCTGTGTGTTCGGAACTCCGACAGCAGGGCTGGATCCGAGGTGGAAGCTTTAGCTCTAGGTGCGTAGAGTTGCCCAGCGCCAGTGTGCTCGGTTGAGATTCGGATCAGTGAAGGCGCGAATGGGATGGGTAAGTAAGTAAGGAGGAGGAGGAGGAGGGGGAGGGGTGGAGTGGACTCCGCTGCGCAGCAGGTTCGGGTCTTAGGAAGGCCTGGACAAACGAGCATTCGAACGCCGAGCTTGCTCAGCTCGGCTCAGAACTTTGGGATGTAACCCCCTAGCAATTCTGTCAAGGTACTCTTGCCCCGTGGCGGACTTCCTCTTACTACAAGGGCCTTTAAGAGATCGCAGAACCTTATCCGCGGTGCCCCCACACTCGGTGCAAAACCAAATCTGAAGGGTCGGGTGAACATTCAGGGTATGCGTAGTGTGGGCCCAACCCCCCGCGATATGGACTCGCGCCCCCTTTAACGGCGAAAACAGGACCCCATCGACATTGTACAGCCTAGGACATTCAGATTCGACGAATTCCTGGGTGGTGGCGAGGGTCGCAGAACCAAAACAAGAGAGGCACCGTCGGCCGCAGTCGGCCAGACGGTGCCTGGAAACGAGGGCAGCAACAGTGGCAGCAGCGGGAGGCGGAGGAGGAGGAGGGGCGGGGGGAGGCGGGACCTCAGAGGGGCTCCCAGGGCCTCGGGCGGCGTCCCTTTCCATTCTCTCAGTCTCCTGGCTGGCCGCAATGCTGTCCAGCGTGGCTCGGAGGAGCCTCATGCGGACGAGGTACGCCCTCCGCTCGGCCAGCAGGATGGGTTGGCGGACCTCGGCGGGCAGCCTGGCTCTGGCCGCTGCACAGCCCGCGAACTCGTCGGCGAGCAGGTTGCCTATGACGAGGTACCTGTTCACCTTCTGGGCTGCGACGTCCTGGGCCGTGCTGTGGACGGCGTCCAGAGCACCGTCACCTCGGCGTGGCGGCGTGAGCTCATCAGGTCCCCGATGAGCTTCCATAGGTCGGCGTCCTCACCTGCTGGGTTCGTGTAGGCTTGGGAGTACCAGCCCGCCGCCACATATTCACAGTCCGTCACGTAGGTGAGAAACCTGGTGGTGCACCAGAGGGCGAGGTACAGGGAGTAGAGCTCTCCCCTCGCCACCACTTGGCGTGGGCCACCCAGCTGACCGAAGACTGCACCATGTAGGTTGATCTCAGGCAGTAGGCTGGCTACACATACTATTGCGACTCCAATCCTCATGAAATCGCTGATGCTCGCATCTGGTCCTCCACTGGCGTCCCCGAAGATCTCGACTGGAGACTCAGCACTCCCCGCCCCAAAGATCCCTTCGGACAACTCGTTGATGCCCGTGAACTCAAGGACCGTGTCCTTCGGTGGGGGCGGGGTCTGGGTCCACTGGGTCGGTAGCAGTCCACGTAGCCAGAAGCACTCGGTGGCGTCCGTCTGAGCCATCGCTGCTGGAACCAAAGACTCTGAGCGTTCATATGGCGCGGCCTGCACGTTCTTGCTACACTGCCAGAATCTGTGCTTGGCCGTCTCTGGTGCCTCTCGGCAGCGGTCGCACAAGTTGCTGCCCTTATAGCCCTTCAATTCATCATATCGCCTCTGTCGCGTCCAGTATCCACCTGTGGCAATATTGATCAGCAGCTCAGTGAGACGCACACCGTGTGGGAGTTGCCCGACTTGTTTGATCAACAGCCGAAATGACCGATTGTCAACTCCCTGCTCGACTCCACCTCCGCAGTAGTGCTTGGCAGCCGCGGTCCATACCACCTGGGCCGCCGACTGACGTACATCCTTCAACAGCTCACGGTGTGTGTCGAGAAACTTATTGCCCGTGTATATGGCGTCTGGAAATTGCCATTGCTCCGACCCCGTGGGCGTAGTGCACGACCACGTGTCCACATCCTCAGGGTTCCACTTGATGCGGAGGAGGGTGAGGATTACTGCGGACACTGGGCCACGCACTGCACGCACCTGATGTTGGGGATCCAGCTGGGATAGGTGGTCTCGGACATGATGCCATACTTGTCGTACTCGCTGGCGCAAACCTGGTTGCTGCTGCCAGACGCTGGGCCACATGTCCACGGTCTTGGCTGGCATCGCCACGGCAGGGTCCCCTCCTGGCGCTCTCAGGTCCAGGAGGGTAGTGAGGCATCGGCCTCTTGTGGCAGCAGCACAGGTCTGACCGAGTCGGCGGCGATGGGTTGTCAGCTGGTGGCCGAACATCCCGTGCACCTCAAAGCCGTAGGAGCCCGCAGGTTGGCAGCCATTGCGCTCCAACCGCGTCGTAATCCCATACCGTCGAGTAGCTCGGCTGAATCTCCTCACCTTCTCGTTCATCGCTCCGTGCTTGATCTGTCTCTGCGTCCTGGTGGCACGTCCCAGCTTGCCGCAGCTGAAGTCCACCCCCAAGTACGGCGCCTGCGCCATGGCCCTGACTGGGAAACCCTTGAGCCTGGCGGCCCTGGCCACAGCGCGGGCGTCGTCGGGATTCGTGCACATGATCACAGACTTCTTGGCCAACTTGAGGCCTGCCTTGGCTAGCTCCTGGCCCGCCTTCACAACTCCGCGTATAAGGTTAGCCCTGACAGCCTGGCGTGAGCCCGTGATCTTCTGGCATATATCATCTATCCAAACTCGATGGTTCATCCTGGGCGTCGCCGTAACCACCACCTGCATCACGAAATGGGTGAGTATCTTGGCGAATCTGGTTCCCCCTCGCAGCCCCTGGATGACTGACTGGCAGGGCTCGAAGGGTGTGCACACAGCTCCTTCCTGTGACAACGTCCGCATCGTTATGCACTGGAGGAGCTCCAAATATAAGATGACTGGTGGAAAGTGAAGCCTCAAAGCCGCCCTCACCAGGGGCAGCCAAGGTATTGAGTCGTAAAATTCTTGAATGTCAAGCAAACCTTGCCCGAACTCCATTCGCATCCAGTGCGCAACTTCCTCGTCAATGGCATGAAGATATGCTTCACGCAAACAACTATTCCCAGCAACTGCGGCATCCCATGCCTGTTCTTGATCTTTGCTCCATTGCTTCACTATAGGTTCCCTGATGTGGGACCAGAGGCGGCCCATCATAGATATCATACCTATGCCTCTGTCTCCCTGGGATTTCTTGGGAGTCAAGAAGGTCACAATGAGCTGAGTCTGGGCTGGCCAGGCGAGCAGGGCTTCTGCGTTCTTCAGAATATATGTGAATTCCTCGATGGCCTCACGAGGGAGGCGTTGGAAGTCGACTGGGTTCAGGACGTCCACCCCCAGCCCTGCCTTAGCCTTCATGGCCTTGGCGCTGGCGTAGACCAGGTCTGGGGTAAGCTCAGGAAGATCCTCGCCCTGGGCCGCCTCTCGAATGAGACGAAACACTTCCGTAATCTCGCTGACGTCGGGGGGCCGTGGGGCCCACATCCTCTTGAAAGTCACCGCCTTGTGCTCCATGATGTCAGCTGGGTGAACGAGGGTGCGCCCCCCCACCTCCAGCTCGCTCGGCGGTAGTGGGTTCACCTTCAGAGACTTGTGGAGGATGCCCACGGCCTCTGGTCGCGTCACAAAGGTCTTAAAGCTGGAGATCGACTCGTGGACTGCCGCACGCTGAGCCCTGCTGGCCACCCGCTTCGCTGCCAAGACATAATTCTCCAGCACTGGGGTCGACAGCCGACTCGGGTCGCCGAGGACAGCCAACCACTGGTCCCACGGGGCCTCACGGCCCGCGTTCAGAAGGCTATGCACCCCTTCAGGCCTGGACTGCCGTAGGTGGGTGCTGGCCTTGCCGTACTCCTGCTGCTGGCGCTGGCCGTTGTCCCTGCTCTGGTGCCTGAGGACTCCAGCGAGCACCGTGTGGACGCGGGTCCACCACTGGCTACGTTGATCATGAAGGGCGAGCTCCCGCACGTGAGCCGTGACCCTCATGGGCTTCTCATGGATCCTGGGCCCCACGGCGCGCGTGGGCCCAGCAGGGGACCTGACATGATGGTGAGTATGGAAAGCCTGCTCGACCGCCGTAACCCAAGTCGCGCACTGCCCCGTGAGGAGCTTTCCGCGAGAGGGTTCGAGCGAAAAGGCTACGGAGGAGGACAGGAAAGGGGAGAGACTCGCCACGGCATCCGCTCCCGACCGAAAGCCCACCTGCAGTCGAGCCTCGGCCCACGTGGACGCTGGAATTTCAAACGAAGGGTCGGGCACATCTTCGACCACGGGGCACGAGGGAGCTACCTGCTGGGGGGGGTCGGGGCGATGCAACTGAGCACTACTATTACCATCTTTGCTGCTAACAACGGGGTTACTTGAAACCGCCAAGGGGGGAAGGGGTTGGGCCTCGCATACCGACGAATTGACACTGACACTCACATTGACTGTATCGGGCTCTTTGTCCCCGACGGCCGATGCGCCGACCGCACCCGATCCATCGGACAACAGCTCGCCACCTAGGTGTGAGTCAGGACAAAAATTAAATTCGTGGGCCCAGGGGTCCTCCTCGTCCTCTGGGAAAGCAAAAAAATCGTGGTCCAGATCAGGATCCTGATCGGCCTCCTCGATCACCTGGGAACGGGCAGTCCCTGTTTGTGCGGGAGGCTCCAAAACGTCCCCGAAGGCCTCCTGGAACCCCTCGACCCTCTTGGCGTGAGCTTCCTGGCGTCTAACAGCCGCAGCGGACCTGGCCTGGCTGGACTTAGATCCAGGAGTGGGCTCACACCGGGGCCTCGGGAGTTGGGGCAACTTCGGGGGCAGAGAAATCTCACGCGTCCTAAGGGTCTGGCCTGAAGCACGTAGGCTCAAGGCTAGCCCGAGATGAGGCTTCCACGGGACACTTCTGACTACTTCCAGACTATGGATGAATGAGGACGCGGCAGCGCTCATATAGACAAAGTCGATCATTGTGTCAGGTCCTTTTTTCTGGGCACAGGTGCCCTCAACTCCAGCTGGTACTCGCACGTGGCCTCCCGTCACTCTGTGGAAGGCCGTGCGCATGAGCTCGTCTGGCGTCATGTTGAAGTCGCCGATGATCAGCCACGGGACTCGAAGTGAACGTAGTAGCCCTCCGAGTCGGTTGAATCTCTCGATGTTCCTGCCCGTCATCTTGATGGACGGCAGCGCGTACAGGGCGACCACCACGATCGCGTCGCTGTGCTGCTGCAGTATCACTGGGCAGAATCCGTCGTAGGCCGACTGCTTCGGCGCCTTGAGGTACTTGGCGGCCGCCCTCGCCTCGGGCAGCTGCTGGATCTGTAAGTGTTTGCGGGACAAAATCATCTCGCCTCCCTCGTTCGAGTGTGCCTCCCTAGCCTTGGGCACTACCTTCGAGGTGCGGCGAGCCGACTTCATGATCATGCGGAGGTTGAGAGCTCGGCTTGCCTTTGTCCACTTCTTGACGTCCGACTCGCGATGAATGTGAGTCTCAGTCATGACCCAGTGGTCGTAGGCTCCCACGCGCTCCTGTACGTACTTCCATACCTTGTCCGTTAGGCATGTGACGTTCGAATAGAATAGCCTAGTGCATTCCCTTTCGTCACAGCCCGCCCCCTCGGTCTTGTGGGTCCGAGGGGTCCCCGTTCGACACCGTCAAGCTGAGGGAGCTGCAGGCACCCCAGCTGCGTCACCACTGGCGGTGCCCTTGCCCTTCGCCTTCGTCACCGTCTGCTGCGCTAGGAACTTGGCCGCAGACAGCCTCTCCGCCTCCGCCTTGACGGCGTCTGAAGGTTCAGCTGCCGCCGCCGCCCCGCCGCCGCCACCTGTGGAGTTCCCTGCCGCCGATGCCGTCGCGGCGGGAGGTGCCCCCTGGCCCCCGCCGCCGTCCGCCGTGGCCGCCTCCTCAGGAGCGCCGTCAGCAGGTGCACGTCTCTTCTTCTTCGCCCGCTCCTCGATGGTGCGCCTATGCTGCTGCATGGCCTCCAACCACTTCTGGATCTCGGCCTCCTTGCCCGTGAGAGTCTCCTTGGCGCCCTGCAGTTGGCCTCGGAGCTCCTCTAGGGCCTTCTTCTCCGCGTCCGTGGCGTCCAGCGCCGCCAGGTTCGTGAAGAAGCTGTCGTCCCACTCGAGGGAGATGATCTTCTTCTCGCCATCGGAGCTGATCTTGGCCTCGGTGACCCCCTCGGCCTTGGCCAATGCCGTGGCTGCAGCTCGCTTGGCCTCGGTGGTCTCGGCCAGGTGGATGGCCGCCGTCCTCTCCTTCGCCTCCGCTGCTGCCAGGTTGCTGCGGAGGCGAATGACATTGCTGACCGCCTGGCTGTGGAGGTGCTCCGCGTTCCTCCACGCCCCGTCGGCCCTGCGTAGGGCCTCTGCGGGCGTGGTCTTGGCGGCCTCCCGCCCGCTCTCCTCCTTGGCGAGCTTGTCCAGCTGCGCCTGGAGGTCCGCCTTGAGCGCGGGGTCGGTGGCTGCAGCAAGGGCCTGCTCCAGGAGGCTCTTCACGGACTTGCCCCCCTTGCCGCCCTTGCCGCCTCCCAGCCCGCTCCCCACGGGGCCCTTCAAGATGCCTGGGCGCCGTGGCTGCGGGCGCTCGCTCTCGCTGCCGCTGGTGGCGTCGTAGAAGCCGTCGGCGTCGCTGTCGCCATACTCATCCACGAACTGCACCCGCCTCGGTCTCCTCTTCTTCTCGAACGGCTTGACCTCGTTGCCACATCCGTTGCAGATGTTGTGGCGGCGGGCCAGCACCCCATTCCATTCACATGTCTGGCACTGCGTGCATCTGGTCCACAGCTGCTGGTGCTGGTGGCCGCCCGCCATTGCTTCTGTCCCTGTGTTGGTCGGTGCCTCTTCCTGGCTGGCACTCAGAAAAGGCACAGTCCCTCAAGCGCTACTGGGAAGCCCAGGGACGAACTCAAGAGAGCAAGTGGGCCTCCTGGGGCCCCTCACCCGCTCGAGCCCAAGTTGCTTGAGGGAGGAGGGGGAGGGGGAGGAGGAGGAGGAGGAGGAGGAGGAGGAGGAGGAGGAGGAGGAGGAGGAGGAGGAGGAGGAGGAGGAGGAGCCCCCCCGCATTATTGGAAGCCCCGCCGCTTGCTGAGGAGGCCGCCCCCCTCGCGCCATCCCCAGCACGGGCGCCGCCAAGTCCTCGCAAACGCCGCCGCCGTCGTCACCGCTGCCGTCGTTGCCGCCGCCGCCATCGCCGTCGCGGCCGCCGCCGCCGTCGTCGCTGCCGCCGCCGTCCGGGGCGCCGGCGACAGGCCACGCCTCCCCTCCAAAAAAAGACCCTCGGGGCCAAAGGAAGGAGGGGGGAGGGCGGAGCAGGAAGCGACGGGAAAGCGGAAGAGAGAGAGCCGCGGCCATGCGGCGTGCGCCACCGAA
Source organism: Prorocentrum cordatum (assembly GCA_963575745.1). Classification (NCBI taxonomy): domain Eukaryota; class Dinophyceae; order Prorocentrales; family Prorocentraceae; genus Prorocentrum; species Prorocentrum cordatum. Next base: position 68,512 of record CAUYUJ010002799.1, on the reverse strand, counting down.
CCGCACCGCGAGGCGCCGCGTATCGCCGCCAGCGGCCAGGAGCAAGGGGGGATAGGGAAGAAGGGGAGGGGGCGGAGGCCAGGGGAAGCGTAGCAGACACGGGGCAACCAGAAGAAGCGCAGAGAAGAGAGTAGAGGAATGGGGGGAAGGGAAACACCGGCGAGAACTAAACAAAACGCCTGGTGGCGCAGGAGTCGCAGGATGGAGGGGAGGGGAACGGGGAGGGGATAAAACAGACTCGGGCTGCAAAGGTGCGAAACCGCGCGCCCGCGCGCCTGGCAGGATGGCGGGGAAGGGTAGAGGGAAACGGGCGCTGCGGAGCTGCTCCGCGACGGCCGCCTGCACCGCGGCGCCAAGCTCTTGCCAGACGGCGAGCGCATCCGCCGAGGCGCCGCTGTCGCCGCCGGCTCGGTCCACGCAGCCAGAGATGAGCCGCCGCGTGGCGCTGTCCACCCGGCCGCCGCACGCGACGGCGACGGGGGCCAGCCGCGGTGTCAAGGGGCATCGGCGCTCCGTGGCGCGGGCGGCACCCTCCGCGGCCACGACCAGCCTTGGCGGCTCGGGCGCGTTCGATGCACGCGTCCGTGGTGTCGGAGCGGACCACGACGACGACGTCCACCGCGCGAGGCACGCCGCGCGTCGCCCCGACGCCGTACAAGACAGCTGCTTCGATGACCTCCAGGCCCGTGGTCGGGCTCTGGCGGCGCCTCTGCCACTGCGGCACCGTCTGCTCCGTGAGGACCCGGCCAAACGACCGCTTGGCAAGCAAGCGGGCCAAGAGGTCGCACACGCGATTGTACCGAACCACCCGCGCGCCGACTCGTTCACACGCGACCGCGTGGTGCTGATCGGGCCCCAGAACCGCTCCACAAACATCACCCCCTCGATGATCGAAATACGGCGTTGCCCGTCCACCTCGGGAAACCTCTGGGGGCCTCCAAGAGCCTCCGGAAACTTCCACTAGACCTTCGAAGGCCTCCTCTTCCTCGAATCCGATATTCCCCGCGAGGATCGAAGTAACGTGTTGCCTGCTCACCTCGGGAAGCCTCCGGAGGCCTCCAATGACCTCAGGAAACTTTTGCTAGACCTCCCAAGGCCTCTGGGGGGCTCCTCTTCCTCGAATCCCACCAGCCCTGTGGGCGTGGGTGGTCTAACGAGTTTTGCTTTCTTTCTTCCATAACCCCTTCTCTCCCTGCTCTGGCGAAGGGTTTATCACTGCCCCCTATTAATACACACACCCTCCCCCAGACGACCGGCAGCCAACCAGGAACAATGAGGGCCACCCCCCCACCATCACTGCCAAAAAACAAAACAAAACGCACTCTGCCTCCAGATTTGAAGCATGTGCGGCCAACCCGATGAGCCCCCCACCATCTATGTTTTTGCCCCCACCCAAGAAAAAACTTGTGGGGCAAAGTCTGGAGTCATACTCGTGAGGCCCGCGAGCACTTTGTATTGTTTTTGTTGACAGGCACGGCGGGGGTGTCAGCATATTGCCTGCTGCGCGCAGGGCTACCATCCCTGACAAAAAAAATACAGCATGCACCTCGCGGCTAAATCTGGATCATGCGCGGCCGCCCCGCGACCACTGTCAAGTGGTGGCTTATGGCCTGCTGTGCGCAGGCCCACCAGACACAATGCGGGGCATTGGTTTTCGACGTGGATGGTTGGGGCCGACATGTTTCCCAGTGTGTGCTGGATGTGTGCTGTCACGTGCGCAGGCGCACCCGAAACACTCTGCACGTGCCCCGAACGTGGCGCACCTGGCGCGGCTGGGTATTGCAGCACACCTGGCGCACGCGGAGGCACGTGGCGCATCTCGCGCACCGGGCGTGCCTGGCACGCTCGGGCCCCAGGGGTGCCTGGCGCGCGTGGCGCGCCTGGCGCGCGCGGCGCACCTCGCCGCCGCGTCGCGCACGTGGGCTCGGTTTTGCTTCCCAATAGCTGCCCATCCAAAAACGACCGCTGAACATGCTGAGGCTCCGGTGTTACTTTAGGCGGGTGGGAGTGATCAAGACTGTTTGCGGGCGGGTCGGTAGCTTGACCCCTCCCCCTGCCCCCGAACCTGGGCCAGGGAGGGAGGGGGGCCGAGGAGTGAGAGCGTCCAAAATGGCCCAAAATGGCTCCAAGAGGGCCATTGGCAGCCCAAAACGGCATCCGAGATGGCTCCCAATAGCCCAAGATGGCTCAAGAGCATTCGACATACGTCCAAGACGCTCCAAGACAACCCCAAAAGGGTTCCAAGTGCCCTTTCGAACCTTCCTAAGCACCCTCCAAGAGGCCAGAATATCTTAAACATCTGAGGGAAATCAACGCTGAAAGTCCGGTTGCTTTTCCGCTTCCCATGGGCCTCTGGGGTCTCACGAAAACCTCACGATAGCTGGAGGTAGCCCCAAGAAGGATTCAGGAGGGCCCCAAGACAGCCCCAAGAGCGCCCATGAGACGCCCAAGAGCGGCCCAAAAGGGCCCCAAGAGGGCATGCTTTGAGCCTCTGGGGGGGTGGGGTGGGGGCCTAAGTCAGTCACTTCCCCGATACCCTTCTGGAACCAAGGAGGCCAAGACGGCCCCGAGAGAATGCCCGGATCTCCACTTCGCAGGCTCTCTTGCAAGGTCTTTGCGCCTCCCCCCCCCTCTGCAAAGGTCCTGCAAAGCTCCCACAGAGAGAGGGCCCGTCTTTTGCTGGTTGCGGAGACTCCTCATGCCTCCTTCTTGTTCGTCCGACTCCTCCGCTTCCTCCTCCTCCTCCTCCTCCTCCTCCTCCTCCACCTCCTCCTCCTCCTCCTCATCCTCCACCTTCTCCATCCCTTCTCCTTCTAAACAATTTCTCCCTGTCGCACCCCGAGGCCAGGTTTTCGGGCGGGCCGGGCGTTTCGCCTGAGACTTCCTCACCACTTATGACCCTGAAGCTTAAAAAGTGGCAAGAGCTTCACGGATTGAGGGCGGGTGGTTTTCAAAATGCGGCTCTCGCCCTAGCGCCGCGCACGTTCGTTCAAAAAATGCAAGAGCTTCACGGATTGAGGGCGGGTCGTTTTCAACATGTGGCTCTCGCCCTAGCGCCGCGCACATTCGTTTCAACCATTACAAGAGTTTCACGGATTGAGGGCGAGTCGTGTTCAAAATGTGGCTCTCGCCTTGGCGCGGCGCACACTCGTTTTAAACATCTGCAAGAGCTTCACGGATCGAGGGCGGTTCCTTTTCATGTGGCTCACGCCTGAGCGCGGCGCACATACGTTCTTCAACCTTGCAAGAGTTTTACATATTCCCATCATCAACGTACCAGAAATAATATGTTGGGAGGATCCAGGATCATGCGGGCGTGACAGTTGCATTGATTCTTTGTGTTGAAGTCCTAGGAATCGCGTTACGGCGCGATTCAGGACCGTCAAGACGCAACAGTCAGGTTGATCCGTGGTGGAATCCTGAGAACCATGTTTTGGCATGCGTCAAGGTCTTCAAACGGGTGTCTTCCAACGAGGCACAGTTCCATCAATGGAAATGAACCGTTGTAAGGGCCTGTGAAGAGGGAGCTTAGAGGGAGGGTTTACTCCAACATCGTTGATGACTCTTGGGTTTACACCGGTCCTCCTCCTCCTCCGCCTCCTCCTGCTCCTCCTCCTCCTCCTCTTCCTGCTCCTCCTACTCCTCTTCCCTCTTCCTCCTCCTCCTCCTCCTCCTCATCATCATCATCATCATCATCCTCCTAATTCTCCTCATCCTCCTAATCCTCCTAATCCTCCTCCTCCTCCTCCTACTCCTCCTCCTAATCCTCCTCCTCCTCCTCATCTTCCTCGTAATCCTAATCCTAATCCTCCTCCTCCTTCTCCTCCTCCTCCGGATTCTCCTCATATTCCTCCTCCTCCTCCTTTTCCCTCCTCCTTCTCGCCTGCTCATCGGGCTCCTCCAGCTCCGCCATGACCTCCTCCTCCTCCTCCGCCTCCTCATCTTCCTCCGCATCCTCGCTCTCCCTTCTACTCCCAAGACTAACGCGTTAGGAGGCCACACGGGCTGTCCGCAACCGAAGATCCGAGATCATGCCGAGTTGGAAAAGGTAGCATCAACGAAATGCCAGAACGGCCTCACATAGCCGCCACGGCACGGAAATATTCGTTGTATGCCTCAACATATGTCCCCATAAATGTGATGCGTGTTCAGACACGACGTTTAGCATGCCACGACGCCTGGGTATCATTCATATGTTTCTTAGTATCCTCGTCCTCTTACTCCTCCTCCTCCTCCTCCTCCTCCTCCTCCTCCTCCTCCTCATGCCCCTCCTCATCCTCTTCTTCTTAGTAGTCGTATTATTATTGGTATTCGTCGTACGAGTATTCACATTAGTCTTCTGATTATGAGTAGTACTGGTATTGTTTATTCGTAGTGGTATTATCCGTGAAAGTATTGTTAGCATTAATGATCTTAGTATTCTTTTTCGTAGTAGTATGAGTATGCGTGTTGGTCGCAGTCTTATGATTCCCTACCTAGGCTCTGCCTAGAAGGGTTCTTACTGTCTTGGCTGAAAGGAGCCGGGCAGTGTTGCCCGCCCTGGGCGGTTCCCCCAGGATCCGCCCCGCGGTTCCCCCAGTTGCGTCCCCTTAGCTTAGCGTTGCTTATCTCATCTTAGCTTAGCGTATTTCATCTTAGCTTAGCTTAGCTTCATCTTAGCTCAGGTTTATCTTAGCTTAGCTTTCCTTCATCTTAGCTTCGCCGAGCTTTAGCATAGCAGAGCACAGCAGAGCATAGCAGAGCGTAGCATAGCATAGCGCAGCACAGCATATCATAGCAAAGCCCAGCATAGCATAGCATAGCGTAGCATAGCATAGCATAGCATAGTATAGCGCAGCACAGCACAGCACAGCATAGCACCGCGCAGCATAGCATGGCATAGCATAGCAGAGCATAGCATAGCACAGCAGCTAAGCAAAGGCAAAGCAACAGCAGCGACAGCAAAGCAAAGCACAAGCAACGCAGAGCAAAGCAAAGCAAAAGCAAAAGCAAAGGCAAAAAGTGAAGGCAAAAACGAATGCAAAGCAAACGCGCAGCATAGCATTGCATAGCATAGCGCAGCATAGCGCAGCATAGCATAGCGCAGCATAGCATAGCATAGCATAGCATAGCCTAGCCGAGCCCAGCATAACAATGCGCAGCATAGAATAGCATAGCAGAGCAGAGCAGATCATAACATAGCATAGCACAGCATAGCATGACATAGCATAGCGCAGCACAGCATCAACTATTGCTGCTGTTATATATATGTATATGTACTTATATGTGTGTGTGCGCACGGATAGAGGCTCCAACTCCTAGGTAGGGTCGCACTGGGATAATGTTTCGTAGCGGTAGTATTACCTTCTCGTATTCATTCTTAGTCGTCTGCCGATTCGTCTTATTAGTTGTCCTCCTCTTATTATGTCCTCTTATTATTCTTACTCTGCTTAGTATCATTCCTCCTCCTCTTCCACCTCCTCCTCCTCCTCCTCCACCTCCTTCTGTTCCTCGTATTCCTCCACTTGCCAGCTGCACCGACTCTATGCAGCTTCTGGCCGGCGACCGTGGGGAAACCAAAAAAGGTGCTGACACCGCAGCTCCCCCAGGGTGCGTTCTGACCAGCACCTCGAGGCGAATCCAGCGGTGGCGACAAGGGTCTCCTGAGGGGCCCCCCAAAAGGCGGAAAACGAGGGGAAGGGCACCGGCATGAGCACCTTCTGCGTGCCCGCTGCACCGACTCCCTGCAGCTCCCGGTCGACACGCGGCGCGCTTTGCGCGCGGCGGAGCGGCCACCGCCGCCGCCGGACAAGCGTGCTCCCCGACTCGCAGGGCAGAACTGCTCGCAACTGGCCTGGATCCGCTGCGAGGGAGCTACGATCCACTGCGTACGTAGAGGGCAAAACAAGCACCCCCACTAATAACCACCCCGGTTCTCGCGAAGCCGTGTACTCAACGCGCCCACGGAGGGAATCCGCCGACCCCTTGTGGGTCTCTAGGCGTGTGAGATAGTTCCCCCCCCCTAACCCCCCCCTGGGACCCCAAACCGGAGATTTGACCCCCCCCCCGGGGCCCACGACGAGCGCGTCACGGGGCTCTTTTGGGCCCAAAAGGGGATCAAGACGGGCCAAGAAGGCCCCAAGACTCCTCCAAGACGGCTCACGAGAGCTCCGAGGCGCCAAACGAGCGCTCCCAGACGCCCAAGATGGCCCCAAGACGAGCCTAGAGGCCTTCAAGACGGCCCAAGAGGCCTCCAAGAGCAGTCCTCAGAAGGGCCGAAGCGCCGAAAATAGTCAAATTCCTATGGGAAACCGTGCATTTAGATTATATACTACTTGTCGGCCTTCACGGCGTTGAAGACGGTCCCAGAGCACCCCAAGACCGCCCCAAGAGGCCCCCAAGAGGCGCCCAAGTCGGCCCAAGAGGGCGCCAAGACGGCCCAAGAGGCCCCCAAGACAGCCCAAGAGGGCCCCAAGACGGCCCCAAGAGGTGCCCAAGAGGGCGAGCCCGAACCGACAATCCGAGCCTTCCGCCCCAAGACGGCCCCAGAAGGCCCCAAGAGGCCCCAAGAGGCCCCCGAGACGCCCACAAGAGGCCCCAAGAGGCCCCCAAGAGGCTCCAAAACGGCCTCAAAACGGCCCCCAGCAAGAAATATACGGGCCCCAATCCAACGCTTCCACCCTTTGGGCATCTCCAGAACGATGCCAAGATTGCATTAGCGTCCTTTCTTTTCCGATGGGCCCCCCGGGGCCTCGAGATGACCCCAAGCGGATTCCACATAGCCCCAAGAGAGGTCATTATGGACCCCTACACGACTCCCAGCCCGATTCAAGCGAGCCGGCAAGACCGCCAAGATGAGGGGTCGGCGGATGTGGCGTAAGCCTATAGAATCGAACGGGGCAGGGCCGTTTAGCAAAAGGGGCCGTGCAGTAGACGCCAATTGTCCGGTCCGGGTGGTTTTCCTCCCTTGAACAGATGGGGGAACACAAAGTGACATGAAAATAAAAACTCGGAGGTCCGCGCAGATTTCTCGGATCGGCGCTGGGACCCCCTGGAGGCGCCTCCGGCGCCGCCGCTGGCGCGCTCCCGCGCCCAGGGAGGGGGTCCAGCGCCGATCCGAGAAATCCGCGCGGACCTCCGAGTTTTTATGTTTATGTCACTACATGTTCCCCGAATAGAGGAGGACACGTTTTCGCTCGGACGCCTGCGAGCAGGCACTCTGCGAGCAGCGAAACGCGCTCGGTGGAGCGCGCGGCGCGCGGCGCGCGGCGCGCGGCGCGGCCGCGGGCCGGGGGCTGCGCGCCCGCGGCGGGAGGCCCTGCCGGAGGACGCGCCACCTCGCGGTCGTCCGCGGGTCGTCGCCGCCGCCGTCGTCTGTGTGCGCTGGTCGTCGTCTGCGTGCGGTCGTCCGTCGTCATCGACGTCGTCGGTCGTGGCGGTCGTCGTCGTCCGTCGTGGTCTCTCGTCGTCGGGTCTGTTCGTCGTCGTCGGTTGTCCGTCGTCGCGTCCGTGCGTCGTGGTCGTCATCGTCGGTCGTCGTCGTCGTCATCGGTCGTGGTCGTCAGTGCCGTCAGCCGTCATCGTCGTCGTCGTCGTCGTCGTCGTCGTCGTCGTCCGCGTCCGTCGTTGTCGTTCGTCGTCGTGGCCTGTCGACGTCAGTTGTCGTCCGCTCCTCCCTATCGGTTTCGTCGTCGCCCATCGTCCGACTCCTCCAATGGGGCGGAGGAGGGAGGAAGGCAGAAGGCATACGAGGGGGAGCGAAGAAGGAGAAGACGTAGAATTAGGTCGGGCATGTCCTCCTACAGGCGGATATTGTAAGAGCTAATCAAAATATACCAAAAGGACTTACCAATAGTCACACAGAGTCAAAAAATGTCCCAAGACTGTTGTTTTTTTACATGTTTGAATGTTTTTCCTGTAGAGGGACATGCCCCACTCAAGAGTAGAGGTGGACAGGCGGGGCAGGCAGAGGACGAGGAGCCACCCACAGGGCGCAGGAGCGGGAAGGCGCTGGAGGAAAACATGCGGAGGACCCCGCCCGGCATGCCGCTCTCAGGAGCATCTTTCTGGACCGATCTGGGGGGCCACGCGCGAACCCTACCCCTACCCCCCTCAGAAATCGTGAGGGGCAGGGGTAGGGCTCGCACGTGGCCCCCTACGATCCACGTCCCCCACTGGCGCGGCCTTGGCCCCGCTGGCCGCTGCTCCAATCCAGATGGCGATCCGGGCTGCTCCCCTCGGGCTTCAAGAAGCGGGGCGACCCGCGAGGCCAGGCCTGACGGGGCCCGCGGGATCCCTTCGCGCCGCCTCGCCCGCCCCCTGCTGCAGAGGACGGCCTTCCAGGAGGAGAAGGAGGAGGAGGAGGAGGAGGCGGAGGAGGAGGTCGAGGAGGTCGAGGAGGAGGAGGACGAGGACGAGGAGAACAAGGAGGAGGAGGAGGAGGAGGAGGAGGAGGAGGAGGGCTGCAGGGCCGGGCCGGAGAAGCGGGCGCTGGCCGAGGCCCCCCCCCCGGTCGCAGGGGTCTCGTCGCACTCGCCGCCGCCCGCTCACGTGGGCGGCTCTGGACTCGCACCCGGGGCGGCCCCCTCGCCGTGTCCACCGCCGAGGTTCAGCTCCGATCGATTGGGCCATGTTGAAGGGGCCCTGGGGCACACCAATCAATACACACAAATCACCGGATTCCCCATATTTTCCCCTATTTTCTGATTTTGTCTTCCCCCCCACTTCCCATATTTTCCCATATCTTCTGGGGAATCGACGATGCATTGTGTCTGTGCTTTTTTCCCTCCTGATGGACTCGCACCCGGGGCGGCCCCCTCGCGGTGCCCCCCGCCGGGGTCCAGCTCCGATCGATTGGGCCATATGGGCTGTGCGGTCGGTCGGTCCGCGATCGAGGGCAACCTGCGGTCGGAGGTGGGACCCCCCAGTCTCCCGGAGATCGCATGCGCAGCTTCCGGGGCCTCCGCGTCCCTCGTGGGCAGGTCAGGCGCTCTTCGTCCACCCAGGAGGGCGAAAAAGGGAGGAGGGCAGGAGGAGGGGAGGGAGAAGGGAGGAAGGGAGGGACTGGAGGAGGGCAGGGAAGGGAGAGGCGAGAGGGATGCAGGAGGAGGAGGAGGAGGGAGGAAAAGACCCAAACGTCAGAGCGCGCCCAAGCAGGGAGGAGAGACAGGAGGAGGGGAGGATGGAGGAGGGAGAAGCGAGGAGGTAGGCAGGAGGAGGGTTGTGTGGTGCACGGGCGCCAAGCAACGGCTGCTGGGAGACGGTGCTGTACACTGAGGGGCGGCGACGACGACGTCAGCAGAGCAACAAAAGCTCAGCAAACCTTGACCTGCAAGGGGCTCGATGTATAAACCACGTCGTCTGGTCGGCCAGAGAGCTCGGTGTATGGCCGCCACCGCTGCAGGACCTGCGGGACGCCGGAGCGTCTGTGAACCAGCCTCCTTCGCCGAGATCTTCGGCTCAGGGGTCCACAAGACGACGTGGTGTACACACCGATCCCCTCCGATGACTTCCGGGGGTCCGCGTGGCTGTCTCGCATCGGCGCTGGACAGCGAGGGCTCCCAAGGCTCGGGAGCGGCCAAGAGGGGGGTGTCCAAGAGGGGGGGGGTGCAAATCATGACCGGCGGCATGTGCGCGGCCCAGCGGGGGGGCCAGAAGAGGCGCCATAAAATCTGGGGAAATATCATGGCCCCCGCCATGATATCCACCCCCCCCCCTAGTCATTACCCCCCTCTTTTCCGCCCCCGAATGGCGCGGGGGGGGGGTCCAGGCCGCCGAGCCCCGAGGCATCCGCGCCCGCACGGGGCTCCGAGGGCGGCGGCTCAGGCCCTGTGCCTCTGCTGCGGGGGAGCGTAAGACTCGAGCTCGGGGGCCCTGCAGTCGGAGTTCATACACCACGCGAAATGATTAAGAAATCATGAGTTAAGAAATTCATGGTATCAGAACTTGAATAAAAACCCAAAATCTCTATCAAAATCTTAGGATTTGAATCGAGACTCTGGCCGAAAACTTAAGTTTTCTTAAGCATCGCCTAAGGTGTAGGAGAGGACACGCGAGAGGACACGAGACCCTTCCGAGGGCCACGCTACCATAGGAAGGCAGAAGGCATGGGTCGCGAGGCACAGGACACAAGCGGGTACCCTTGATCTGGCAGGGTCGACCTACGAATCAGCGCCGGCTGTACCGCGAGTTGGCCTGACGGGGCCATCAGAAAAACGACGACACCCCGTCTGGACGTTCGACGCGACCTGCTGGTGCAAACTCTTCCCGAAAAAATGGAGCGTCCGAAAACACGCTAGGGCCGTCAGAAAGCGGCGGCACACCCGAAATCCGGCCAACTCGAGCTAACGCTTATCATTCGCGACATCGCCCGTGACCAGCCCCGCCCCCCCCCTCCTCCCCCTACCCCCCCCCCCGCTCCTCGCTCCCCGCTCCTCGCTCCTCCTCCTCCCCTCCTCCTCCTCCTCCTCCTCCTCCTCCCTCCTCCCCTCCTCCTCCTCCTCCTCGCTCCTCCTCGCTCCTCCTCGCTCCTCCTCCTCCTCCTCCTCCTCCTCCTCTCCTCCTCCTCCTCCTCCTCCTCCTCCTCCATCCTCCTCCTCCTCCTCTCCTCCTCCTCCTCCTCCTCCTCCTCCTCTCCTCCTCCTCCCCTCCTCCTCCTCCTCCTCCTCCTCCTCCTCCTCCTCCTCCTCCTCCTCCTCCTCCTCCTCCTCCTCCTCCTCCTCCTCCTCCTCCTCCTCCTCCTCCCCCTCACCTGGTCATGTCATCTTTCGCGCCGGCGCAGTCTGGGAATGCGATTCGTGAGCATTCCCAGACGGCGCCCGGCATCGCCAGGGTATTACAACAAACGGGTCCCTCGGTTCTCGCGCTTCCCCCCGCCTTCCACGAGGAAGAGGAACTCGCCGAGGAACGAGGAGGACAAGAACCAGGAGCAGCAGGAAGAGCAGGACGAGGAGAAGGAGCACGCAAAGGAGGAGGAGGAGGAGAAGGAAGGAGTAGCAAGTGGGGGGAGAGGAGGTGGTGGTGGTGGTGGGGGAGTAGAAGGAGGAGGAGGAGGTGGAGGAGAAGGAGGAGGAGGACGAGGAGGAGGAGGAGGAGGAGGAGGGGGAGGTGGAGGAGGAGGTGGAGGTGGAGGAGAAGGAGGAGGACGACGACGAGGACTCTCGAACATTGCTCTGCAGAGGACGGCCCGCCGCTGGGAGCCGACGCCGCCGAGGGGACGTCCACCGTCAGGGTGTCGCCTGAGGCCGCCGCCGCCGCCGAGGTCGTCGCGACCGCCGCCGACGCCGCCGCCGCCATACCCGCCGTCGTCGTCGTCGTCGTCGTCGTCGCCGCCGTCATTCGTGGTCGTCGGCATTGCCCTCGTCGTCGTCGCCGTCATCGTTCGTGGTCGTTGGCGTTGTCGTCGTCGTCGTCGTGGTCGTTGTTCGTGGTCGACGGCGACGATCGAGAAACAAATAACAGAAACTCGGAGGTCCGCGCGGACCTCCGAACATGCACTTCCATAGCATCCGTCGCCGACGACATCGCTATTTTGGGCAAGCGCGTTCCACTACTCGCAAACGAACTACTCGCAAATTGCCTGTATCCGCCGAGAGAGATTCGCGATTCATTACATCGGGGCAGGCGCTTGCTCGTTTTGGGGACCTTTTGCATGTAGACACTTTGCGAGTAGTGGAGCGCGCTGGGTGATACTTTCGCTCGTTGCCGTGGTCGTGGTCGTGGTCGCGGCCCCCGCGCTCGTCGTCTTCTTCTTTTTCTTATTCGTTTTCTTCTTCTTCGTTGGCGCCGTCGCCCGTCGCCGCCGAGGTCGTCGTGACAGCCGCCGCCGTCGCCGTTGGAGGAGATGGAGCTGGAGGTAACCGGCCTCGAGCTCACCCCCAACATTAGGAGGAAAATCCTGGGGGCCTCGCGCGGCAACTTGAGTCCCGATTTACGTCGGATCCACGTCCGATTTACGTCGGGTTCACGTCGGGCTACGTCGGAATTACGTCGGATTTACGTCGGACTGACGCCGGACCATCACCGCGCGAGCGTCGACCCATAGCTTACGGAGCTAACGTGTGGACTGTATACTACAACTATTACGCGCCGCGCGAGGCCTCCTGGATTTTTCTTCTAAAACCTGAGGCGACAACAATCCTAGGTTAGGAAGCAGCCCCCGGGAGTTTCCGTAAGAACAGTCCTGGGCGATTCAGCCAATGAAGGGGCCAATAAGCCAGCAAAGCCTGGATTAAGCCCAGCATTAAGTCAAACTGAGCCAGATTAAGCAGGATAAGACGGAATGGAACTGGATGATGTCGGGTTGTGCCAGTTTTCGACCACGGATATACCAGCGCCGATGCTGGATTAAACCTCCCAGTAGTTGCGTCCGAATGGAGAAGACCAGCCTCGAGCGCACGCAAAAATCCTTACAAGCCTGAGGCGATGACAATATCAGGGGTGTGCCCTCAGGAATTGCGGGGACTCCCTCAGATCGGCACCGAGACAGGGTGATGCCAATCGCAGGGATGGTGATGTGCTTCATGCTGGTACGGAGGAGGAGGAGGAGGGGTGAAGGAAGATCGGCACAGGAAGAGGGACGGGGAGCAGCGGAAGAGAGACGCAGACACGGAACAGCGGAGGGACCAAGGCAGGGGGAGGAGGGAGGGAGGGGGAGGGGGAGGAGGGAGGGAGGGAGGGAGGGAGGGAGGGAGGGGAGGGGGAGGGGGAGGGAGGGAGGGGGAAGCAGGGGCATACTCTTTTGGCACCGTCGAGCAGGGGCGGGCGATTTAGCACTGCCACCTCGCCACGACAGGCCGCGCTGGGGAGCGGGGTGAAACGAGAAGCGTCGGCGCACGTGCAGCATCGGAAGGGGGGAGGGGGAGGAGGAGGAGGAGGACGACGGCGAGCGCAGACCTGGCCAACAGCGATGCAGAGTCTATGTGGGCTGTAGACGGCCGCCTGGCCTCCGAGAGCCGCCGAAGGTCATGGAAACCACATTGTGTGTCCGAACAACAAGGATACAAGCGCCTCCGTGACACACGGAAGTCGGCGGCGCGCTGGGGGGGGAAGCGTCAGGGGGCAGGCCTTCTCAGAAGGCGGCTGGGCTTCTCGGAATCCCTCGTGCCATCCGAGCGACGATCCAAGACGGGTCTCACGCGAGATGGCGCAGCGGCCTGACGCGGCGGCGTCCGCAGGCCAACAGCGCGGCACGCTGCCTGGCAGGCGTGGGCGCCTATATATACGCGACCTTACGCGGGCAGCCGACGCGCCCCTGTCGGCGCAGACGACCCCCTTGCTTTGCGTCGCCCCTCTGTGAAGAGGCTCCGCGAGCCTGCTCGAGAGGCCAGAGGCTCTCTGAGCCTTCCGAGGGAGGAGGGAGGAGGGAGGAGGGAGGAGGGAGGAGGGAGGAGGGAGGAGGGAGACCCCTTTCTGGCCTTCCCCCCCCGCGCGCGCCGCCGTGCGGAGGAACCCCTCGCCGCCTGGCTTCGGGCGAGCCCTCGGGCCTCCGAGGGCTGCTCGGGACGATCCGAGCACCCTGGGAGCGCTGGCGGAGAGGCGCCGCTGCCGAAGAGCATCCCAGGGCTGGCACACCGCCGAGAACCTCGAGAAGCGAACACATGAAGAAACCAGCTCGAACGAAAGAACACCTTATGACGGCCTTCGAGGGCCTCCGGAGCCCGCGGAGGCCCCCCAGAAAACCCGCCGAGGGGAGAGCAGCGGCGGAGGAGTACCGAAACTCGGACACCCGGCATGGGTGCGGCAAGAATGGGCACGAGGCCCAACATGAGATGCTGTCCAGAACCGACAGCGGCCGCTGCAGGACAGGCGGCCTCCCGTCTCATATCCACAGCGCCAGCGGCCCACGCCGACGGCGAACCCTGCTCAGAATGGACTGCAACTGCTGTCGGTCTTCGCACCCGCTCTTCCTAGGAAGGACAGGCGTGTTCCACTACTCGCAAAGTAGCTACTCGCAAATGGCCTGGATGCGCCAAGGGATTTGCGATTCATTACATCGAAGCACACACACACACACCTGTTTTTCTAGACGTTTGCGAGTAGGCACTTTGCGAGTAGTGGAACGCGCTCGGTGACGGGAACAAGGAAAGGCGACGCCAACACCACCATGGCGAGGAGATGCGAGGACCAAGGGGGGGTCTCCCTGGTGGTGTGGGCCCCCCCTCTCGCTCGAGACATCCCCGGCCTCCAGCTCGGGGAGGCATCGTGGACCTCCTCGCTGGAGGTGGCCCCCCTGGTGGTGTTGGTGTCGCATCTCTTCCCTCCGACTTTCCGCACCCACTTCGATCGTACCGGCGAGAGGCGCAGAGGGCGAGACCGCAGGAGGACCGCCCGCTCTTCGGCGAGGCTGGCGCAGGGAGGCCCGCGCAGCGGCGGGGCCGCGCTCGGCCCCGCCGCCTCGGAGAGGCGGGGCGCTGAAAGGCGGCCTGCGCCTCAGGTGACCTGGGCGCCGTTCTTCCAGGTGCCGCTGACCTCCCGGCCGTCGCTGTCGACCATGACGCCGCTGCCCTCCTGCCTCGGGATTTGACGGAGAGCTAACGGGTACGATGCCCAGCAGCAGGTGCTGTCCGGAACCGACGGCGGCCGCTGTCGGGCAGGCGAGGCTGCCTCAAATGGACAAGCGGAACCACGCGCGCGCGCTTCGCGCCCGCTTAGTCTCTAGCCGCGCTCGAGGGTCTATCATCGCAAGTTGCCGTGAGGCACTGCCAGGTTGACTCAGGAGTTCCCTTCAGGTTTGTCGTGGGACCTGCCGCCGTTTGATACGGTAACCCAGAGGCCGTGTAAGGGTGTCCTCGGGGGCTTCCACGACGCGTCGTCTGGGTCTGAAAGAAATCAAAAGGGAACTGGGGTGCCCGAGGCTGGCTCCGCATTACTGGGCGCTCTGGGGCCAGGACCTTCCGAGTATATACACATGTGCATATATGTATGCATACATGATATGCACGTATGCCTGAGTATACATGTATGTATGTTAATATGTGTATGTGCACAAATACATGTGTATATGTGTGCGTGTAGTTATACATACATGCGTTTGCGCACACGTCATTGCAACTATACATGGAAGTTTATACACATATGCATACACAGTTGCCTATAGGTCGATATGAGCACATGTAACTATACTTATAAGAATGCAAACAATATTCATAATACTACGAACAAGAATGAGAATAACACATCAGCAACAATATCAATAACAATAACATCATGTATAGATACAACTATCTACATATATGTACATTTATGTGTCCACAGATATGTTTGCCTTCGGACCATCCCGCCACGGTGCGGGAGCTGTATCAGAGGCCTCTTGGTTGTTCGTCGGTACCTCGTGGGAAGCCTCTCGGGAACCGTGTCGAGGGCGGCTGTGAAGCCTCTTGGGGGCCGTGTTGGGGCTTATTGGGGCCTCTTTCGGGCCTCTTTCGGGCCTCTTGGGGGCCTCTTGGGGGGCCTCTTGGGGGGCCTCTTGGGGGGCCCCTTGGGAACCTCGAGGCGCCTCGTCAGGGCCTCTTTGGGCCAGCCGGGGGCCTCGGGGGGCGAAAGGCTGGAATTGTGAGTTCGTGTTCCCCTCTTGGGACCCTGTTGGGCCGTTCTGGGGCCCCTCTTGGGCCGTTGTGGTCCGTCCTGGGGCCCTCTCGAATCGCTTTCGGGCTCCCGAAGAGGTCTCTGACGCCCTCTTGGGGCTTTCTTTGGCCCCTCTTGGGCCGTGTCTGGGCGGTCTTGGGTGCTTCTCGAGCCGTCTAGAAACCTTGGAAGCCCGAAACGGTAAGAACACGAAAATAATAAACACACAAACTTGAGAAAATCTCAAATTTTGGTCTCTTGGAGCACTTGTCTGGGTCCTCTTGGAGCCTTCTTGGGTCGTCTTGGGTGCCTCTTGGCCTGCTTGGAAAGCTTCTTGGGCCGTGTGACACCCCTGGACGCCGACTTCGGGGTGGCTCGGGGCCCTCTTGGGCCGCCGGATCGGTTGTCTGATCGCTCTGGGGGCCGATTTGCGGCCTCCCAATGGGCCTGGCCTCGAAGCGCCCCGAAAAGGGTCGCCCCCCTCCCCCCCCGGGACTAAATTGAAATTATCCCAGTGCGACCCTACCTAGGAGTTGGAGCCCCTAGGAAAGCAGCATTAGTAAGTAAGCTAAGCTAAAGCTAAGCTAAAGCTAAGCTAAAGCTAAGCTAAGCTAAGCTAAAGCTAAGCTAAAGCTAAGCTAAAGCTAAGCTAAAGCTAAGCTAAAGCTAAGCTAAAGCTAAGCTAAAGCTAAGCTAAAGCTAAGCTAAAGCTAAGCTAAAGCTAAGCTAAAGCTAAGCTAAAGCTAAAGCTAAAGCTAAGCTAAAGCTAAGCTAAGCTAAAGCTAAGCTAAAGCTAAGCTAAAGCTAAGCTAAAGCTAAGCTGAAGCTAAGCGAAAGCTAAGCTAAAGCTAAGCTAAAGCTAAGCTAAAGCTCTAGCTAAGCTAAAGCTAAGCTAAAGCTAAGCTAAAGCTAAGCTAAAGCTAAAGCTAAGCTAAAGCTAAGCTAAGCTAAGCTAAGCTAAGGCTAAAGCTAAGCTAAGCTAAGCTAAGCTAAGCTAAGCTAAGCTAAGCTGAAGCTAAGCTAAAGCTAAGCTAAAGCTAAAGCTAAGCTAAAGCTAAGCTAAAGCTAAGCTAAAGCTAAGCTAAAGCTAAGCTAAAGCTAAGCTAAGCTAAAGCTAAGCTAACAGCTAAGCTAAAGCTAAGCTAAGGCTAAGCTAACACTAAGCTAAAGCTAAGCTAAAGCTAAGCTAAAGCTAAGCTAAAGCTAAGCTACATCTAAGCTAACACTAAGCTAACACTAAGCTAAAGCTAAGCTAAAGCTAAGCTAAAGCTAAGCTAACACTAAGCTAAAGCTAAGCTAAAGCTAAAGCTAAAGCTAAGCTAAAGCTAAAGCTAAGGCTGAAGCTCCCAGGGGACTGGGGGAATCGCGGGGCGGGGACTGGGGGAACCGCCCGGGGCGGTTTCCATTGCCCGGCCCTTTAAGCTAAGAGAGTAAGAACCCTTCTAGGCAGAGCCTAGGTAGGAAAAAAGGGCACGGGGGGGGGGGGGAGTTTTGAAAAAGTGGGCCGCCCCCGGGGCTGGGGGCCTGGTTCCCCGTTATATGATATACAGCCGCGGCGAGGTCAACAGCGAATCCTGTTCATAATGAACAAGAACTGGTGTCGGCCTTTGTACACCCTGCGAAATGCTTAAGAAATCATGGGTTAAGAAATTCATAGTCTCAGAAATGGAATAAAACCCAGAACTTCTATCAAAATCTTGGGATTTATATTGAAAAATAAGAATAATCGAGACTCTGGACGAAAACTGAGGTTTTCTTAAGCATCGCCTAAGGTGTACCCATGGTTTCCGTATCCATTCTTGCCCCCACGACAGGAGGGCGCCAACTAGAGAACGTGTTTGAATTCCCTGGTGGTAACGAGCGAGACTGGGGGGGGGAAGAGGCCGGTCAAGTCACGGTTCGCGCCGGCGCCGCCTGGGAATGCTCAGGAGTGGCTCGTTCCCAGACGGCGCCAGCACGAATCGTGATGCGACCAGGGGGGAGGGGGGAGGAGGAGGAGGAAGAGGAGGAGGAGGAAGAGGAGAAGAAGGAGAAGAAGGAGGACGAGGAGGAAGAGGAGGAGGAAGAGGAGGAGGAAGAAGAAGGGGGGGGGCGGGGTCGGTCCAGGGCGTTCTCGCGACCAATAAAACCTACTCGACGCTCCCCTCCTTGCGAAGAACGAGACGCGGTACAGTCGACCCGCATTATAAGGACGCACGATGAGGATGCAAGGGCCTTGGGAGGCCGTTTCGAAGCTTTTCGAGCGGGGCGCGGCCAACAGAAGGGCCAAAGATCCGCGCGGACTTCTTGGATCGGCGCTGGGCGCTCCTCCGTGGCGCGAGGAGCGCGCCAGGGAAGGCGCCAGAACAGCCGCCAGCGCCATTCCCAGAAATCCGCGCGGACCTCTGAAAGTCATGTTTACACAGCTTTTGGTGCTCGACTCCTGCCTGCCGTTGCACCACTGGCCGCGGTACTTCCTCCCGTCGGGCCACGCGAGCGTGCCCTCGCCCTGGCGCAGGTCCTTCTTGTAACCGCCGCGGTACGAGGAGCCTGCATATGGGCCAACCCGCAGGCTTCTCGGTCGGCGCAGGACCCCCATCCCCCCACCACTGCCCCAGCACGCAGAGCGCGCCAGGGGGCGGCCCGGGAGGCACCGCCAGGGGAGGCGGGGAGAGGGGTCCGGTGCCGACCCAGAGAATCTGCGCGGACCTCCCAAGGTGTGCTAATCCCTTTTCTTCGCCTCCGAGGGCCGTCGGGCCACTGCATCAGGCCGTCGCCGTGCATGTGGCCGCGGTGCCACTCGCCGTTGTACGTGCGGCCGTCGGCGAAGTTGTAGACCCCCTTGCCGTCCATCTTGTCGTGGGAGAACTGCCCTTCGAACACGACGGCGCCGCTGCTCGACTTGTAGGAGCCGTTGCCGTGCTTGCTGCCGTGGAAGAACTCGCCCTCGTACATGGAGCCGTCCGCCCAGCGCTCGAGGCCCCTGCCGC
>CAUYUJ010002799.1:7500-45000 GCA_963575745.1 Prorocentrum cordatum | reverse complement strand
GACGGACGCCGACGCCGACGCCGACGACGCCGACACCGACGCCGACACCGACGCCGACGACGTCCACGACGCCGCCGCTGCCGCCGCCGCCGCAGCCGACGACGACGACGACGACGACGACGACGACGATGGCGGCGGCGGCGTAATGGTCGTCACCGCCCTCGCCCGTGGTCGCGTCCGCCGTCGACGTCGTCGTCGACGTCGTGTCGTGTTCGCCATCGTCGTCGCAGACATCGCCCGCACTGTCGTGGCCGCAACCGCCGCTTAACTCCCGATGGTGCCGCCGCCCCCGCCGACGCTGTCGTCGACACTTCCTCCTCGCAACAAGTCCGCCGGCCCCCTTGTGGGGCCACCGGGCTGTAGGCGCGAGGTTCGCAGTTTCCTGTACCAGTTGTAGCTTGTAGTTTCCAGTGTTACAGTTCTGCTTCTTGCTGGTTACTGTAACTAGTTGATTGACCGCGCGAGGGGGGGGGAGGCCCAAACCAGATTTTTAGCGTCTCCTGGGCGCGTTGTCTGACTTGCTGGGGGGGCTCGAAATCGACACCCCTTACCAGATCCGCGGGGTCAGGGTCCAAAGACACAGGGGATTTGCCACATTTCTGAAATTCGGTGCCACCCCTCACGCAGATCCGCGGGGTCAGGGTCCAAAAACACAAGGGATTTGCCACATTTCTGAAATTCGGTGCCACCCCTCACGCAGATCCGCGGGGTCAGGGTCCAAAAACACATGGGATTTGCCACATTTCTGAAATTCGGTGCCACCCCTCTCGCAGATCCGCGGGGTCAGGGTCCAAAAACACAGGGGATTTGCAACATTTCTGAAATTCGGTGCCACCCCTCACGCAGATCCGCGGGGTCAGGGTCCAAAAACACAGGGGAAGCCCGTAAACCATACACGTCTTACCAACCGCCAGGTGTGGTAACTCCTCTTGTGATCAGTTGGTTTTGCTGATTGCGAATCGGCTTCGCATGAAGTTTCGATACTGCTTCACGACAGCGCCAAGGCCTCATGATTTAGCTCTTCCATGGCCCATTCTCCGAGAGAGGGGGCCAGCGGCAGGGGGCGAAGCCCTTACGGATTGCAGGGCATCGACTCCTCCAATCAAAAAACGACCGTCGTCGACTGCTCCTCCTCTCCCTCGACTCCTCCTCCTCCTCCTCCTCCTCCTCCTCCTCCTCCTCCTCCTCCTCCTCCTCCTCCTCCTCCTCCTCCTCCTCCTCCTCCTCGAACCACCCCCCACCGGGGCGCGTCGAGGCCAGCATGGCAGGGAGGCCCCCGGCGCGCCGACGAGGGCGCCCCCAGATCGGGCGGGGGGGGAGGCAAGAGAACAGACCCCTGAAAGGCCAGTCGACGACATTCTCGCGGACCCCTCACGCGAAGGAGGACAAGCTGCATAAACAGAATCTTTGGCGTGGCGGCCACGCGCGCGGCGGCACGGCGCGGGCAGTCGAACGAGGGCAACTGTGCGGCCGGGCCAGCTCACGCGGCGGGGGGGCCAGGAATCCGCCCGCAGGGAATTGACCGGGTCACTCGACGAGCGACATTAATGTAAACTTTCGGAGCTCCGCGCGGATTTCTGGCGTCGACGCTGGGCCCCGCTCCCTGGCGCGCGGAGCGTGCCAGGGGGATCCAGCGCCGCTCCAAGAAAGCCGCGCAGAATTCCGACAAAATTATGTTTATGCCGTTTCCCTCTCTTCGATTCGACCCATGGGGCCCCTCCCAACCAGTCTTTCGGACTGCGTCTGGCCGCAGCGACAGAAAGCCTCCGGAAGCGACCCCAAGCCTTCAGAACAGAGCCGTCGACACCGTCGTGCGACGTCGTCGTGCGATGTCGCAGCCGCCACCCTGCGACGACACCCGCCGTCGGCCCCCCAGCCTCTTGAGAACGCCGTGGCCGTGGCACTGCGCGCCGCGCCACTGCCCGGCGTACCTCGCGCCGGCCTCCACGACGGTCTCGGGGCGCTCCTAGGCCCCACGCAGACGCCGACGCCGACGATGCCGACGACGAAACATGATGGACCCACGAACCCGGAAAGGGATATAGACATGTGGAGCATGGACACGCTTTCACGATACCCAACTGGGCAACACCTCACGAAACATCCCACGAGACACTTCACGAAACATCCCACGAGACACCTCACGAAACATTCCACGAGACACCTCACGAAACATTCCACGAGACACCCCGCGAAACATTCCACGAGACACCCCACGAAACATTCCACGACGACAGGCAACCACTCAACCAAGGCGGTGTGGTCGTGCTGGGGAGTGGTCGTGCTGGGGTGTGGTCGTGCTGGGGGGTGGTCGTGCTGGGGGTGGTCGTGCTGGGGGGGTGGTCGTGCTGGGGGGTGGTTGTGCTGGGGCGTGGTCGTGCTGGGGCGTGGTCGTGCTGGGGCGTGGTCGTGCTGGGGCGTGGTCGTGCTGGGGTGTGGTCGTGCTGTGGTGAGGTCGTCTGGGGTGTGGTCGTGCTGGGTGTGGTCTTGCTGGGGTGGGGTCGTGCTGGGGTGGGGTCGTGCTGGGGTGTGGTCGTGCTGGGGTGTGGTCGTGCTGGGGTGGGGTCGTGCTGGGGTGGGGTCGTGCTGGGGTGTGGTCGTGCTGGGGTGTGGTCGTGCTGGGGTGTGGTCGTGCTAGGGTGGGGTCGTGCTGGGGTGGGGTCGTGCTGGGGTGTGGTCGTGCTGGGGTGTGGTCGTGCTGGGGTGTGGTCGTGCTGGGGCGTGGTCGTGCTGGGGTGGGGTCGTGCTGGGGTGGGGTCGTGCTGGGGTGTGGTCGTGCTGGGGTGGTCCGCACCCTGTGATTTATCGATCGGGTCGTGCTGGGGTGTGGTCGTGCTGGTGCTGGGGTGTGGTCGTGCTGGGGTGTGGTCGTGCTGGGGTGTGGTCGTGCTGGGGTGTGGTCGTGCTGGGGTGTGGTCGTGCTGGGGCGTGGTCGTGCTGGGCGTGGTCGTGCTGGGGTGTGGTCATGCTGGGGGTGTGGTCGTGCTGAGGTGTCCCGCACCCTGTGATTTATCGATCGGGATTTCAAAAACAAGCGTTTCGCCTGAGACATCCTCAAATTTTAATCCGCCGGCCTCCTTCGACATCGATATTTATCAGGGAAAGAATCCGCCGGCCTCCTTCAAGTTGGGCACCGGGGACATGTTTACATAGGAAAAGAGAACCCTGGGCCCACGCCCTTTCCGGGAAAAGACGACGACGACGACGACGACGACGACGACGACGACGACGACGACGACGACGACGACGACGGACGACAGCCGACGGACGACGACGACGATGACGACGACGCGGGCGACGACGACGACGACGCGGACGACGACGACGACCACGACCACAACGGCATCGAAGTCGTCGCCTGGCGGTCCGTCAGTCCGTCGCCCGTCGTCCGTCGTCGTCGTCGTCATTGGTCGTCCTGGTCGTCATCGAAGTCGTCGTCGTCGTCGCGGTCGTCGTCGTCGTCGTCGTCGTCGTCGGCGTCGTCGTCGTCGTCGTGCCTCTCCGTCGTTGGACGTCCGTCGTCGGACATCCATCGCCCGTCCTCGTCCGACGTCGTCGCGATTGTCCACGCCCTCGGCGGAGGTCCATGCAGGAGGGGGACGAGGAGGAGGAGGAGGAGGAGGACTGGGATGATGATGGTGATGATGATGATGATGATGAGGAGGAGGAGGAGGAGGAGGAGGGGGAGGAGGAGGAAGAGGACGAGGAGGAGGAAAAGGAGCAGGATGAGGAGGAGGAGGAGGAGGAGGAACAGGAGGAACAGGAGGAGGAGGGGCAGCAGGAGGAGGAGGATTCGTTCTAACATCAACCTGCCAAGACGCATACCTGGGAGACCAGCGCCACCACCCAGGCTCGCTGCATCACAAGCGTCAGCGGGGGGCCAGCGCTGGACCTAACCAGAACTGGACCCCCCCGACCGTGCAGTGCACCCCGTGGATCGTGAAGGACAACCCCGAAGAGGGTACCTCCGCCAGGAAGGAGAACGGGCCTACCCAGCCAAGGACGTCGGAGGACCACTCGACGCCGCCTGCCGCCGCCGACAGCTCTCAATGAGGTCGTCCGTCGCCGCTGAGCTTGCCTCCCCCCCTTCGAGCAAGCGCCGTGCTCGCTCGCGCACGTCGAGCTCCCAGAGGTCGCCGTGCGGCCCGATCTTGACCGCCGAGGCCGCGATCACCCCGCCCACCGACGCCACCACGCCCGCGGCAGCAACAGCAGCAGGCCCCGAGGGGGCCTTGACGCGGAGCTCGTCAGCGAACGTCGAGATCGGAGGCAGACGAAGGTATGGCGGCGACAGCTCCGCAAGCTGGCTCCGCAGACACCGCCCGCTGCCGCACCGGAGGAGCGTCGGCCGACGCGCGCACAGGCGCCGCGGGCGCCGAGTCGCGCAGGGGGAGGCCGCCAGCCAGCAGGTCCACGTCAATGCCGGAGCCCGCGCCTCCTGCGCCGTCGCCGCCAACCGCCGCACCCCGCAGGGGCCCGCCCTGCGGCGTGCGGGTAGCCGCGCCTGGGGCCCGCCCCTCGCAGCGTGCGGGTAGCCGCGTCGCCGCCGTCGCCGCCGTTGGCGTCGCCCGCATCAGCGCTAAGCCGTCCACTGCGGCCGCGAGGCCTGCGCCGCCTCCGAGGAGGCGCGGCAGGCGCCTCAGCGCCAGCGGGGGGAGGGTGTGCTTGCGAGGCCGCCAGCTCGGCGACCGTGGCGCGCAGCAGGCCCTGGGCCGCGCGTAGCAGCCGCGCGCCCGAGCGGGACGCGCATGCCGCGAGGCCGCTGGCGGCATGGGCCGCCAGGAGAGCGCCGCGCGCCGCCTCCAGGGCGCCGCGGCGGTCGTCCGCCGTCGGAGGCATCAGCGGCGCCGCGGGCGGGCCCAGCGAGGCGCGGCGTGAGCCAAAATGCCGACTGAGGAGGAGGAGGAGGAGGAGGAGGAGGAGGAGGAGGAGGAGGTGGAGGAGGAGGAAGGAGGAGGATGAAAAGAAGAAGGAGAAGGAGCAGGAGGAGGAGGAGGATTTGATCCAGGCGCGGCTGAAAGCGTGCGAGCGGGGCTGGCGACGAGGCGAGAGCCTGACAGGTAAAGCCTCGGGCACATCCCACACGGGAGTGCCGAGGAGGAGGAGGAGGGGGAGGAGGACGAGGAGGAGGAGGAGGAGGAGGAGCAGGAGGAGGAGGATGAGGAGGAAGGAGAAACAGAGGAGAAGGACGACGAGGAGGAGGGAGGGAGGAGGAGGAGGGAGGAGAGGGAGGCGTCGTTTGTCGGCGTCGCCTGTCGCCATCGCCGAGCGCGCTCCTCGAGCTGACCCTTGCTGGCCCAGCTGGGCTGGCCCTCGTCGAGAAGGGCGACGGCGCCCGCGCTGTCCAGCGCCTGGGAGAGGAGGAGAAGGATGAAGAAGAAGCAGAAGAAGAAGAAGAACAAGAAGAATAAGAACAAGAAGAAGAAGAAGAGGGAGAGGAGGAGGAGGAGGAGGAGGAGGAGGAGGAAGAGGAGGAGAAGGATGACGAGGGCGGCGGGTGCTCCTCGAGCATCCGGGGGCCCCAGACCTCCGCCGCCGCCTCGACAGGAATTCAGGGCGGGAAGTGCTCTGTGAGGCTCTCCGTCATTCTCGGCGCTCGGGGGCCACGTTCTCGTGCGACGGGATCTGCACATGCCCGCTGCCCCTGGTAAGGCGCATCCTTAGCCCAGGAGCGGGGTATACAGCGGAGGCCAGTCCACAAGAGGCCTTCCAACCCTGAGACCCCAGGGCGTCCAGTCATGCCTGGTGTGGGAACGTCGCGCCTTCCACAGCAAAAGCATCGAAACCCCAGAAGCCCAGGGCACCCTGAAGGCAAACAGGGTGCTTCTTGGCATGGGCCTTCACTGTGCGCCCTCCTAGCTCGGCCACGGTGACATGTACACCCCTCCTGGGCGCAGCACAGGTCTGGCCAGGGCAATGGATGTGTACTGATTTCGTCGCCCGCTGCTCGGGCCCCCCGGAACCGTTCCAAAATCGGAGACTAACGCGGTCCTGGCGTTCTCCTTCCTGGGCCACGGACTCTCGCGCCGCATGCCGCTGGCGCTACCGCGCGTGGGCAGACCTCAACAGCACCGATGCCGCTGCTCCCCGGGCCTCTCTCCCGGGGCCCGCTCCGACCAGAACACCTCGAGGCGCATCCGGCCGTGGCGACGGGGGGGCTCCCGGGAGGCCAAACGGTGCGACAGCGAGGCAAGCGACCCCGGTCCCTGTCCCTCCTCCGAGTCCCAAAGTGCACGGCGGCGCCTCGGCCTCGGAGCGGCCAGCCCCCCACGACTCGGAGGAAGGGAGGGGGACGAGAGGAGGGCGAGGGAGGAGGACGGAGAAGGGAGGGGACGGAAGGAGGGAGAGGAGGGAGGACGAAGGAGGGGATTTTTCGATTGCTCGAGGGATGAACCAGGCTGGCTGCCACGAA
This sequence comes from Prorocentrum cordatum, assembly GCA_963575745.1. NCBI lineage: Eukaryota > Dinophyceae > Prorocentrales > Prorocentraceae > Prorocentrum > Prorocentrum cordatum. The sequence continues at coordinate 38,588 of CAUYUJ010002799.1, read as the reverse complement.
GCGTCAGAGGGGGAGGAGGGGGAGGAGAGGGGGGAAGGACGAAGGAGGGGGAGGCGTGGGGAGGGAGGACGAAGGAGGGGGGGGAAGGAGGACGAAGGAGGAGGGCGAGGAATGGGGCAGGAGCGAGGGCCCCGCGCCCGCTGGCCCCTGGCAGGGGCCGAGGGGCCCCTGCGCTGGTCCTGGCTGGGCCACTCGCGGGCGGAGCGAGAGCTCATGAGCCGGTCTCGGAGCGCTCTCGTCCAAGCACACCAGCGGTGGATCGCACACACTGCGCACCGGCTCTGCGGCCGCCGGTGAGCGGCGGTCCTGGCCAGACCGCGGGGCCCAGGGGCCGGTAGCGACTGTGCCGCCCAGGTGGGGCCAGATTGCGCCTCGTCGCCGAGACTTGAGCAGGGACCGACCGTGCAAGCATTCCCATAGGCATACCACGAAACGCTGTTAGGCAGAGTAGTGCTCTGAGAACAATAAGCGGCGCGCCCAGGGGGGAAGTGAGAAGGAGAAGGCCTTCTCAGAAGGCTCGAAAGTTCCCGGGACTTCTGAGAAGTTTTCCAAGCCTTCCCCGAGAACAGAACATGATGGACCCACGAACCCGGAAAGGGATATAGACATGTGGAGCATGGACACGTTTTCATGATACCCAACTGGGCAACACCTCACGAAACATCCCACGAGACACCTCACGAAACAGCCCACGAGACACCTCACGAAACATTCCACGAGACACCTCACGAAACATTTCACGAGACACCCCGCGAAACATTCCACGAGAACCCCACGAAACATTCCACTACGACAGGCAACCACTCAACCAAGGCGGCCGTGCGAAACATTCCCGGACCCCCACTAAACTTCCCACGACGACAGGCGACCACTCAACCACGGCGGTGTGGTCGTGCTGGGGAGTGGTCGTGCTGGGATGTTGTCGTGCTGGGGGGTGGTCGTGCTGGGGGGTGGTCGTGCTGGGGGGGTGGTCGTGCTGGGGGGTGGTCGTGCTGGGGCGTGATCGTGCTGGGGCTTGGTCGTGCTGGGGCGTGGTCGTGCTGGGGTGTGGTCGTGCTGTGGTGAGGTCGTGCTGGGGTGTGGTCGTGCTGGGGGGTGGTCGTGCTGTGGTGGGGTCGTGCTGGGGTGGGGTCGTGCTGGGGTGTGGTCGTGCTGGGGTGTGGTCGTGCTGGGGTGTGGTCGTGCTAGGGTGGGGTCGTGCTGGGGTGGGGTCGTGCTGGGGAGTGGTCGTGCTGGGGGGTGGTCGTGCTGGGGTGTGGTCATGCTGGGGCGTGGTCGTGCTGGGGTGGGGTCGTGCTGGGGTGGGGTCGTGCTGGGGTGGGTTCGTGCTGGGGTGCTCCGCACCCTGTGATTTATCGATCGGGTCGTGCTGGGGTGTGGTCGTGCTGGGATGTGGTCGTGCTGGGGTGTGGTCGTGCTGGGGTGTGGTCGTGCTGGGGTGTGGTCGTGCTAGGGAGTGGTCGTGCTGGGGTGTGGTCGTGCTGGGGGGTGGTCGTGCTGGGGGGTGGTCGTGGTGGGGGGGTGGTCGTGCTGGGGGGTGGTCGTGCTGGGGCGTGGTCGTGCTGGGGCGTGGTCGTGCTGGGGCGTGGTCGTGCTGGGGCGTGGTCGTGCTGTGGTGAGGTCGTGCTGGGGTGTGGTCGTGCTGGGGTGTGTCTTGCTGGGGTAGGGTCGTGCTGGGGTCGGGTCGTGCTGGGGTGTGGTCGTGCTGGGGTATGGTCGTGCTGGGGTGGGGTCGTGCTGGGGTGGGGTCGTGCGGGGGTCTGGTCGTGCTGGGGTGTGGTCGTGCTGGGGTATGGTCGTGCTAGGGTGGGGTCGTGCATTTCGCTCGAGACATCCTGCCAAAATTCCAGGAAATCGCACAAAAACAAACGAATTAGTCGAGACATCCTCGGAATTCCTGCGCGAGGAGCGCTTTTCCGCGTCGCGGTCGGCTCTGCAAAACAAGCGTTTCGCTCGAGACATCCTCGGCAAACTCTGCGGAGCAAGCGTTTCGCTCGAGACATCCTCAACACACGAAAAAGTGGCCCGCACCCTGTGATTTATCGATCGGGATTTCAAAAACAAGCGTTTCGCTCGAGACATCCTCAAATTAATTCGCCGGCCTCCTTCGACCTCGTTATTTATCAGGGAAAAAATTCGCCGGCCTCCCTCAAGTTGGCACCGGGGGACAGGTTTACCTACTAAAAGAGAACCCTGGGCCAAAGCCCTTTCCGGGAAAAACAATCTCAGAAGGCTGGAGGCCTTCTGAGACGTCTCGCCGCATTCTGAGAAGGCCTTCTCCTTCTCGTTTCCCCCCCTCGCTCGCCTCCGAAACAAGACAATATTATTAGAAGATGACACCGATGTGTCAAAACAAGACGGTCTCGGCCAGAACTGCTCTGAGAACATGTCTTGAAACATTGCTTGGCGGGTCAACAGACAAGCCAGGGCTCATCGCCGATGCATCCGCGATTCGATACGGTCCTCCGATTCCCACCTGGTAATAGGACGAGAAAAAAACGCCATAAACATAAACTTTTGGCGCTCCGGGCGGATCTCTTGGATCTGAGCCGGACGCCCCTCCCTGGCGCGCGGAGCGCGCCAGGGGCGGCGCCGGAGGCGCCGCCAGGGGGACGCCAGCGCGGATCCAAGAAGTCCGAGCGGAGCGCCAAAAGATAATGTTTCTGGCAGTTTTCCTTCTGTGAACGCATGAAAACCGACCCCCTACCCCCACATGAGGAACTTTAGACCACCTAGACCACGCTAATTAGCGGGGCCCCCTGCGGCAGCTAACAATGGCCTCGCTGTCAGGGCGCCTAGAGCTACGCACATTCGCCAGACTTGCAAAACGCTGACATCCGAAATCTGTGTTGTGGGAGCTGAGGTCGGCTTCCCACGGTGCATTCTTCGGGGCATGGCCCCACTCGGACTCGGCTACACGTAGGAGTGACCCTGGGTAAGAGTGACCTTTGGTGCGCGATTTTTGGGGGGCCGCGGGTGGACCAGACCTGGGCGCGCAAGCAACTGCTACTGCCTCGTTTTTAGCCATCTGGGGACCCATCTTTTTTCTTTTTTTTCCACCCTCGGAGCCTCTAGGGTTCTCTTTCCTCGAATGGCAGCGCGTGTGAACGGAACTGCGCAGGAGAGGTTTCGTGACAATTTCGTGCCGGCGGAGGCGTCGCAGGCGATGTTCCGCCACTGCTTAGGAGAACGCACTCCCAAGAAAACGTGGCTCGAAATCCGCCGCCAGGGGCGCAGAGTGAAAGACGATATACAAGGTCCAAAAGTCACTCCGGCGAAAGGTCACTCTTACGTCTCGTCGATCGGACGGCCCGGGGACTGCCGGGAGCCCGGGCCCCCGTGCGGGGGCGGGCGGGACGGGCCGGACCGGGCTGGGCCTGCGACGCAGACGCGGGGCGCTCGACAGGGCGCCTGTCTTGCCGCGAGCAGAGGAGGAGGAGGAGGAGGAGGAGGAGGAGGAGGAGGAGGAGGAGGAGGAGGAGAGCGAGGAGGAGCGAGGAGGAGCGAGGAGGAGCGAGGGGATTGAGGAGGAGGAGGAGGAGGGGGAGGAGGAGGAGGAGGAATTGAAGTGACCCATGCCGCGGGCCTTCCCTCGCCCTCGCTTCTTTGGGCCTCCTGTCAGGGCTGGAGCTAAACAGTGCTTGTGTGTTCGTTTTTTGTTCGTGTTCCTCCGCTCTGCCTTCGTCCTGCCTCTGCCGCGAAACGAGAACGAAACGAAAACGGCCCGCGAGATCGCAAGAGAAGGCACCCGTCCAGCTCGAGCCCTGGCCTTCGCCCCAGCTCGAGGAGGCCCTCGCCCCCACCACTGGCCTTCGCCCCTGGCCTCCTCAGCGCAGAGGCGCACGCAGACCCATCGAGTGCCTGGGCGGAACCGGCGCACGCGGACGGTCCCCGGGATCCGGCCTCGTTTCGAGATCGGGACGTCGTGCATTGAGTCGGGCGTGTCCCCCTACAGGGGGATTGTCGACGAAAAACAACAAATACCCCAAAAAAATCAAAAAATAGTCCAAAACAAGTCTGGGGACCATCTTTTTAGTACTTTTTTCCCATTTGGGGGTATTGTTGGGGTATTTTTATGTTTCGTCGAAAATCCCCCTGTAGGGGGACAGGCCCGACCTAAGTCGTGCAACATCGGGACCAGCACCCTCTGCACCACCCCAGCTGCCCCGCGACATCGCGGCCAGGACCCTGGGCGCCACGTCCTGGCCGGGCCCAGCCTGAGCCCGAGATGGGTGCGCACGCCCCCCCGGGTTGGCCTGGAAGGCACATGCACCGATCATGGGCCCAGGAGGAGCCTGGCCCAAAGCAGTGCATGCTCATCGGCCTCTCCTTTTGCGGGGGCGTCCAAAAGAGGGGGGCGTCCAAGAGGGGGGGGCGCAAATCATGGCCCGCGGCACGTGCGCGGCCCATTGGGGGGGAGCAGGGACGCAAGGGAATAAGAAGAGGCGCCATGAAATCTGAGGAAATATCATGGCCCCCGCCATGGTATCCCCCCCCCCCTGGTCATCACCCCCCTCTTGGCCGCCCCCGATCTCCCCTGGACGCCCAAAGTGGGCTAGGATGCCCTACAACACGTGCTGTCCACAACCGACCGCGGCCGCTGTGGCGCAGCCAGCCCTCTGCCCCACCACGGACGAGAGATCCCCAGCGACACCGACAGCGAGCCCCCGTTCAAACCAGAACTGCTATCAGTCTTCGCGACCATTCTTTCCGTATCCATCTCGATCGTATAGAAGAAGAAGAAGAAGAAAACAAAAAAAAGGAGGAGGAATAAGAAGAAGAAGAAGCGCCCGAAGGACATGAGAAGGAAGTCGTCAGGAATTGGATTTGAGGCCAGAAACACAATCTCTTGGCCCTCCGCGCGGAGTTCTTGGATCTGCGCCGGACCTCCCCCCCTGGCGCGCTGAGCGCGCCAGGGGCGGCGCTGGAGGCGCCGCCAGGGGGGCCCGGCGCGGATCCGAGAAATCCGGCGGCTCTTCTTCGAATGTGTCCCGCATCCGCTTCGACCGCGCCGCTCTTCGCCCCGAAGGCTGGAGAGCAGCCCCGGCGCCTCGTTCGGGTCGCCGTCGTCCCTGCAGCAGTGGCAGCCGGCGAACATCTCGCCGCCCCGCGGCGCGGCGCCGTGCGGGCGGGCCCCCTCCTAGGCGGGCGGCGTCCCGGTCGCGGGGCCGCTGCCGATGCCCATGCCACGGGGTGCCCAGCGTTCCGCCCCGGGTGCCCGCCGCGGCTCCTGAGGGCAAGAGCGGCTGCGGAGGCAGCTGCCGCGCGGGGCGCCCGGCCGAGCCGCGAAGAAGAAGGAGAAGAAGAAGAAGAAGGAGAAGCGCCCGAAGGATATGGACTGGAAGTCATCAGGACTCGAATTTCTGAGGTAGACAAAGCGCCAGAAACACAGACTTTTGGCGCTCCGCGCGGAGTTCCTGGATCTGCTCTGGACCACCCTCCCCTACGCGCAGAGCGCGCCAGGGGCGGCGCTGGAGGCGCTCCCGGGGAGGTCCAGCGCGGATCCGAGAAACACGTTCGGAGCGCCAAAAGTTTTCGTTCATGGCGTTTTTGCTGCTTCGATGGATGGAGCATAAAGATGCAAACTAGAAGCAGCAATCAACGGCTTGCCGAGCGGCAAAGCCGGCGTCTTGATGTCACTGAGGTCGGGCGCCCAAATTAAATTTCTGAACCTCATCACCCGACCGTCGGAACCGAAGAGCGGGCTAGACCGACTATGCCGAGCAGCAGGAGTCCTCCCGCAAGATAGGTCTACGCTGTCCCTCGCAATGCCGGTGGTGACGACGAGCAACACTGACGGGCACAGGCTCCAGGCGCTCGACTGGGTCGGGCGACGAGATCCGAGACCGCGCGGCCTTTGTTGCGGAGCATGGTCGCAAAGCGCTGGGCACATCTTGCCAGCTGAGAGGTCTCGAACCTGCGGGCAGGGAGCTCGAAAAAGAGGTGATGCTGCTGGGAAACATCAGGACGCCGAAGCACGGCCCAGCCACCGTGGATAGCTGCGCGACTCACGAGAAGCTGGAACTTTGCTTCACGGGAACAGTTCTGAAGAAAAGATACGATGTAGATGAAAGAGCACAGCGGTTTCTAAAAGCCTCCCTCGCGAGAACTAGCACCCTTGGCAAGTTAGCTACAGTGGAGCTGACGCCGGCTGCGACTCCCTCTCTCTCTCTCCCTCCCTGCCTCCCTGCCGCCCTCCTCCCCTACTCCCTCCTCCTCCTCCCTCATCCTCCTCCCTCCTCCCTCCTCCCTCCTCCCTCCTCCCTCCTCCCTCCTGCCTCCTGCTCCTCCCTCCTTCCCGCCTCCCCTCCTACCCTCTCTACCCTCCTCCCTCTCACCTCCGCCTACTCCCGCCTCCTCCTCCCTCCTCCTCCTCCCCTCCTCCTCCTCCTCCTTCCTCCTCCTCCTCTCCCCTCCTCTCCTCCTCCTACTCCTCACCTCCTCCTCATCCTCCTGTCCCTCCTCCTCCTCATCCACCCTCCTCCTCCTCCTCCCCCTCCCCCCCTCCCCCTCTTCCCCACACTTCTCCTCCTCCTCCTCCTCCTCCTCCTCCTCCTCCTCCTCCTCCCCTCCGAACGACCATGCGAGGACGCAGCGGAAATTATCCGGGAGCTTGGCATGGGGAATCGGAACCCAATGGATACGGAGCATCGAACGAAGACGGCCGGCTCCGCGTCTGACCGAATGCGGGTTATCCTTCATCGGAGGTGTATGCAGAAACGGGAAAGAAATGGGACACCGTCAAGAGAGGGGCTGCCCATGCGAAGGTGTTCTTCGCCCCTCCCTACCTGGTGGTCGGCTCGGCGAACTGGACGGTCGCGAGTCGTGGAAACCAAGACCTTCCTGCCTGATCCACTTGTGTCCGAGGAGTGTGAAGGTCACGGGCAAGGCGCTCCGCGCGATATTGGCGGCGGGGGGCGTCGTAACCCTCCCCGACATTGGGAAGATGACCTGAAGGGAGAGAGCCAGTTGAGAGGTCATGATGATGATGATAAGCGGGCAAGAACGTGAGCTGAGGTTGGGAAAGACAGCAAGCCGTTTGCGTTGCGTGTCAGGCTTTCCCCTTGGAAGGCCAGAGCTGACGCGGCATACTATCTGAGCGTGGCGTGCGTCCTGGGGTGGCGTATAGGGCCCGTTTGGCTCTGCTGCCCGCCGTGAGGATCTGCCCTAGCAGCACTGGCGGCCAGCCCTGATGGCCCGCCCGCATGGAGCAGTCGTGGCCTTGACGCTGGCGCGGTGCTGTTACTCTCTTCTTTCTCGTGGAGCGGTGGGGTGGGGCGGTGGGAGCGGTGTGGGCGGCTGAAGCTGCTGACAGGAGCATACTTTACGGCCTCTTCCCCAGCTTACTGAGCAATGAGTTATGAGGTCGTCACCGTATGACGACGGCAGCTGGCTTTTTGGCCCAACGTCGTCAAGCGTCCGAGAGCGGGCACTGAGCTGTTGATTTGATTACGGCGAGCGCCCGCTCGCCAGAGGAGACCACTCATTACATCTTATGACCACTGAACTTATTGTCGTTGATCTTGTTGGCGTTGAGGCACACTGCGATACAACCTGGGTAATTCCACCAGCCTTTTGGGCGTGAGTGGTTTAGCGAGCTCTCTCTGTTCTCAACCCCCCTTCTTCCCCTTCGGGGAGGGGTTTACCCCTCCCCCTGCCCCCTCCCCCTGGACCTGGAGAGGTCCTTTCGCGGGTGGTGAGAGGGTCCTTGTTCTATCCCTGGGAGGGCTAAAAAAACGACACCCCTCACGAGGATTCTGGCCCCGACGGGGGGAGGGAGAAAAGTGCTCCCCTCTTCTTTGAAGCCAAAATCATTGATTTTACTACGGTTTTGGCCCCATTTTGGCCTTCTGAGGGGGCAGCGCTAATTAAAGCTCCCCTCTTCTAAGCCAAAATCATTGATTTTACTAAGGTTTTGGCCCCATTTTGGCCTTCTGAGGGGGCAGCGCTAATTAAAGCTCCCCTCTTTTTTGATCGATTTCCTCCAAGATGGCCCCAAGAAGCGCCCAAGAGGCACCAAGAGGCCCCAAGATGGCCCCAAGAGGCCCCCAGGAGGCCCCCAAGAGGATCCCAAACGGCCCAAAGAGGCCCCCCCGAGGCACCCAAGACGCAGAAAAGCCTATCAGGACGACCCTCTACTCGCCTGGGCGTCGTTTCTGGACGGGCAGTAGGAGGGGCCCGAACGACTCACACCAGGACGAGGGGCCCGAACAACTCACACCACGAGAAGCCCGAACGACTCACACCAGGACGAAGAGCCCGAACGACTCACACCACGAAGAGCCCGAACGACTCACACCAGGAAGAAGGGCCCGAACGACTCACACCAGGACGAGAAGCCCGAACGACTCAAACCACGAGGAGCGCTTTCTCTCCCTCCTCCTCCGCCTCGTCTTTCTCCCGCTCCCACCACAAGGAGGATGTACAAGGAGGCGGGAGGAAGGAGGAACAGGGGAGATATGCGGGGGCAGGCGGAAACACGCCTGAAAAACACGACTGTCGGCATGCTTCGCTAGAGTTGCTGTTTTGAGATGGGCTGGTGGGGATACGCGAAGCGTGAAGAATATACCCCTTACCTGGCCAAAGACGCCAAGGCTCGCCCTAAAAGGGAGGTTTTCGAACTCAGAGACTGGATTCAAGAAATGGATTCAGACGACCACTTAGTCTGATCCAGTGGGGCCTCCTGGGGGCCCCTTGGGGGGGAAGGCTCGGAGTTTCGGTGCATGTTCCCCTTTCGTGGGCCCCTTTGCGATGGGCAGAAAATCCACCCCCATAATCATCGCCCCGACGCGCGAAGCCGCTTCGCAAACGCACCCGCAGAGAGGATCGAGCAGGGCAGGGCTCCTTCGAAAACGCCGAGGGCCGTTCACAAAAATACGGCACTTCTCGGGTCCGGGTGGCGTTTTCCCCCTTGATAAAGTCGGGCCTGTCCCCCCATACCCCTACAGGGGGATTTTGCGCAAAAAGAGCGCGATGCCGAGTATGCGAGACAGGGTGAGTTGATAGCTCGGGCCATCGGCCCCCAGATCAGTGAAGCAGTGCAGGCCGCAGCGATCCAGATCACGCCGACGGCTCCCCCCGGCCCCTCTGGAGCAGCGGCCGCCGGCCCTACCGCGGTTCCGGGCGCCCTTCCACTGGCTTCGACACCACCGGAGGTTCCTCAGCAGTTGACCCCCACGCACCAGGCCTTGCTTGAGGCGGTCCTTGGCGGAAGTATCGAGATCAAGGATGGCTCGATCTAGGGCGTCACCAAGGCAATCTCCGAAGGTTGGGCGTCGAATCCGAAGGTTACCAAGTCGGTCGAGGCAGCCATTAAGAAGTTTGCGGGGAAAGACGTGGCGGTCCCGAGGCCTAAAACCGAGAGGATCCAGTTGCTGTTCGACGCGATCCGCAAGCTGCCCTGAGCTACCCGTAGCATCTTCCTGAAAATCTTCTGGCCTCTTCAAGTTCCGCTGCTCGTGCTCCTAATGTGTCTGTGCATCTCGTTCTATTCAGGATTCGCTCTGGCATGGTACCAGAACGAGGCGTTCAAATACCAGAGCGAACCGCTCAATTTGCAGGTAGGCGGACAGGTCTTCACCAGCGTTGTAGATCTTGCCCGTGCTTACTTCTTCCCCTTCTCTTTCGCCTCCCAGCTCCCTTCTCCCCAGCTCGCATCTCCGCCGCAGCAGCTGCCAGCCATAACCGGTCTTGGCCGAAATATTCCAAGCCTCGGGGTCGGTCCTCTTGCCGATGGGATTGCTCGAGCACTCGGGCACTAGAGGTACAAGAGATGGGGGGGGGAAATTCGTTACGTCAGACAAATATGTTAGCGCCCTCTGCTTACGATACATATCTCTTGTACCTCGCCCCCCTTGTTTCGTGCGAGATGGGCGCCAGCAGCGTATGAAGCCAGATATCTTGAGATGTGTCTGGCGGAGTCTGGTAAACTCAAGACGACAGCGACGAAGGAGCCAACGACGATGACGATAACGATCGTGCGTGCTGGCGCGGAGCCGGGGTGTGCCAGGAGGGGAGACTCACGGAGTCCCGGCACGTGTCTCCTCGTCAGTGCGCGCGCGGGGGTTTGCCCTCTCTCAGGGGCGAATCCCAGGAGGGTTCATCATATTCCGTGCAGCGAGCTGGCTCGGACTGGTGTGAGTGCACAGAGCGCTCAAGCTCGCTCCAGTGGCCCTCTTGCGAGCCAGCAGAGCCTCATTCCGATGGCGCTCTGAAAGAACATCGCAACCAGTGATCATCATCATCATCATCATCATCATCATCATCATCATCATCATCATCATCATCATCATCATCATCATCATCATCATCATCAGCATCGACATTATCAACAGCATCATCGGCATCAGCATCAGCATCAGCATCAGCATCATCAGCATCAACATCTGCTTCAGCATCATCAGCCTCAGCGTCAGCATCATCATCATCATCATCATCATCATCAGCATCAGCATCATCATCATCATCATCATCATCATCATCATCATCATCATCATCATCATGGTCATCAACCTCACCATCGTCGTCATCGACATCATCAGCATCCTCATCAGCATTATCATCATCATCATCATCATCATCATCAGCATCATCATCATCAACATAATCAGCATCATAACCATCAGCATTACCATCATCATGATCACCGTCACCATCCTCATAATCAGCATCAGCATCATCATCATCAGCATCATCATCATCCTCACCCGCATCCTCGTCAACAGCTACATCATCAGCAGCCGCATCATCATCAACATCATCAGCAGCATCATCATCAGCATCATCAGCAGCATCATCAGCATCGCCATCGTCAGAATCATCATCATCAGCATCAACATCAGCATCATCATCAGCATATCATCAGCATCATCCACATTAGCAGAATCATCGTCATCCTACAACTCGTCAACGTCATCATCATCATCATCATCATCATCAGCATCAGCATCAGCATCAGCATCAGCATCATCCCCATCATCAGCATCATCAAAAATATCAGCATTATCCGCATCAGCAGCATGATCACAATCAGCATTATCATACTCATTATCAGCAGCAGCAGCATCAGCATCAGCATCATCATCATCATCATCATCATCATCATCATCATACTCAGCATCATCATCATCAGCAGGCGCAACATTATCATCCTCATCATCATCGTCGTCATTATCATCATCACCGTCACCATCAGCATCATCAGCATCATCATCCGTATCATCATAATCATTATCATCATTAACAACAGCAGCATCACCATCATCATCAGCAGCAGCATCATCATCATCGTCATCATCATCATCACCATCATCATCTCCAGCATAACCATCGCTAAGCATCGTCACCATCATCAACATCACCACCATCAACTTCATCATCATCAACGTCTTTATCAGCGGCAACCTCAGGCTACGAAGCTAGAACCAAGGAGGCCGCTAACGCAAACAACAAAAAAACGCCGCAACTGTTACTGGAAAACCGTGGCACCGTCGAAGGAAAACAACCAGGACAATGGAAACCGTCACTAGAAACGAACAACAAAAAACAAACAAAAACAAAAAAAACAGCGTCACCCGAAAACGCCGGGCGCCAGACACCATGAAACCGAAAGCCATGCACTCCCCAAGGAAACGGTGGAGGATGAGAGTTCAAACGCCCCTACTCCTGGCTGCCCCTAGCAGTTCCCAACTTACCTGCCGATTCTGGATGCCCGAACTGTCCCAAGCCACTACCAGGCGCCGCGGGCGCAGATCGTGACGCTGCCAGGCCCCTCCCCCCCTTCCCCCGGTCACGCCCGATCATCGCCAAAGGATGAAAGACGACGGGCTCCAGGCAGACCCGTGGACCCCGAAACTGCAAGCAACAACAAGATGCTGGAAGATGCCGACGACACAACTAGACCGAGCCTGGGCAATGCTTTGAGCTTTTCCTTATTGTGTTACGTTTGCCAGCGCTACCCTCGAGCAGTGACTTCCTCCACTCTACATGTGTGAGCCATGTGGCATGTGGTGCAAGCTACGTTGTGTAAGCTTATCTGGTGCAGCCTACGTGTTGCAAGCTACGTTATGTAAACTATGTGGTGCGAGTTAACGTGGTTTCGACTAAGTAGGTTCTGTGGTGTAAGCTATGTTATGCGAGCTGTGTGTCTGAACAGCTATATGTAAGCTGTGTGCGCGCGGGGCGGCGGACACCTACCCCCGGTGCAAGGGCGGCCTTTTGCCCAGACACCCCTCGGAACCCTGCAAGACAGCTCAAGTCAGACCCCCCCAAAACGGAAATCAGACCTCCACCGCTATGTGACGGAATGGGGAGTACCCATCGGTCGGGAGCAGTGGGTAGAAACATGAAGTAGGAATACGTTAAAAGTAGAGTAAGTCTCCGCCCGCCCCCTGAGGAGGACGGACAAGGGAAAGCCACTGAATCATTGAAACAGGAAGGCGCTTAAAGCAAACTGGAATCCGGGAGTCTAAAGATACCTACTGATAGGTCGGGCCTGTCCTCCGACAGGCGGGCTTCCGACGGAAAATCAAAATTATTCACTGCGTGGGGATCCCCATATGTGCATCTCCTTGCTGGCGCTCCCTTGGTGGTGGGACTCGGTGAGGACGAATCTGGATTTAAGTGTGACTGAGCTGCCTCTCTCTCTCTCTCTGCTCTCTCTGTCTCTCTCTCTCTCTCTGCCCTCTCTCTGTCTCTGCCTCTCTTTCCCTGCATCTCTCTCTCTCTCTCTGCCTCTCTCTCTGCCTCTCTCTCTCTGCCTCTCTCTCTCTCTCTGCCTCTCTCTCTGTGCCTCTCTCTCTCTGCCTCTATCTCTGCCTCTCTCTCTCTCTCTCTCTCTCCTCTCTCTCTTTTCTCTATTATCTCTCTGCTCTCTCCTCTCTCTCTCACTCTCCCTCTCTCTCTCTCTCGCTCTCTCTCTTCTCTTCGCTTCTCTTCTCTTCTCTCTCTCTCTCTCTATCTCTCTCTCTCTCTCTCTCTTTCTCTCTCTCTATCTCTCTCTCTCTCTTCCCTCGCTCTCTCTCTCTCTCTTTCTTCTCTCTCTCTCTCTCTTTCTCTCTTTCGCTCTCTCGCAATCTCTTGCTCTCTCTCGCTCTCTGTCGCTCTCTCTCGCTCTCTCTCTCTCTCTCTCTCTCTCTCTCTCTCTCGCTCTCACTCGCTCTCTCTCGCTCTCTCTCGCTCTCCCTCGCTCTCCCCCGCTCTCTCTCTCTCTCTCTCTCTGCTCTCTCTCTCTCTCTCTCTCGTCTCTCGCTCTCTCTCTCTCTCTCTCTCTTCTCTCTCTCTTCGCTTCTCTTCTCTCTCTCTCTCTCTCTCGACTCTCTCTCTCTCTCTCTCTCTCTCTCTCTCTCTCTCTCTCTCTCTCTCTTCTCTCTCTCTCTCTCTCTCTCTCTCTCTCTCTCTTCTATCTCTATCTCTCTCTCTCTTCTCTCTTCTCTCTTCTCTCTTCTCTCTCTCTCTCTTCTCTCTTCTCTCTTTCTCTCGCCTGTCTCCTCTCTCAACTCCCCCTCTCTCTCTCTCTCCGCTCTCTCTCTCTCTCTCTCCTCTCCCTCTCTCTCGCTTCCTCTCTCTCTCTCTCTCTCTCTCTCTCTCTCTCTCTCTCTCTCTCTCTCTCTCTCTCTCTCTCTCTCTCTCTCTCTCTCTCTCTCTCGCTCGCTCGCTCGCTCTCTCTCTCTCTCTCTCTCTCTCTCGCTCGCGCTCGCGCTCGCGCGCTCTCTCTCTCTCTCTCTCGCTCTCTCCCGCTCTCTCTCTCTCTCTCTCTCTTTCTCTCTCTCTCTCTCTCTCCTCTCTGCTCTCTTCGCTACTGGCTTCTGACGGAGTCTGGGTTAGGTGAGCCTGAGTGTGGGTGAGTCTGAGTATGGGTACGTCTGTGTGTGCCTGACTCTGAAGAAATGAATCTGAGTGTGAGTGAGCTTGTGTATGAGTGAGTCTGGGTGCGAGTCTGAATCCCAATGGTGCCCCTGGCAGTGTCTGGCGACTAGGAGGCCCGGGTCGACTCCTCTTTGGGAAGCCAAAATGCTGCCCCTGGCAGCGTTTGGTGACTATGAAGCCCCTGGTGGACCCCCCCTGGGGCTCCCAAATGATGCCCCTGGCAGCGTTTTGTGACCATGAGGCTCTCAAGAGATACATGTTGGGGACGCCAAACGGCAATTCTAGCTGAGACGTCCCACCAAAATCGGCGCGAACGGGCTCGTGAGATCAGCCAGGGTGGCTCCCCCTTGGGGCTCCCAAATGATGCCCCTGGCAGCGTTTTGTGACCATGAGGCTCTCAAGAGATACATGTTGGGGGCGCCAAACGGCAATTCTAGCTGAGACGTCCCACCAAAATCGGCGCGAACGGGCTCGTGAGATCAGCCAGGGTGGCTCCCCCTTGGGGCTCCCAAATGATGCCCCTGGCAGCGTTTTGTGACCATGAGGCTCTCAAGAGATACATGTTGGGGAGGCCAAACGGCAATTCTAGCTGAGACGTCCCACCAAAATCGGCGCGAACGGGCTCGTGAGATCAGCCAGGGTGGCTCCCCCTTGGGGCTCCCAAATGATGCCCCTGGCAGCGTTTTGTGACCATGAGGCTCTCAAGAGAGACATGTTGGGGAGGCCAAACGGCAATTTTAGCTGAGACGTCCCACCAAAATCGGCGCGAACGGGCTCGTGAGATCAGCCAGGGTGGCTCCCCCTTGGGGCTCCCAAATGATGCCCCTGGCAGCGTTTTGTGATCATGAGAGAGTGTGAGTGTGAGTGAATGTGACTGTGAGTGAGTCTGAGTGAGAGTGAGTCTCATCTTATCTTATCGAGTCCTATCTTATCTTACCTCTATTACCCTCTATCCTATCTTATCTTGAAATATATTATCTTGTCTTAGCTTATCTTATATCAACTCATCTTTTCGCATCATATCTTGTCTTATATTATTACTCCATAGGCTGTCTTATCTTATATATTATCCTACCTTGTCATATATCTTATCTGACCTTATCGGATATTGTGCTATCTTATCTTATCTTGTAGTATATTATCTTGTCTTGTCTTATCTGGTGATTATCATTGGGAGGAGGGAGGCGCGAGCGGGAGGAAGGAGGAAGGAGGAGCAGTGGGAGGCGTCAGAGTAATAACAAGAACCCCAATCCTTAGGATATGGGGAAATAGTCAGAAAAGGTTCAAACATACCAGAACAAATAATCACAAATCGTCCCCTGACTGTGTTTTGACTATTTCTGAATGTTCCCCCTGTAGAGGGGCGTGCCCGACTCGAACCGACCTCCACCGGCCGACGAGCACTTCTTTGCGCGATGGGCGGCCACGACGGGCGGCCAACATACGGGAGGCCACGGCAAGGGGGGCCGAGCGACGGGGGCGGCCACGATGGGGGGGGGCCGGGCGACGAGGGGGCCACGGATCTCGGGGGCCTACAGGTGGAGGCCAGTCCGCAGGAGACCTTCCACAGGGAGCCAAACCCTGAGTTGGTCCCGCCCCTTGGGTGGGGGGGAAAAAAAAACGTCCATCGATGCTGGACGTGGGAACGTCGCGCTTTCCACGGCAAAGCCATCGAAGCCCAAGAAGCCCAGGGCACCCTGGAGGCGAGCAGGGTGTTTCTGGGCATGGGCCTCCACTTTATGGGCTCCCTCTCCACGGTCGCTGAAAAAGATCATGTGCACATACCCCTCAACATGACCCCATGCTGCGGGCAATGCTTCTGTCCACATACACTGCAGTATTGAGTTTCGGGCTCCCTTCCCCAGAAACCCGAGGCGCACTGGATATGGATAGATGTGCCCCCTGGAGGCTCGATTTTTATCCATATCCAGTGCGCCTCGGCCTCGTGGAGCCCCGTCCAAGAAAGTCCAAGACGCACTGGATATGGATATGAATATTGCCCGCATATGCCCCCGATAATCCCAGGGTGGGGAAAATAAAAGTCGGGGCTCTGGCGGGATATTAGACTTCTCTGGCAGGTCTCAACATAGAGGAGGAGGGGGAGGACGAGGAGGAGAGGGAAGAGGAGGAGGAAGAGGAGGCAACGGAAACTTTCGGAGTGTACGGATGAACGGAGTGTCTCGTGGTATAACAATGCCGTGCTCGCTCTTGCGGGGCCTCCCTGGACGGGTGGGAGGAGTAGGAATCCTTAGAAATCCTCGAAAAGATGATGGTCGCGAACTCTGCGAATATTCGAAAACTTGCTGCGGGGATGCTCGAAAAACTTAGCGTTTCGCTCGGGACATCCTCACAAAAATGGCACATATGCGTTTCGCCTGAGACATCCTCACCTCGCGAACTCGGCGAATGATGATGATAACGATAACCATATGATGATGATTACGATGATGATGATGATGATGATGATGATGATGATGATGATGATGATGATGATGATGATGATGATGATGATGATGATGGTGATGGATGATGATGTGATGATGATGATGATGATGATGATGATGATGATATGATGATGATGATGATGATGATGATGATGATGATGATGATGATGATCATGATGATGATGATGATGATGATGATGATGATGATGAGAATGATACCCATGACAATAATATTCGATCTACGATGCATACTTCCCCCGGCGATAATGAAGTTCGGCCCCGCCGCTCCCCACCGCTGACCAAAACTGTCTTGGCCAGGGATAATCATGAAGATTGTGGGAAAATGTGGGGGTATGCTTTATTATCCGGAGCATGCGGTTGCCAGGTTGTTTCAGACGAAGCCACGAAAAGGATAAATTCGGGTGAAGCTAAACCAAGAATCTCCGAGATCCCACAGCTCTGGAAGATGTCTCGGACGCCGCGGCCTTCTCAGAGCGATCCAGAACGCTCTGAGAGCGTTCCGGACCGCTCTGTGCAAATCTATGAACGTCCTGGCCCCGTCCGATCATACCCCAGAACCCTTACGGACAGGTTGTTCCCAGACACCCGATTTCTTGATCTTGGCAATACAGGGGTCCCCAGAAGTCTCCCCCCCAGAGCAGGTGTTTTATCCCGCGCCTGTTCTTAACGGCCCTGAGCCCGGTGAGAGCCCCCGAGGGTCGAAAATGGCAAAAGCCTTATGTCATGACTTCTGTTCATGACGCGAGCACCTTCTGGGCTGGGGAATTTTTTAAGGCCTCCCAAGTGTCGTCCGAATAGAAGGGATCGGAGGATCGCGCCGCATCACCGATACATCGGCAACGCATCGGCAATGTCCGTGTGGAGACGATCGGGCTCCACATCGAGCCGCATCGCCAATGCATCGGCGATGCGGCGCGATCCTCCGACCCCTGAACTCAGACCCCATCTTGGAGGCCTAAAGATTGGGGACTTCTGAAAAGAAACTGCAGGGGGGAAATTGCCTCGACGTCGGCTACAGCGAAGTCCCCTCCCAGACAACGAAAGTGCACGTTCCTGGGCGGGGCGAGGGTCCCACGCCCCCAATCGGCGACGAATGGGCGATTGGGGGTCGATGCTTCCCCCTGTCAGGCCAATCCCCCACCGCCAATCCCCCACCGCCGTTGCACCTGAACCCTCTCCTCGCGGCGTCGGCCCTTGCCCGTGGCGCGGCAAGGGCGGGCGGGAAAGGGCGGTCGCCAGGACCGAGCGCGTGTTCCTCCCCGCTCGGGCACACCACGCTTTCGTTCACGGTCAGCCCGGCGCTGCGGGAGGGGGGGGGCGCAGGGCACGGGGCCCCAGACCACACTGGTCGAACAGCACACCCGCGGAGGACCCACATCCCCTCTACCCTACCCCCGCCCCGCTACGCCGCTCCCCCCCCCCGCACACGCACTCCCCCCTCCTCCCCCCTCCTGTTCGTCCTCGTCCTCCTCCTGTTTCTCTTCCTCCTCCTCCTCCTCCTCCTCCTCCTCCTCCTCCCCATCCTCATCCCTCTGTTGTTTTTCCTGCTCCTCCTGTTCCTCATGCTCTTGCTCCTCCTCTTGTTCCTCCTCCTCCTCCTCCTCCTCCTCCTCCTCCTGCTCCTCCTCCTCCTCCTCGGGCCTCTCCATTCCTTCTCCTTATAGATAACTCCTCCCTGTCGCACCCCGAGGCCAATGTTTAGGACGGGCCCGGCGTTTCGCCTGAGACTTCCTCACCATGTATGATTCTGAAGCTCAATAAATGACAGTAGTTTCACAGATGGAGGGCGGGTGGTTTTCAAAATGTGTGTTTCGCTTTAGCGCCGCGCACATTCTTTTCAAACACTTGCAACAGCTTCACGGATTGAGGGCGGGTGGTTTTCAAAATGTGGTTCTCGCCTTAGCGCCGCGCACATTCGTTTCAAGCATTTGCAACCGTTTCACGGATTGAGGGCGGGTGGTTTTCAAAATGTGGTTCTCGCCTTAGCGCCGTGCACATTCGTTTTGAACAGTTGCAGGAGTTTCACGGATTGAGGGCGGGCGGTTTTCAAAATGTGGTTATCGCCTTAGCGCCGCGTGCACTCGTTGTAAAAAATTGCAAAAGATTCACGGATTGAGGACGGCTCCTTCTCAAAATGGGGTTCCCGCCTGAGCGCCGCGCATATTCTTTTTTAAAATTTGCAAAAGATCACGGATTGAGGGCGGTTCTTTTCAAAATGTGGCTCTCGCGTTAGCGCCGCGCACACTCGCTTTCAAAATTTGCCAGGGTTTCACGGATTCCCATGATCAACGTACCAGAAATAGCGTTCTGGAAGGATTCAGGATTACGCGGGTGCAGCAAGTAGATTGGTTCGCGGTGTTGAAATCCCAAACATGGCGTTCTGGCACGAATTCGGATCCTCAAGACGCAGCAGTCAGGTTGATATGTGGCGTTGAAATCCCGAGAACAATGTTTTGGCATGCTTCAGGATCTTCAAACGGTTGTCTTCCAACGAAGCAATGCCCTCAATGGAAATGAGCCGCTGTGGGGGCCTATGAAGAGGGAGCTTGGAGGGAGGGTTAATTCCAACATCGTTGATGACTTTTATTTTTACAGTGGTCATTTTCCTCCTCATCCCCCTCCTCCTCCTCCCCCTCCTCCTCCTGACTCTCCTCCTCCTCCTCATCCTCATCCTCCTCCTCCTCCGCCTCCTCCTCCTCGTCCTCCTCCTCCTCCTCCTCCTCCTCCTCCTCCTCCTCCTCCTCCTCCTCCTCCTCCTCCTCCTCCCCCACCCCCTCCACCTCCCCCTCCTAGGGCGCCCGTATGGGCGTCTTCGAGGCCCCAAGGGACCCCAAAAACGGCCCCAAGAGGTGCCCAGGAAAGGGAATTCGAACTGACACTTCGAGCCCTTTACCCACGATGGGGCCCGAGACCGCCGAGAGGCACCCAAAAGGCCCCCAAGAGGCCTCGAACAGGCCCCAAGAGGCCCTCTAGCGGGACCATCATGACCCCCGGTAGGCCCCCAAGCCCCCAAGAGGGCCTCCGAGAAGCTTCCCAAGAGGCCTATGACCCACAATACAGGCAAGGTGGTGGGATGTGCCGAGGGCTACTCGCAAACATCCGACGTCTTGATTCTTGAATACGGGGTAAGTCCCGACCCGTTCCCCAAGGCGGTTTTCATCCCGAGTCGTCTTTTGACGGTCCGCGGCCCTCGAAGGCCCCCAGAGGCCAAAAACTGCCGAGTAAACTGCAGCCGTGTTTTTGCACGACGCGATCATGTCTGGGAAGGGGTGACTGGCGTGGCAGATGATCAAGCCCAGGATGACCCTTCAGAAAGGCTCCCAGAAGCCTTCGCCCCGCACCTCTCCGTCGGGGTCAGGTTCTTGTCTTTGGACGCCCGAGAAGGGTACGGAAAAAATGGGTACAATGCCCAACAACAAATGTTGTCCCAAACCAACAGCGGCCGCTGTTGGGCAGGCGGCCTCCTGTCTCGAACGGACACGGGCCGCGGCGGCGTGGACAGCGAATCCTGTTAAAAATGAACAGGAACTGCTGTTGGGCATTGTACCCACTTTTTCCGTACCCATTTCCGGCGTCCAGATCGGAGGTCGGCGCGACGTTCCTGAGCCGGCGCTGGGCGCCAGCGCCCCCCCAAGCGGAGATGGGGGCCCGCCGCGCCGACCCGAGAAGTATGATTACGCGCGGACCTCCGCGTGCCTCGTGCGTGTCTGTGCAGCTCTTGCCTGTCGGGGCAGGGGCTCGGCGGCGAGCGAGGGAGGAAAAGCTGGAAGGAGAAGGCCTTCTCAGAATCGGCCACACGCAAGAGCGACCCCTTCCTTTCCGTACCCACTTCGGGCGTCCAGATGGTCCGACGACGGGCCGTGGCCCGTCCTGTCCTGTCGCTCCGTCGCCCCACCAGAGGCGCCGGGCCTCCGTCCGCCGTCGCGCGCTCCGGAGGGCCGCGAGAGGCCCTGCAGGACGGCTAAGAGGGCCCCAAGGGGGCCGCCGGGTGTGGCCCGGAGGGCGCCCAAGGTGGCTTTTGTAGGGGGCCACGTGCGAGCCCTACCCCTACCCCCCACGAGTTCTGGGGGGGAGGGTGGGGTGCACTTCGCTCGGGAGCTCCCGAACGCAGTGAACCCCACCCTCCCCCCCAGAAATCGTGGGGGGTAGGGGTAGGGTTCGCATGTGGCCCGCTGTTTTGGGGCGGTCCCACGACGCCTCTGAAACTGCCAGGGCAGCATGAGGTCGGGCATGTTCTCCTACAGGCGGACTTTGGAAGAAAGATCAAACATAGCCCACAAATAATCCAGACTAGTCAGAAGCTCACGCAAAATCGTCACCAGGCTATGTTTGCACTATTATTGAACTTCCTCCTGCAGAGGGACCTGCCCGGCTTAAAGATAGCAACCAGATGGCCCCAAGATCGTCCAAGACAGCCCAAGAGGCTCCAAAGACGCGCTCAAGACGGACCGCAAGGCATGCAAGAGGGCCCCGCATCGCTGATTTCTTCATGGTTTGTAGAGGATGTCGACGTTCGCGTCGTTTCGGGCTTCCGACGGCCCGAGACCGGAGAGGGCGCCAAGACGGCCCAAAAGGCCTCCGGGAGGGTTGCGCAACAGGCACACGGATGGAGGGCGGTTCCTTTAAAAAAACCTGGCCTTCACCCCAGAGTTCATCCAACATTGCCCATCGGTCGGAAGAAGTAGGTCGGCACATGAAGTCGGAAGGCGTCGAAAACAGATCGGGTGCCCGCTCGCCCCCCGAGGAGGACGGAAAGGGCGAAGCCAATCGATCCTTGGAGTAGGAGGGCGCGTTTAACGTAGATCGGAATATGGGAATCCACAAACGCCTACGTTCTTTCTTTTCTCTCGGCGCAGCTGAAGGCCGTGCGCGGCCAGCCAGAGGTGACAATTGAGGGTCAAAGAACATGCAAGTCGACCTCTTGGCTAGGGTGCGATACATAGAACGAGAAATTCGGAGCCCTGGTCGAGAGCCATGGCTTCCGCGACGAAGGAAGACACGACGTCGACATCATCCAAATGCCTACTTTCAACGGCCGATGGGCATTCGTGCTTGCTGTGGCACGGTTACGGGCGGAGGGAGGCTCCCTATGGAATAACGGGAACTCTCGCTCGCTGGGGGCACCTTCAGTAAGTTCTGCGATCCTGCCTTTTCGCCACTCCTTCGGCCTGGACGGATGCAGAGCATATCCTCTTCAGAGCGAGGCTTTCGCCTCAATGGCGGGACCATGGCCATGGGGGCGCTCGTCTTGCCAGAGGGCACCCCCCGCGGTGAGGAGGAATGCTTGCGCGCGGGAACCCACGAGGAGAGTGCGAGGACCAGGGACAGGAGCGTGCAATCCAGCATAGATGCATCCTGGGTTCCTCTGGGTGGGCCTCCTCCTCCTCCTCCTCCTCCTCCTCCTCCTCCTCCTCATTCCCCCTCGTCCATCCTCCCCCGCCTCCGCCTCCTCCCTCAACCCCTCCTTCTCCTCCCCTCCTCTCCTCTCCCCTTGGCCGTGGAGTTCCTGGAAGGCGACGAGGGGAGGGTGCGGCGCGAGGAAGCCGACCGTCACCCCCCCTTGCATCTTGGTTCCCTCGGTGGTTTCCTGAGCACGACTCTCCCGGATGCCCTGGAACTGAAACGAGACTCCCCCTCCTCACCCCACGTGCTCGTCCCCTCGTCCTTGTCCGCATCGCCACGGCGCTCACCGCGTCGTCAGACACGGCTCAACTCGGCCAGGGCGCCAGCAGAGTCGGGGGGGGCGCCGCGGACGCGCCTGCAGAGGACGCGCACGCGGAAGCGCCAGTCCTTGAGCTCGCTGGTCACCTCCCCCCATGCTGCCCGCTGCGGAGAAGGGGTGGGAGAGAGCAGAGCAGACGCGCCAATCGGCCCAGAGGCCGCCCCTGCGCGGCAGGAGCGGCGGAGCCCAGCCCACACGGCTCCCGTACTCGGGAACGGCCACGAGGGGGGTGTCCAAGAGGGGGGGGGGGGGGGGGGGGGCAGATCATGACCGACGGCATGCGCGCGGCCCAGCGGGGGGTCCAGGGACGTAATGAAATAAGAAGAGGCGCCATGAAATCTGAGGAAATATCGTGGCCCCCGCCATGGCTAGTCATCACCCCCTCTTTTCCGCCCCCGACATACGAAAGCACGGACAGACGGGGACGGGAGTGCCGGGAATTGCTCGCAGTGGTCCTGGTCCAAGGTGCCTCCAGCTCTTCACCCGATCTTGGAGCCACGGGGCTCTCTGGGCCTCACCAGGGATCCTGGGAGCACGGACACCTGTGGCAACGCGCGAGAGTGGGGGGGAGCGTGGATGGGGACGGTTGGTCCGTCTGGAGCCACTTGGTTCAGAGCCCCATGTGGCTGCACTGCACGGAGTCGCTGGCACCAAACAGCAGCGTTCAAACGTATAACACTCTGGCTGAGTGGATGGGGATGGTCCGTCTGCCCGTTGCAAATTTGGATAAAGCAAAACGGGGCTGCATTGCGCGGAGTCGCTAGCACCAGACGGCGTTCAAAGGCATAGTTGCACTCTCGCCGTGCCGCTCAGGAAAACAGCAGAACGAGCATGTTGTCGTCTACCTGTTGCAGCCTGACTGGGTCAGCGCTATTCCGTCCAGGGGAGGGGCATGGGGTATGGGGTCGCCCTGGGTCGAAGGCCCAGGTCAAGACAGGGAGAGAGAGAGAGAGAGGCGAGGTCGGGTGCAGCAGAGATCTGCCGAGCGCCTAGCGCCCCTGGGGGCCCTGGGCCAGCGGGCGCCGCGGTGGGACAGGCACAGAGAAAGGGGGGGCTGAACGCCTCGCAACGAGACGTAGGTCGGGCATGTCCTCCTACATGCGGATTTTGGACGGAAAATGAACAACAGTCAGAAAAGATTCAAACACAGCCTTGCAACAAGATACATAAGAAAGAACATAATCGTCACCAGACTATGTCTTGACTATCCTCGAAGATTCCCCCCTGTGGAGGGACACGCCCGAAGAGGGAGACCCGCACATCCGAAGACGCGATGCTCTCCCTATCTGCGCGCCCCTCCTCGACCTCGGTCGCCCGGGGGGGGGGGGGCCGCTGCTCGGGCCGCAGAGCAGGCAGGAGCACGTGCAGGACGGGCCGCAGCCCCAGGGGGAAGGCCTCGGAAGCCCGGGGGGCGCGGATCGAACAAAAAAAACGGGCGCACAGCGGAAAAAAAAATCAGAAATGATTCGAAGGTCCGCGCGGACTCAGCCTGTCGGCGCAAACACACACACACCCCTGGGGCGCGGAGCGCTGATGATGATGATGATGATGATGATGGTGATGATGGTGGTGATGATGATGATGCTGATGATGGTGATGATGATGATGGTGATGATGATCTTGACGATGACGATGACGATGATGATGATGATGATGATGATGATGGTGGTGGTGGTGGTGGTGGTGGTGGTGGTAGCAGTGGTAATGATATTGATGGTGATGGAGATGGTGATGATGATGATGGTGGTAATGATGATGATGATGATGGTGCTGATGCTGATGATGGTGATGGTGATGGTGATGGTGATGGTGATGGTGATGGAGATGGTCATGGTGATGGTGAGGGTGATGGTGGTGGTAATAGTGATGGTGGTGGTGATAGCGGTGGGGGTGACGGTGATGGCGATGGTGGTGGTGATGATGATGATTGTGATGATGATGCTGATGATGATGAGGATGATGATGACGACGACGGCGATGATGATGATGATGATGACGACGACGACGACGACGACGACGATGATGATGATGATGATGATTATTATTAGGAAGAGGATGATGACGTCGATGCTACGGGTGATGCTGGTGGTGATGATGATGCTCCTGTTGCTGATAGGGATGATGATGACGATGCGAATGCTGGAGATGAAGACGGTGGTGATGGTGGTAATAACCGTGGATATGGTGATGATGATGCCATGAATAGGATGATGACGACGACGATGGCGATGACGATGGCGAAGGCGATGACGATGATGGTGGTGATGATGACGATCTTGACGATGACGATATTGATGATGTTGATGATGATGCTGATGATGGTGATGGTGATGATCGACCGTACCTGGGGGATGGTGATGGTGACGATGATGATGGTGATGATGATGATGGAGATGGAAATGGAGATGGTGACAGTGATGGTGATGGTGATGATAATGATGGTGATTGTTATGCTGATGCTGCTGAAAATAATGACGACAATGGTGACAATGCTGATGATGGTCCCTGGCCCCTGGCCCTGTCTGCGAAACACCTGTAGGAAACAAATCCTGGGAGATCTTCGTCAGACCAAGGGCCGTCATGCCAAACTGAGCCAGACTAAGAAAGGGATTAAGCCCGAGCAAGCCGGAATAAGCGGGATCAAGCCAGATTGGGCGGAAGCTGCAGCATTCGTACAATTATCGACCCCGGATATACCAGCACCGATGCTGAAGTTAATCTCCCAGGGATTGCATCCGAAGCACCCTGCTCTTCCCTGAAGGCCGTCCCTGCTCGCCCAACTCTCCCGTGTGCGCTGACGACGGGAGAAGATGCCGTCGCACTGCCAAATCCCGAGCTGGTGCGCACAGAGAGCAGCAAGGAAGCCGAAAAGAGCCGAGCGCGATGAACCCAGTCGAGCGCTCCAAACTGGGAGCGCGTGCCTGCCTCCCCCCCTTCTCCCTCCCTCTCCCTCATCCACATACGCCTCCCATTCTTCCCCTCCTTCTCCTCATAGATAACTTCTCCCTGTCGCACCCCGAGGCCAGTTTTGAAGGGGGCCAGGCGTTTCGCCTGAGACTTCCTTACCATTTATGATTCTGAAGCTTAAAAGTGACAACAGTTTCACAGATGGAGGGCGGGTGGTTTTCAAAATATGGCTCTCGCCTTAGCGCGGCGCACTTTCGTTTTAAAAAATTGTAAGATTTTCATGGAATGAGGACGGTTCCTTTTCCAAATCTGGCTCTCGCCTTAGCGCTGCGCAAATTCGTTTCGAATGTGCAAGAGTTTCACGGATTGAGGGCGGTTCCTTCTCAAAATGTGGCTCACGCCTTGGCGCCGAGCACATTATATTACAAAGTTTGCAAGAATTTTCGGGCGCCCATCATCAACGTGCCGGAAATGGTGCTGAAAGGATTCAGGGTTCTGCGGGTGCAACGATCATGTTGAATCGCTGTGTTGAAGTCCCGGGAATGGCGTTCTGTCACAATTCAGGATTGTCGAGACGCAACAGTCAGGTTGATCCGCGGCGTTGGAATCGCGAGAACAATGTTTTGGCATGCTGTCGGGTCTTCAAACGGTTGTCTTCCAAAGAAGCAGCTCCCTCAATGGAAATGAATCGTTGCAGGGGCCTATGAAGGGGGAGCTTGGAGGGAGGGCGTATTCCAACATCGTTGATGACTCCTGGGTTTACACTGGTCCTCCTCCTCCTCCTCCCTCCTCCTCCTCCTCCTCCTCCTCCTCCTCCCTCCTCCCTCCTCCTCCTCCTCCTCCTCCTCCTCCTCCCTCCCTCCTCCCTCCTCCCCTCCTCCCTCCTCCCTCCTCCCTCCTCCCTCCTCCCTCCTCCCTCCTCCCCCTCCTCCTCCTCCTCCCTCCTCCTCCTCTCTCTCCCTCCTCCCTCCTCCCCCTCCTCCTCCTCTCCTCCTCCTCCTCCTCCTCCTCCTCCTCCTCCTCCTCCTGCTCCATCCCTCCTCCCTCCTCCTCCTCCCTCTTCCCTCCTTCTCTCCTCCCTCCCTCCTTCATCCCTCCTCCCTCCCTCCTCCCTCCTCCCTCCTCCGTCCTCCCTCCCCCCTCCTCCCTCCCCTCCGGCACCTCGGACCTCCCCCTCGGAGCCCCGGCCCGACCGGGTCCCGCGGCTTCTGCGCGAGGACCTCGAACGCGTCGCTGGCGAGGAACGGCCAGCAGCCCTCGCGGGCAGGGGGCGCCGTGGCGCGCTGGGCAGCGCTCCGCGCAGGAGGATTGAGAGGCGGGCAGCGAGGCGGGCAGCGAGGAGGGAGCGAGGAGGGCTCGAGCAGGGATCGAGGAGAAACCAAGGAGGGATCGAGGATCGAGGATCGAGGCTCAAGGAAGAATCGATGAGTGTCGAGGAGTCGAGGAGGAGTCGAGGAGAAGTCGAGGGGTCAAGGGGGATCGAGAAGGGATCCAAGAGGATCGAAGAGGGTCACAGAGTGATCGAGGAGGATCGAGGAGGGATCGAGGAGGATCGAGGATGATCACGGAGTGATCGAGGAGGATCAAGGAGGGGTCGAGGAGATCGAGATCGAGGATCGAGAACGATCGAGGATGAAAATCGATGATGATCAAGAACGATCCAATACGAGTATAAACGATCGAGGAGGATTGAGGAGGATCGAGGTGTTTTGGCCTCCGAAGCCTTGGAGGCGTGCAGAGACCCATGGGAGTTCTTGAAACCTCGTCGTCGTCGCGTCGTCGTCGTTGCCGACATCGCCGACACGGTCGTCATCATACAGTGGGGGGTCAGTCCACAAGAACCCTTCCACAAGAAACCCAACCCTGAGACCCCAGGACGTCCACCTTTTTTGGTGCGGGAACGTCACGCTTCCCACAGCAGAACCATCGAAACCAAAGAAACTCAGGGCACCCTGGAGGCAAGCAGGGTGTTTCTTGGCGTGGGTCTCCACTGTAGCTCCCGAAACGGAGATCAAGGGTAGCCGGCGCAGAGGACGACGAAGTAAGAGAGAGCGACGGAGGAATAAGAAGAAGGATCAGACGGAGGAGGAGGAGGAGGAGGAGACAGGGCCCTGCAAGTGGCCTCTGCTGCATGCCGTACACTCGCAGAGTGGCAGCGCACTGGTGCACACTAACTACCTTCAACGGTGGCGCATACGTGGCAAAAAGTTCGAGACAACGCACAAGGCAAATCCGAACGAGGGGGGCAGTTGAAAAAAACAGGATCGGGAGCAGAAGCGCAAGCAGGAGAGGAAGCAGGGGCGGCACCTCTTCCTGAAGGGTCGCCGCCGCCGCTGATGACGACGACGACGACGACGGTGACGACTACGTCGACGTTTAGGGCGGTAGCGGCGGCCACGGCGGCGGCGACAGCGGCGGCGGCGGCCACGGCAACGGCCGCGGCCATGGCCACGGTGGTGGTGGGGGCGGCAGCGGCAGCGGCAGCGGCGGCGGCGGCGGTCGCCGCAGGAGACCCCGGGTATCCAGAAGTACCCATGAAAGGACGAGCGTCCAAAACAGACGGACGAGCGCGTCCAAAACAAACAGAGCGAGCGGGCGAAAGGCGGATCCGAGAACGATGCCCCCGCGATGGGGCACGCATCGCGGGCGGGCGCGCGCAGGCGGGCAGTCCTCGGCGTAGAAGCCAGGGAGCAGCACTCGCCGCCAGAAGGGCCCCTGGTGCCGCCGTCCGACGAGGAGGCGGGCACCCGTCCGGGCCTCGGCGCGGCGGCCTCGCCGTCGTCGATCTTCGCGCCTAGCCCTCGTCGTCATCCGTCGTCCTCGTCGTTTCGTCGTCGTCCGCTTCCGCCTCCGCCCGCGCGGTCGGCTCCTCCGCCGCCGCTGGCGACTTCGCCTCCCCGTCCCCCTCTCTTTACCTCCTCCGCGTCCGCCTCCACACTCAGCTTCCGAATCGTCCGCCTCCTCGTCGCCTTTCTGCGACTCCTCCCCCCTCCTCGTCGTCCCCCTCTTCCTCCTCGTCCAACTCCTTCTCCGACCCCACCAATCCTTTCGGCGAAGGTGGTTTAACGAGTTCCTTCGTACACCCTTCTTCTTACCCGTGGGTCTTGATGGGCCTGGTCGCAAGGGGGTAGAGCGTTCAAGATGACTCAAGATGGCCCAGAAGATAGCCCAAGATGGCCTCCAAGATTGTACAGGATTGCCGAACATGCCCCAAGAGGCCCCAAGGCTGTTCCAAGTGGCCACGGAGCCTGCCAAGGACCCCCCCGGAGAGGCCGAAATCCTTCCAGATCATGTGGAAGTCAATGGTTTGCGTATTCTCACCTTTTCACTTCAAGATGGCTCCAAGATGCTTCAAGGTGGCTCCAAGGTGCCTCGCCGATCGGTTTTGGAGGCTTCAAGATGGCTCCAAGATGGGTCAGGAGAAAGCCACACGAGGGGCCCCAAAGGGCCCCAAGACGACCCCAAGAGCGCCCCAGAGCGCCCCAAGGGCGCCAAAAAGGGGCGTAAAAAATGACGGTACTGATTCCGAAGGGGGGACCGTAACTAGATACCCCCCCTTCTTTGATCGATGGCCTCCGAGACGGCCTAGGGGCCTCCAGGAAGCTCCTGGAGGCCCCAAGAATGCTCAGACGATCCCGGATTTCCCTTTCGAGCACGAGAGAGACTTGAATGGTGGGTCAGAATGTGGCATGGGTGACGAAAAAAACACGTTTCTCTCGTAGCGAGCTCATGTCGCCAAAGAGGTGAGATTTCAGGCTACCGCACCCCGTGTGTGTGTGTGTGTGTCACAGCACTGTCTCGAGCGCATGAGCGCTGTTGTCGCTCACCCCCTCGCCCTCACACTGCTCCTCCTCCTCCTTCTCCTCCACCTCCTCTTCGTCCTCCTGCTCCTCCTCCTCCTCCTCCTCCTCCTCCTCCTCCTCATCATCATCATCATCATCATCATCATCACCACCACCACCACCACCACCACCACCACCACCACACACCACCACCACCACCACCATCATCATCACCATCATCATCATCATCATCATCATCATCATCATCATCATCATCATCATCATCATCATCATCATCATCATCATCATCATCATCATCATCAGCATCATCATCATCATCATCATCATCATCATCATCATCGTCATCATCATCAGCATCAGCATCAGCATCAGCATCAGCATCAGCATCAGCATCACTATCATCATCATCACCACCACCACCACCATCATCATCATCATCAGCAGCAGCATCATCATCATCATCATCACCACCACCATCACCATCATCATCTTCATCATCATCATCAGCAGCAGCAGCATCAAGATCATCATTAGCATCGTCATCATCATAATTATCATCATCATCATCCCCCTCCGCATTATCCCACCAGACCTCTGGGCTTAGGTGGTATAACGCATGTTTCTTCTCTCTATCACTGTTCCCTATTAATAAACACCCCCTCCCCCAGGCGACGGGGGGGCAACCCGAGTCCATGCCGACACCCACACACACAATCCCTTGTAAAAAAACAATACAAAACACACTCTGCCACCAAATTCGGAACATGCGCAGCCAACCCGATGCGCTCCCCCCCCACCATCCCTGTCAAAAAAACGATACAGAGTACACTTGGCGGCGGCGGCGGCTGCGGCGGCTGCGTCGGCGGCGGCGGCGGCGGCTGCGGCGGCTGCGGCGGCGGCGGCGGCGGGGGCGGCGGCGGCGGCGGCGGCGGCGGCTGGCGGTGGCGGCAGCGGCTGCGGCTGCGGCGGCGGTTTGGCAGCGGGGGGGGCGGCGGCGCGGCGGCGGCGGCGGCAGGCGGCGGGGGCGGCGGCGGCGGCGGCGGCGGCGGCGGCGCGGCGGGGGCGGCGGCGGCGGGCAGCGGCGGCGGCGGCGGCGGCGGCGGAGGCAGCGGCGGCGGCGGCGGATTGGCCCCCAGTAGCTCCCCATCCAAAGACGACTGCTGAATATGCTGAGGCTCGGGCCAGACTCGGGTGCTACGTATGTGTTGGGAGGGCGGGTGGGAGTGAGCGAGACGGCTTGCGGGCGGGGAGGGGGTAACTTGACCCCTCCCCCTACCCCCTCCCCTGGACCTGGGAGGGGGGGGGGGGGGGGGGGGGGGGGCGAAGGCACCGCAGCGTCCAAGATGGCCCAAGAAGGCTCAAAGAGGGCTTCAAAGTCGCAAGATGACCTCCAAGATGGCCCATGCTACTTCAAGATGGGTCAAGATAGCCTCCGACATACCCCCAAGAGGCCCCAAGACAGCCCCAAGACGGATCCAAGTGCCCTCCGAGCCCTCCACGGCGCCCTTCAAGAGGCCAAAACCCTTCAGAAGCCTAGGGAAAATCCATGTGGTTGGCATTATCGCCGTTTCGCTTCCGATGGGCTTTGGAAGCCTCAAGACGGCCCCAAGATGGCCCAAAAGATGCCCAAGGGGGGCCCAAGAAGGCCGAAGACGGCCCCAAGATCGCCCAAGAGGCACCCAAGAGCGCTCCAAGAGGGCCCCACGATGCCGTTTGAGAGCCTCCGAGGGGGCGATGCTAATTGAGTGACCTCCTCTGTTTGAGCCATGGGGCCCAAGATGACCCCAAGAGGCCTCCCAGCCTCTCCCCAAAGACCCTCCACCCCGCCCTGTTTGGCCCAATATGGCTCCAAGAGAGCCCTAGATATGCAAATGTGGTTTTCGAAATGGCCTAAGATAGCCAAGCGTGGCTCAAGATAGCCTCCGACAGACCTCCAAGGGGCCTCGAGGCAGCCTCAAGATTGCCCAAGATAGCCGAGCATGGCTCAAGATAGCCTCCGACAGCCTCTAGCCGAGCATGACTCAAGGTAGCCTCCAAAGAGACCTCAAGAAAACTGGCAGTCCATTCTGGATGGGCTGGTGGAGATATGCGAAGCGTTAAGAATTCTTATCAGTAGTACCGATAATACTAACAAGCATAATGATACTTAAAAATAAACTCATCCCGGCAAAGCAACCTAACAGCGATGTGTAGAAGCAGATCTGAAAACATTCCCCTTAAGATTCAGATGAAAATCCAGTTGTAGAATTCTGCTGTTCTCGCAGTCGTAGTCGCATTCGCGATGACAGTCGCAGCGGCAACGGCAGTCGCAGTCACAGCCTCAGC
>CAUYUJ010002799.1:0-2500 GCA_963575745.1 Prorocentrum cordatum | reverse complement strand
TGAATAACGCCCTGGGCACTAAACCCTGCAGTCCTGGGGCCGATGCCGTTTGCTCCTCCTCCTCCTCCTGCACGCTGCTCGCGGATGGCGTCGATGTCAGTAAGGACCTTGCCCCCCCCCCAAGGGGCCGCCGCCTCTGGGGAAGGTTGGTCAAAGCAGCTCTCTGCGGCTACGAGAAGAGAAGCGACAGGCTCAAACCACCCACCCCCCCGGGACGGGGTAGCCGCGCACCCCGACGGGATTCCTCGTCCTCCTCCTCCTCCTCCTCCTTCTCCTCCTCCTCCTCCTCCTCCTCCTCCTCCTCGGGCGCCTCGCCGCGCACCCCACACGCCCCCACCCCCACCCCTTGCGCTCGGGCGTTCGAGCAGGAACCGACCGCCCACGGCATTCCTACAGGCCTACCACGAAATATTCTTAGAACCCAGAAATGTCCTAAGAACACAACCGGTGTTCTTAGAGCATAAACCCGGTGTGTTAAAACAAGACAGTCCCAGCCAGAAATGTTCTAAGAACATGTCGTGCAAACCGCAAAAGGTTCTTAAAACATCATTTGGTAGGCCTATAGGCGAGCCAGGACGCTTCGCCACTGCTTGAGGCGTGGGCGACACCGAGGAGCGGGCGGCATCGGGGCCGGCGCGCAGGAGGACCTGGGAGGGGGGCGCGGGCCCCCGTCGTCGTCGTCGTCGTCGTCGTCGTCGCCGCCGCCGTCGACTCGGCCCCGTTCGCCGTCGAGGCCGCAAGGTTGCCGTCGACGTCAACGGCCCTCGCCCGGGAGGGACAGGGGGAGGAAGGCAAGGGCGGCGGGGTGAAGGGGGAGGGTGAAGGGGGAGGAGGAAGAAGAGGCCGACGAGTGAAAGGAGGAGGAGTGGAAGGGAGCAGGGGAAGGGGTGGAGAGAAGGGGATGGAGAGAGGCGGAGGCGGTTGAGAATTTGGATTTGGAGTTGGAGGCGGACACCACCCTCCTCCCCTAAACGAGCTGACTAACTGAAGGCGCTAGGGTCCGTCGGATGCCGCCCTCCCCTCCTCCTCCTCCTCCTCCTCCTCCTCCTCCTCCTCCTCCCCCTCCTCAGTACCACGCCTACCACCCCCTACTACTACTACTAATACTACTACTACTACTACTACTACTACTACTACACTACCTACTACTACGACGACGACGAACGTTTCTCTAACTGCTCTACTACTACTAACGACTACTACTACTACTACTACTACTGCTACTACCAGTGCGACTACTACTACTACTACTGTTTCCTACTACCTACTACCGACTATTACTACTACTACTACTACTACTACTACTACTACTACTACTACTACTATTACTACTACTACTACTACTACTACTACTACTACTACTACTACTACTACAACTACTACTACTACTACTACTACTACTACTACTACTACTACTACTACTACTACTACTACTACTACTACTACTACTACTACTACTACTAAAATTACTCCGACGGAAGAACCCCACATAAGAATCCTCTGGGCGAATCTGGAAAAAGCCATCACCGTCGTCCTCGTGGTTGGTGAGGCGTCCTGGCTGTCTCTTCTGCGTATATTTCCTCTCGCCTTGGCGCGGGCCCCCCTTCCACTCCTTACGTTGTCCCCATCCTCGCCCCCCTGTTTGTTCCGCGCCCCGCCACCTCCTCCCCTTCCTGTTGCATGAGCGCGCATGTCGATGTTCCTCGGCGCCGTCGCCGCCACGGCCAGCACAGGCGCGTTCTCTACAGGTCACGTCGCGCAGCCGTTGGGACAACCCCGCGGGCCAGGCTGTCGGGACAACCCCGCGAGCCGTTGGCGCGCAAGACCAAGCCGTTGGGACAACCCCGCGGGATTCGAGCGAGGCGCAGCCGCGCTCAGGCGGAAGGCAGCACGAAGCCCAGCTCTGCCGCGAGCTGCTTCGCCTCCGCCCTGGACAAAACCGTTCTCTTGTCGAACTCCAGGAGCGCCTTCCGCAGGGGCGCCGGCGGCCCGCACTCCAGGAACTCTCGCGGCGGCGGCCGCAGGATCATGTTCCGCATGCACGTG
Organism: Prorocentrum cordatum; assembly: GCA_963575745.1. NCBI lineage: Eukaryota > Dinophyceae > Prorocentrales > Prorocentraceae > Prorocentrum > Prorocentrum cordatum. The sequence continues at coordinate 454 of CAUYUJ010002799.1, read as the reverse complement.
GCGCGGGAGAACATTACGTAGAGGTGCAGCCACCACTGCTCGTCCGACATGCCCGTGCGGCCAGCGTCCTCGTCTCTCGCGCAGTCGATGGTGACGCCTTTGCGCAGCGTCTGGCCCTGCGACAGCGTGGAGGTCAGGTAGGACGCGTGCGTCAGGGTGAACCCCGAGCGGCGCACGCTGTGCGCCCCCGAGCTCTGCCATGTGAACTCCCTTTCGCTGGGCCTGAACATCAGCAAGCTCCGCGCCCGCGACTCGGCCTGGCCGTCGTCGTCGGCGCCTTCGGCGCCCTGTCGCAGCACCTCGGCGACCTGAGGAGCCCAAAAACTTCCTTGTTGCATCCAAAGTGTGGCCTGGGAACTGCGTTCTGGCAGCGCGAGAACCCAACATTGACGACAGTTACATGTTTTGGATGACCTGCTCGGATTACCAACATGATCTGCGGGCCCCATAGGGA
>CAUYUJ010002798.1:80000-85487 GCA_963575745.1 Prorocentrum cordatum | reverse complement strand
GAATCTCGTCCCTCCTCCTCCTCCTTCCCCTCCCTCCTCCTTCCCCTCCCTCCCCCTCCTCCTCCTCCTCCTCCTCCTCCTCCTCCTCCTCCTCGTCATCATCATCCCCCTGTTCTGGGCTCCGTTTCGTAGGTTCGAGGAGGAGGGAGGACGACGACGAGGACGACGACGACGGGAGACGACGACGACGACGACGACGACGATTCTTGTTCATTCCTCACCCATGCTCTCGCTCGCCGTGCCGTGGCTTGCAGATTCGCTACAATGTTTGGAGTCCTCGACGTGCCCTTGGTGAAGAGCACCACAGCGATAGTTATTCTGGACCGTACAGGCGACATCGGCACTCCAGGTGGCAGTCTTGTCCAATCAGTCCTCCTCCTCCTCTGAAGCCACACCGCCGTGGCTGGGTTGCGGGGTCAGAAGCCTCACCGACGTACCTGTGTTGTGGGCCAGACGCATCACCGCCGTGCCTGGATTGTGGGTCCGAAGCCTCGCCGACGTGCCTCGGCTGTGGCTGAAAGACCGGGCCGCCGCGCCTGGGTTGTGAGTCGGACGCTTCGCCGCCGTTAAGGGTAGTGTGTCACAGATTGCACCGCCGTGCCTGGGTCGTGGGTGAAGACCCCACCGCTGTGCCTGGGTCTACTCTGCACGCGGGAGGAATTTCGAGCATTTTCGCAAAACGCTTGCAATAGAGTCGATGCACACCCAATCGGCTCCTCGAGTCGTCTTCGTCGTCGTCGTCTTCGTCCTCGTCGTCTTCGTCGTCATCCTCGTCGCCGCCGTCGTCGTCGTCTTCGTGGTCGTTTTCGCCACCGCGGGGGTATTAGTTTGTGGTGGTGGCGCGCGCAACAGTTGTGGTGGCGGCGCGCACGCGAGGAGGAGGAGGAGGCCGCCAGGCGTTGACCCATGAGATGTTTGAGCATTTTTTTCAGGCTTCCGCGCTGAGATTACGTGGGGCCGCCGGGCGCTGAGCGAACACATGTGTGAGCATTTCCTTGTCGTTTCAGGCCCCCTCGATGCATGTTCGCACGCGTGCAGCAGTTGCGGTGGCGGCGTGTAAGGGGAAGAGGGGGGGAAGAGGAGGAGGAGGAGGAGGAGGCCGCCTGGCGTTGAACGTTGAGATGTTTGATCACTGTTCTTGGCCTCTCAGGCCTCCGCCGCCGAGAATGATCAATTTCCAACTATTGTTGGGGTCACAATTCGTCAATAAGCCCGAGGAAAAATTAAATTGTATCCCATGAGTGCCCGGGGGTTATTAAAAATCCTTCTCGGCTATATGGTTGCAGTCGCTTCGGTGGAAGCGGTTGGAATGAAACCCATCGGTTTTCAATCGAGTCGGTGCCACCCCCTTGGCTTGCAATCGTTTGGAGTGCAATCGATTCGATTGCAGTCGATTGGATTGCAATCGACTGGACTGCAGCTGACAAGGTCGCAAAACAATGAAGAACAGGAGGAGGGACTGGGGAGGGAGGACCGAAGGTATAAAAGGAGAGTGTGCATGATCATGTGGGGGCAAAATAACATATATACATATATAGTTTCATACAAATACATACACATACTTACATATATATATACACACAAACGTATACATGCATACGTATAATATACAGGTGTATATGTACACGTGGAAAAAAAAAAAAAAACAGTTGGAAACATGTGCATAACAGTTGCAGACAGCATTCACCAAAATATGTCCAAAACGTATGTCCAAAAATATGGTTGCAAATATTCCGGAACATTTCCGGCCCCCGGAAAATGTAGCGAATGCCAAACGGCTCCGCGAAATTATTCTTATCATATTTCCGTGCAGTTTCCGGGCCCACGAACTTTTAAAGTGTTGCCGCGGAATTGCCATAATATTTCCGGGGAAATTCTCCAATAAATAACTAATAATTATGCAACACATTGTTTTTGCAAAGCCTTCCGTTTGATTCCGACACAAATGGTGCCATGCTTGTGGCGTGGTTCACAAGATCGAGAAGATTGGATGGCCATGCTTTTCTATCGACAAGGGTGGGCATCCTAACTTCAGGCATAATGCAAAGATGCCCATGCAAATCCATTGACAAAGAGGGGTTCCCATGCCAAAAAGTTGCCCATTTGACATTTTCAGCGCCGGAGGCTGCAATTTTCGTCGGGGCATGATGGCTTGATCGTGATCACCGCGTGGGCCACAGTTTTCGGATGCCCGGCAATGTTCTTGTTGCGAAAACGGAATATCAATGTTCGTCCAGTCGCAATCATGGGTATTCATACGAACGCGGTGCAAATTTGCAGCCGCTCGCGTTGAAAATTCCCGCGCGCAAGATGCCCATTCTCGTTCGTTGAGAGGGATGGGCATTCGGACTTCAAGGGCAAGAAACGAATGCCACTGTCTAGGTAACCCAACCAGCGCGTTTCCTACCTGACGCAATACACGTTGGAAGTTGCCGAAATTGCAACGGCAATCGGGCCGACCCGCAGCCGGTTCAGCGAAGCGCAATGTTCGCGCGCGAAGCAATTTATTGCAGGTCGAACACGGCGTCAGTTTACACTCGCCAATGTCGAAAATTGCCGCTTGCAACAACGAATGATGGTGCCAAACAAATCCCTCGTTGCGAGAGCGGCGTGCCCGTTCTTATCTATCAACAGGTTCAGGCGCGAGGGGCGGGTGCGATGTTTTCCAAGTCTTGGCACCCACGCTATATTGCGCCTATTCGAGATCGACGCTGTTGAAGGTTGCCGCGCTTGCAACAGCAATGAAACCATCAAACGGCCACGAACGCGGGTTCCGCGGCGCGGCTTCCTCGGGGGGGAAGGCCGCGCTTGGCTGGGGCGCGCGGCGATTCGCTCCAGCGCCACTGTCGCCCAGCCACACATGGTCAGGGACTTCGCGAGGCGCCCTGGACCTCAGTGAATTCTTAGCGGCTCGAGGAAGAAGAAAAAATAGATGAAGCGGTGGAAGGAAATCAACAGGGGCAAATAACAGAACGGCGGCGGCCGATATCTATTCAAACGAGCAGCGGCGCGAACTGGCACCCCCAGGGGTCGCCGACAACGGGGGGGGGGCCGACCGAGAACTCAGCAGACAAAAAAAAACGTCGAACTCGCGGCCCGCGACCCGCCCGCGATCAAGCGCCCCCAGCGCCATGATCAAGAACCCGAACCCGCGGCGCTCGCAACAACTGGGCGGTCTGCAACGCTCCCACCGTCATTATCCTGGACCGGATGGCATTCACAGCGACAAGACGCTGTGCCCGTCGGCTTCTTCATTCCTCGTCGGCCCACGATGACCGCGCAAGACTGCCAAAACAGGATTGCGCTCGCCCTCTTCGAGCCCTGGAGACAGCCGCAGCGGACGAGCGATCCGCTGCAGGCAGGGGGGGCGGGCAAATGAACATATTCAGGCCTATCCTGGACAAGCGCAAGAATGCTGGAGCTTCTCGCGCGGCTTCGAACCAATTAATCGCTAGATGCAGGATGCTCGCCGCGTTGCTCCCCGGTGCCACGCCGGCCTTGCGACCGGTTCCCAGCGGGGCCAGGCGTCATGAAGCGCCTTCGTCATCTGCGAAGATGTCCTCGCGATGTTGGCCGACCTTGCTTCGCGCGCCGTGCTGGCTCTGAAATTACGCGTCCGCGTCGCCATGTCCCGGGCGTCTGTCACGACCGCCAACTTCTCGCAACGTTGCGAAGGTCACGATGACCATCCCAATTTTCAGACGGGGATCGGCATTAGACGCGCCGCGGTTTGCACGTCCATTTCGGCGGGGCGGTCGATGGTGTTATTATGGCGTTACGGTCGCTGGTGTAAGTACGGCGCCACTGTAGAGTCGCTAGCCAAGCTCCATCACCGCGTCTGGCTGCCAGTGCTGCTGCGGCCAAGTTGCATCTGCATCAACGCCCCGCCCGTCGCCGTTTGCCGGGGCCCGCGCGCCGCGCTGCCCCGGCGGCTGCGCTGTCCACATGGGCGGGAAGCATTCTGCAACCGCAGAGCGCTCGCGGGCCCCGCGCCGTCGCTTCGCCGCGCCGGGCGCGACCTCCTTGACCCCAGCGGCCCCGAACTCAATTTGGACATCGCCCCGCTTTCCGGCCAGCGCGAACCGAAGACGCGCGCGGCCGGCATGGGCGAACGCGGAGTTGGTCGGAGAGTCATGGTCGGCAGTAATTTTGCCCGTTGACCAACATAAGCCTACAGCAATGCCCTTCTCGCCACTCTCCGAGCTCGCGATCAAAGACGCACGCCATCGAGCCCATGAGCTCGCGTCGCTACGTCGGCAAGACTTCGGCAGCTGAACTCTTCTGAACGCAGTATCACACCGGCCCGCGGAAGGAACATTGCCATTTTGAAAACGCGGGTCACTTGCGAAGAACCGATCATGCGCGTCAGAATCGAGAAAATGAGCGCGCACATCGAATGCGAAGTAGGGCGCGCAAGAACATGTGAAACTGATTAACCGCATGTAGCACGCGCAATTGTTTTAGGAAACCATTTTTTGTTCTCTCCAATAAACTGAGGCTGAGACTTAAGCTCAAGTCTCAGGCTCTCAGATCTCAATATCTTTACTATTCATCCTAGCTTTCTGCTCGAATTTCTCAAATCCCTTTAGGCCTTAGTTCTTATACAGCATGCTTCATGTGGTTCTTCGTTGCCTCTCGATGTGATGGCGATAAGTACCAATCATATGCATGGGCTTTTTGGCCATTAGGGATTCGGTTGGGCGAGGATCTACTATGCATTCTTGGGGGTCTCCGGACGCTACTGGCGCCAAATCATTCATGGCAGCCCTCACGAGCAACCTTGCATTGCGACGATCCCCGCAATTATAACATGCGCAACTTTCCAACTGGAGTACTATTCGATTTGAAAGTTTGGCCCGCTTGCCCTAGCTGGGAGGGAGGTGATTGAGGGCATTGCAAGGGCTTGATCTTGACCATCATGGTAAAGGACTAATGTGACGATCTTACCGATTCCACGGGAATGATAGTTACACACACACTCCATATTACCACAGCGCTTGCAGGGACGAGGTGGTGCAATTGGATCTTGCGGCGCTTGAAAGCAATGGTAGTACATTACGACAACTAGTGTTGAACAGTGACTTTCTGAAACAAGTTTCCTCCAAACATTAGTTTGTTTACCGACAACATTGTCATGGCATTCGGGGGCATTTTGCTTATTTCCCACATTGAATATATTGGCAATATATCACACCGGCACGGACGTCATTTACAGTGGCACGGATGGCCCTGACACTGCAATATCTTACGGTCCGCGGGAGAATAGAGAAAGGATAAGACGAGGCTGTGTCCCGATTTTAATTTCAATGTGTAGCGCCATTCTAACCTTAATTCCGGTATAGTTACTTTGGCCTGTACTGAAACCCGAGCATGTCTCATATTATAGATATGGATGCGCGGATGTGCGTAAGAATGGTGCCCGTATAATACGCCGGCGGCGGTCAGCACAATGAACCGCGCCATGAACATAATATCAAAAGGGGGTTG